>JARQTJ010000320.1:325945-435983 GCA_030142635.1 Trachelus troglodyta
ACATTAAATGAAATTTTGAAAATACAATTAAAATGATGGGCTAGTGCTGGATCATATAATAAGCAGATACGTAGTGACTTATGTACTTGGCATTATTAATATGATTTCAATACTTTTTGTGAGAGGAATGCACGGCACTCCTGTACTTGGGATAGTTTTTTCACACGTCCTAGAGCGACACGCGCGCTTCCGCGCGTGATCGAAGGTCCGTTTGCGCTGCAGCGTTTTGAATAGTTTAAATACTATTCAGCCGAATAGAAAAGCAGTAAACAATGTCCCAAAAAATGTGTACTTATTGATATCGGGTAAAACAAATGAAAAGCGTAAAAAACCACACAATTATTTTATATGTATAGTGAAATAAGACAAATAGTGTATCTTCTTAGAAATTTTTAGTTTCATACGTTTCTGGTAGCCTGATTCAATTTAGTCAATTATTTTATTCAAGCCTGCGGAAAGATAATCTTATTTTTAATACCTCGAATTATCAGTATGTTCGGATGTAAAAAATAATTTAGAATTAAAGTTCTACCTCGACATAATTTTCTGATAATTCGATGTATTAAAAATGTTATCTTTACGTAGCCTTGAATGATAAAAACTAAATGAAAAAAAATCCGTAATCGGATACCTTATTTGTTTCTTCTCTCCATAGAAAATAATTGGTTCATTTTTATATGTTCATCACTTTATGCCCGCGATTAATAAGTGCAACTTTGTTTTTGCTAATTTTTCGTAATGCCTTCTTTGTCCGTCTGAATATTATTTATGCTATTAAAAAATGAAACATCGTGTCATAGGTGTTTGTCACAGGCAAGCGGAGAACCTCTGCCAGCCAAGCTACGCGATGTGTTCACGTTTAGCTCGGCTACGACGGGATTTGCATTGTCGACGGATGTGATGATCACAATTCCTACTTCCAGACTCGCCGGTACGATTTAGCGTTCATGATTTTGGTATCCCCTGAAACCGTAGCGTTGTGCATCTGTGGCACATGTCCCCCATTCGGGATACAGCCATAAGGAAAAGGAAGGAAGGAAGGATCTGGATTAGATTTAGAAATGCGTAAAATATAAGTAGGTTTGGTGTATGCGGGTTTGTGAAATTATTTTGTCGTTGAGAATGTCGTATCAGGGCTCACCATTTTCGGCTCCTTATGGTCAGGATGATTATGAGATGGATGATGATAACGACGAATATTTGGAAGAGGATCGTGATGTCGATGATCAGGATGAGAGCGATGAAGGTAGTTAAAGTGTAGTTTCATGTAAATTAAACACACATTTGAATTATTCTAACTTAAGTAATAAATGAAAAACTATAATTTAGATACTGAAGAAGCCAGCGAGACAGATATGGGCAAGTCCGAGGAATACACAGAAATAAAAGAACAGTAGGTACTTTTGCAAAGAAAAAATACAACCATTATTTAATTTGTTTCTGTGGTATCTTTAGGGTTTACCAGGATAAGCTTGCCAGTTTAAAGAAACAGTTGCAACAGTTAAAGGATGGAACACATCCTGAATATAATCGTAAACTTAAGAGATTAGAAGTCCAATACAAAGAAAGGTTTGTAATGTAAAATATTTGATACATATAATTCTTCGTAGAGTGAGTATAAATATTTTCCTATTCCTTAGGCTCAGGTTAAATATAATATACAGAGATTATCTCACCGATTGGGTAGAAAGAGACTACATTTTAGAGAAAAAAGCTGCAGTAAAGGAATTTGAAGAAAAAAAGATAGATTTAAAAGAGAATCTTTTGACTGATATGGAAGAGAAACGAAAAATGATTGAATCTGACAGACACACTATGGAATTAACTGGAGATTCAATGGAGGTTCTCTTACAATTACATAAACGTTTAAACCATATCAATATCTCAATATATTAATTGACAAAATGTTCAGGTGAAGCCTGTAATGACAAGAAAATTACGACGGCGACCAAATGATCCTGTTCCTGAAAAAGTAGAAAAGCGACGAAAGCCACCACCAGCACAAGTGAATTATTTGTTAGATGAAAAAGAGATAGAAAGTGACTTAAAAGCTATAAGTCGTGGCAAAGTTCTCACAACAATGAGAAAGTCAGGTACTTCGAAAAGGATTCATAGGATATCTTGACTATTCACTGACAGCACATATCTATTCTAAAAAGTGATACAATAATTGTCGACTTATTTTTCTCCAGCGGTGGTACCGCCATATAGTGCGGTTAATTTACCTACTCAACATATTCCACCTCCTTTGGATACACCATTGGTTGAAACCAGAATAGAAGATGGAAAACTTTTATATGAAAGAAGATGGTAAGATTGAAAAATTTGTTAGAAGGAATTTTGCCTAATAAATCAGCTTGAATACACGATATATTTACGTGTGTATATATACATATGTGGGTGTATTTAGGTTTCATCGTGGTCAATCAGTTTATGTAGAAGGCAAAGATCTTCCAAGATTTGCAGCAAATATATCTGCTATTGGAACAGAAGCTGTAAGTATAACTAGATCTTAGAAGAATTACTGAATGATATTTATTGATATTGTACAAGATCAATGAAATCAAACTCCGTCCACAATAAACTTTTGTATTTACAATTACCTACATAACTTCTGCTTTGTCTTCTATCTTTCAAAGCAATTCTTCAGACAAGTATTGATTGATTCCTTGATAATTGAACTTAACGAGCAATAAATAAAATTGATTATACGATCACTTTACAGATCTGGGTAAAGAAAGTATCGGATGGGAGCAAAGTACGAATTTATACGTCGCAGTTGTGCCGTGGCAAGATTTCTATTAAACGACGAGCTTCTTAATGGCGTCTATCTTTATGTCGAAGCATGACCAAAAAATAAAACAAGAAATCAATATCTGTAATAGTATGGTATATTGAACTTTATTCGATCCTGGAGCAAGCTCCCTAAGAATCGTATCAATATCCACACATGTACAGTAAATAAATAACAATGAATATAAAGTATACATTAATTTCAAATAATTCAAATTTGACAATTCTGAATTACTATATCATCGCACTAATACGTAATACAGGCAAGAGTAGCGCAACGCGACTCACATTTCAACAAGTTGCGTTCCGTACTCTTGTACCACCAACAAGTGCCAAAATCATTTTATTAGGAAACCGGTCAAGTTTGCAGCCGTAATAACCTTCGTAGCTTAGGAATTCCAAAAATAGATTTTGAACACCAGAAAAAACTTCTTGAAAGTAGTTATGCGAACCGGAGGAGCATAAAGCATATCTGTCCGAATTGCGTTTCTACGCCTAGCAATGTTAGGATTTAGCTGAAGAAGGTCACCAGAGACCCAAGATGTCGAAGCATAGAATCTCATAGATTAGACAAATCAAAGAAAAACCGCCGATTACGCCGCACAAGCCAGCTGAGACTGCGCCTGTAATGAGAGATGCGAGCCAAACGGACCAATCAAAAAAGAAAACGAGTAGGGTTGTTGAGTCCAACGATGAGTTTTCTTGCCACTCCTTTCGTCAAGTTTCCCTGGTCTTGTCATCATTAAAATGCAAATTACTATTCAAACACCCCACCGCAACCTTTTTAATATCAATATTTTAACAAGGGCAACCCCTACGTCATCCAAAAGAACAATTCAAGTAACTTTGATTGCCTTTCATGTGGCAAAGGGGTTCAAGCTGCGTTAATAAGAATTTCACCTTTGACCTCCTCAACAAAGGTGACTTTAACGACACTGGTTTTTTGCCACCAATAAAACCAAACCCGTTGATGGTAATGTAAGGCCATGTACATCCAAACGAAGTAGGAAAATATCAAAAGAGTCATCATAATCAGAAGCGAATAAGTGGTCCAGCGAGCAGGAGGAAAATTATCATAATTATTCTTCGAATAAAAGTCGGCAGCTACGACGCAAAGGTATGAGCAGCAAATTGTGACAGGCGTAACGACGAGCGAGCGTAACAAATCAGCTCGAAGACTTCGAATAAAATATTGATGTTCTTCCTGGTTCAAGCACAACCAAACGAAAATAGAAGTTAGTGCATGGTACCGAGGAGTTCGTTCCACTTGAAATTGCTGTCCGCATAATTCGCAACTGTTTCGATTACTCTCCTCTAGCCAACGTTCCAAACACTCCAAGTGAATGGCTCCCATGGTTCCCTGAAAAGTAGGTCGTTAACGAGATCTACACATTTTGATAGTGCTTATCGTTGTTCTCATTTATAATTTGCGTCGAACGATTCGAATTGTTGTGAACCGCATATTGCGCGAGTTGACGATAAGATTGTTAATAACATATCTTTCGTGAAGTGTCTCACACAAGAGTTTTTACATTGTCTTTCTCTATTTTCTGGTGTAGTAGCAAAATGTATTTTATGTTATTGAATATTTTAGCGTTTCTTTGAGAAATTACCTTACATTTACATGGATAAATTATCTGGACCCGAGCATCAGTATCGTAACAGATTCGACAGTAAACTTCTTCGATGTCAGAATATACAAATATTTCCTGATGTTTCTTTTCCTTTGATTTTGAACTATCAGAGTTTTCGGAAATTTTCGAGGTTCTGGAACTTTGAGATTTTGTCGATACCACGACCTCCCGTTTTTCGCTTGTCTCTATCCTCTCCGAAACTTTTGCCAGGGTACTAGCGACAGAATTGCACTTGTCAATCATTTTCATTTTACGACATATTTAAATAAAACAGAATTATAGATCACAACGACAGAAACATGTCCTACGCAAATAAACAAATGAATAATAGAAGTCTAATAATAGAGTAGGCGCGCTAAACACAAAGAAATAAATATTATCTGATGCCGTTTGTACTACGGCACAAAAATTCCTTTTTTTTTTCATTGCACGCGACATCTTGAATCTTGTGAAAGTTGAGTCAACCGTCGAAGTTCCAACTGCGAGCAAAACTGACCGACCACTGTCACTATCGATAAACGTGTTTACGCATTACATATTGTACATATAAAAATTCATATTACACTAGAGCAGATACAATTAAATACCCATGGTTCAATTTCTATCGAATGTCAAATTGACTGGCTATTTTTATGTGCAATTTTTTTTGTTCCACATTCCCTATTATTTCTTGTATGTATTTCATTCAGCCATCATATCGACGCTGAGACAATCCTCACCCATATTGCTCGGCGACGTTTCGAGTTCTCCGACTTCATTCGATTCACTGAAAATAATTTCTTGTTAGGTAAATTGTTTCAAAATAAAAAAAAAATTAAAAAACGAAAATAAATAAAACTTACCTGTCTAGCGACGGATCGTTACTAAACATTTCTGTGGGTACCGTCGGCGGTGCTTTCTCCGGCACTAATTCTAGGTACGTTTGTCGAGATTCCAAATGACGTTCCACCTCTTCTGGAGTCATGTGGCCATCCGACATTAACGACATGGGCATAACGTTGTTGGCCGATTGAACCGATGGCGTATTGTGCGTCTTTGGTGCTTTCGGCACGGGTTTTTTCTTTTTACTTGTACTCAGCGGTTTGACTGTTGCTGACGAATGATGTGACGAATGATTATTTACGTTCATTTCTACTTTTTTTCTGAGGACAAATATCGCAGTGTGAAACACAGTGATGGATGAAATTCGTGATGCTGGCTCCACCTAAATGAACATTTTTTAAATACCTTTTTGATGTATCCATTCGTGACACTTCATCATCAGAGGATTCGGTTTCATCGCTCTCACTGAACGAAGCATCAACCTTTTCATACTGAAGCAATCGATCTAATAAAAAACTTTTATCTCGATTTACTTTTAATAACTTTCTTTGTGTTGAACGTAAGGCTTCTTGGAAGCACTCATTTTCCTAGAAGAAAGATTAATGATATAATGATGGAATCCAAAGAGAGATTTAATTTATAGATAATATTGTAAGTGCATTTACTTACATAAATGAGAAATTTTAGTTTACGCTTGAGATTACGGTACTGGTCTTTATAATTTGGTGCTTCTTCTTCTGGACTTTCTTCATCGTCATCCTCTGCATCTGCGTTGTTGTTTGCGATGGACCGGCAATACCATCCCTCCAACATTGATCATCTGTAACTATAATATTTATATAATACAAACATTTTTAGTTTTTACAAAGGAAATTTTATAACACTAAGGTTTTCTGAATAATATACTGATACAGAAATTCATAATCAATATTGTAAACTAGCTTTAATAATTCTGCACTGAAGAGTATATAGAGTTTACCAAAACAAATTAAAATATATGTTAATCCAAGCAAAGCATTACTTCAGTTGTGCGCAGCTACAAAATTCGTCCCGTCTTAAATGTAGTCTGTAAGATTTTGGAAAATCTCGAGGTTAAGGAAAATCCTTAGGTTAACTTTGGCGCGACGGAAAGTAACTTGATAAATGAATGAAAATTCGAGCGAGTCAACGACAAAAGAGTAAGATCCCATCCGAATGACAATGAAGCATCGACAACGGCTGTACTTACTCGTAGCCCCAGAAGTATTTTCGGGATGTCGCAAATGTTTGCGGCGATTGATTATTGTGAAGATAAATAAGCTGTTTGCGACTGGCTTCCATTCTGGATTTCTTCGTCGACTCTCCGACAACTTCACTCTGAACAAAATACAACTGAAAAATCTTTTCTCGCGCCTGACTTCAATGCATAAGCTCTTGAAACACAAAATCAAAATTGTACCACTAAATACGTTAAAGATCAAAAATATAAAAAATACTCAAAAAATATAAATTTACCACTGTACGATCCCACAACAGCAACATTCATTAAAATTCTCAAGAATCGTTAAAAATCTCATTGATCTCCGGAGCGTCCTTCGTTCTCCCACCAGGTGCCATCTTTCGATAGTTTCTGCAAACAGATTTACTTTCTCGTGATATCAAATCACTCTTGCAAGTTTACCTTCTACGTTAACGCAGTTCGTGAATGAAAACTCGTCTGAAAGCAGCGCTGCAACAATAGGGGATCAGGATTGATCAGGATTGTGCCCGGAGAGAATCGTTTCAGCAAGGGCCTCGCGAGGAAGTAGCTAAAAGTGTTTAAGTAGTTCTTGAGAAGTTTGGCCATGTTGCTTGCATCTAACGTGTTCTAAGGCCTCGCTAAAAGATAAACGAAGATTCAGGAAGGATAACAAAGCGTGTCGTCGTCGCGGATAAAAGAGATGCGATCAGACGACAGTCACTGCTGAGAGTCCGAGCGTACGATGCAGTCCATTTATTGGACTGGGAGGCTGCTGTCTCGGGCGATCTGGAATGGACTTTCGAATTACTCAGCCTGTGCCGAGCCGAGTATCAGCAAGCGACGTGAGGCTTCATTTGTGTCAGCTGTATGCGGTTTCCCAAAGGATTTTGCACGAGGACGAATTCGCAAAGGACAATTCGGCGACGACGCCTGGTTCAGTGCCAAATTCAAGGCTGTCGAAGTAATTGGTACGCTTTCGAAATTATTCTTTTTCAGCCCGTTGTCTATCGCTAGGAATGCTTTTAATAAATTCTTATTGAAGTCTTTCTCCAGTATCGTTCGCTACCTCACGTCCTTAAAAAGCTTTCTACGGCTGTTCGTGTAGGAATATTCAGCAGAGTAGCTAATTCGTAGATAGAAGCATGTGACTGCCTGAAGTTGTTCGAATGGCGCCTTTCGATCGATTCGTTGAATTTTCAGTGACTCCTGAAACGGCTCAAATTTTTACTTTATCTAATTCTTAAAATGTTAGAATCGCATGGAGTTGATTAATTTATTTAAATCACTCGTAACGATTAACAGGCAGCTTTCTAGTTCGATGTATATAATTATTTAATATTAAAACTTTATATTCTAAATGCATCTTGTCAGTCTACATTTTTGCTACTTAGCCATGTATTTTTAGCGATTAGAGCATTAGCTCTATATTGTTTAGCCTTTTTTATTAGCCTCGTTAACTGAACATTGACAAACCAGTTCGAGCTCGTAATAACGGAAGCTCGTAATCTGCCTCTTCCCAAAGGACGGTTTAAGCACTATCTTCTCTGGTGTCAAGTGACTTGTAATTTTATTGAAACCATTCACATGTACATGTTTGTTTTGAAACATACACCAAAATAATGTTGAGTACTCGTTGGAGCTACTGTGCATACAAATAGGAAGTAAACAAATATATGTTTAACGAATTATAAAGTTGCCAAAACGTTTGTAAAACAATTGGTACATTATCGTTATGCAATATTCTGAAAATCTGTTAACTTGATTTAAATATTGGATGTTAACGCTTTCACTGCCGCTGTCGCGCGGCGCTGTGGTCATAGTAGCCACGAAAGGGTCAGTCAAAGGGTTAATTCGTAAGCATACAGATTGTCATTTGTTAAATTAAAATTATATTGCACTGTTCAATAATAAAAATATATTACTTAGAACTATTTATTGAATTTGTTTTGAATCTCATGTTTTCAGTTGCTAAGTCCAATGTATACGTATTCCAAATAGGAGAGTGCACCGATAAACTTTGGCTTATCAATGATAAATAACAATAATTAGTAAAAGCTTGATATTAGATTAGCATTCCTCTAGTATGTTAGTATTGAAGTGTTTTATATTTGAAAAGACACTACTGGTATCACTATAATTTTAGATATACAAATGAAAGTGACAGTGTTGATAATGGAAATCCATGTTAATTGGGTAATAGATTTTACAATGGAGAATCTAAGAAATTTCTGTCTTCATTTTTGTCTCATCTCAATAGTCATTATGTTTTGTTATTTACACCATAGATTATTGCTGCGAGACCTGAAATATTTTAATGAAAGTTATTTCAGAATTTGAATGTTTTCAATTCACAATTGATAATGGAAGATGGACAATGCAAGGGCAGTCGCACAATTTATGAATGAACTCGCGCCCAAATAAAAGTAAAAAAATAGCAACAACTCTTTCAGGGCATGTGACATAATAGCACATGATCAGAAATTGTGTGAATAGAGGCTGCTTGCCAAATAGACTCAGAATCTTGGGACCTGCTATTATTAGCGCCACGACAAAAATTGCGTTTCAACACAATATTTCGCCGTACTTAAAATAATCTGCACTGCAGTCCAATTTCGAAACTTATTTCAAAATCATTATTTCCCGTTGAACAAGTTCCAGTTTTCTTGGTTACCAATTTTTGCAATGGACGCACAATTACTTTGTATAATATTACCGGTTATTTTTCTTATACCGATCTAGTCATTACGTAAATAATAATCTTCTGTCGTGCATGATTTCATTTCAATTTGATGCAAGGAGCATGCGCTACAAAATTCATATTTGCACTCGCACATAAATATCTTAATAGATTCGGCAATCAACTGAATCCCCATATTACATCTATATTTTGTCTGTTCAGGCGTAGCGGACGGTGTGGGAGGTTGGCGCCATTATGGAATCGACCCTGGTGAATTTTCCAATTTCCTGATGCGAACCTGCGAGCGGCTGGTATCCATGGGTCGATTCAAACCTTCAGAACCGGCTGGTCTACTGGCACGTAGTTACTACGAATTACTAGAAAATAAACAACCAATATTAGGTATAGTGATTATGTCTTAGTAAAATGATAAACCCAAGCAAAATATGTCAGTGCACTTACCAACATAGAACCAAACACGTCTTTCTACGACCCAGGATGATTTTTGCGTATTTCAGGTAGCAGCACAGCTTGTGTAATTGTACTGAATAAAGAAACGAGTAGCATTTACGCAGCTAACATAGGTGACAGCGGTTTCGTAGTGGTTCGCAAAGGCGAAGTGGTGCACAGATCCTCGGAGCAGCAGCACTACTTTAACACTCCGTTTCAATTATCTCTACCACCACCAGGTCATTCCGGCCTGGTACTTAGTGATAGGTGATATATTCATTCACTAATTGATATCGAGCGTATCCAAGATTATCGTTCGATAATGCATAATGTACTCCCGTAGCCCAGAGTCAGCGGACACGTCTAGTTTTGGCGTTGAGGACGGCGACGTTATCCTGCTGGCGACCGATGGCGTTTTTGACAACGTTCCTGACCAACTACTAGTCACGGAGATGAGAAAGATCGAGGGTGAGAGAGATCCCACCAAGATACAGGGCGTCGCAAATTCGATAGCCTGGATGGCAAGGAGTCTCGCCTTTGACGGAGCTTTCATGTCTCCTTTCGCACAGAGCGCCAGAGAAAACGGGATAGACGCTTTAGGTTTGTATAAAATATTGATTTACTCTTCTACAGGATGATGGAAGGAATCGCTCACTCGATACGTTCTTGATGGACGTTAAGTATGAAAAAAAGAAAATTAATAATTGCTGTTTAATTCTAGGAGGTAAGCCGGACGACATCACGGTGCTTTTAGCGACAGTGGCGATATAAATGATTTAGTAATTAAAAAAAAAAGGAAAAAATTGAAGCTATTAATGAAGGTTTCGAATGAAAGAATGAAACAAAGTGTATAATAGAGCCCTGATCATTGTATTATAGTCCATGTCATTGCATATATGTAACTAGTTACCCATCATTGTATCCCAATACGATAAACGACTATTATTTAAATCTGAATAAATGATTTTTTAAATCATCGCTCTCGATCTCACTCGTTCGCTCATCATTCTCATTGCTCCAATTAAAATAGAACAAGGACTAGTTTGTGTAATGATATTTATCGTTATTTAACAAGTTATCGATAATTTGTACAGCCTCGTAATGTCAACCGATTTTCACTTAAGTATTTATTATTCATTAGTCCCTAAAATAATTTGTTTTTAGTGATAACAAGATAGAAACACCCGACTCAATAGATATTTATTTCTTTTGTCACTTTGACACAATCGGACACACGTCTTTATGGTAAAAACTGGTTAAGACATTTGGCAGTTTTGAGTCTAGTAAATGTTATTTGTTGCTTCATTTTTTTTTTCTGACGAGATTATCGGCACTGATTGCAGCTTCATTTGACACTTTATCAAACCCTTCATTTAATTCCTTACCTTTGTCTCACTTAAGAACATATTCTTGTCCTTATTGAAATATATATTTTTAGTATGAGATTTAGATATATTTAAAAACTTTCATTAATCTCGCTTTTCGACCATCTTAAAAATACATTTGGAAAATGTAAATTCAATTCTATTATGTCCAAACCCTTGTATTTATCAGAGTTACGAAATAATTCTCAACAGTTCGGTACAGGTCAATAAATATGTTTTGTTCCTTTTTTTTTCACATTCAGGGCTTGATCATTGCCTTCCAGTCAAAATGGCTACATCGTTACCTTTTTTATCTTTCACTTATCGGGTCTTTGAATATACGAATAAGTAAATAATTTCTATCGGTACAAATAACACGTCGGTCAAAAAGCCCATAGAGGAATAGAATTATTTTGGCGGATATTCCAACAAGAAGTAAGACTAGCGTAGTAACACTGTTGTGGATAAATAACCACAGGCTCCTCTTACTTCTACTTTACATATTCGTCCTATGAGTTTTACTATACTTCCCGTGGCATATCAATTGTTTGAATTACCGCGTATTCCCGTACTTATCTAGGGGACACATAATCCCATATATTACAAATAAAATACATGTTCTATTCACAAAAAAAGTAACAAATTCAATATTGTATAAATTACTGTACACGTCAAAACGTACCCGAGAGTCCTTTTCAAAAAGGCATCGGAATTTGGTGAGACTTAAAAGTAAGAGCAAATTATTTCGGTACGCAGGTGCTACACAATTATTTAAACGACCTTTTTTGAAAATCACTCGAAAGTATTAAAAGGCTCTCGTCGTATACAGTTTTCTATTTCCCATTGCGGCATCTAAGAAATTTCCAGGTTCGTCCCTTACGAGATGGTTATCTTACAAGAAGAAAAGATTGCACGCTTTTAAAATTACCTGTTGCTGACTGGAGATAAGCCTTAATTATCAAATGAAAATTGAAAATCCTGCGTACCTTTTGCCAAAGCGGAAAACAAAGAATTTTCTATCTATGACGTTCATTGCGGAACTTTCTGCATGCTGCTGCGATTCAATTGGAAAACGAAAAACGTGGCCGTGAATTTTTTCTTGTAAACTCTGGGCCATTTCCTTATAATGAATTAGTAGCGACACAGCGATGTGATAAAGTTATATCACTGCACGTTGCCAACTTGACCCCAGTTGAAGCCACCGGGCCTGTCTTCGGGCAACGGCGTGTAGTCTGGATCTTCGGCATGCGCGTCAAACAGAGTCTTCCTGCATATTTGTAATTATAAAATGCACAATAATTTATCGAAGTAGAAAAATATATAAGATATGATAAGGAATAAATTAGAAATATTCGTGCAGACTTTAAAGCGACTTTCTTCGAATGTCCGAGTAATGGCCGGTTTCCTCACCTCCGGATAATTTCTACTTAATAAATAGCTTCCGGATAAAATTATTGGAAACTTATCCGGAGGTGAAGAAACCGGGTATATGACTATGTAATTGTATATGTATATTCTGATAATTGCATCTGCCCCTCATAAGTAGGCAATGAACTTTGCTGATACCCATTAATGCATAACTTGTGACAATAATATTTACTCTAATTACGCGTCTATGTTCCGCGTCTTACCAACGTTTCTCAAACGTTCCGATAACGTCTGCGAACCGTCAGCAATACCTTGAACCTAGATGTGGCATCCATCCGCACGCCAAGAACTTTAATAATAATTCTATCCGCCAAAGCCTTAAAACTATATAAATATTGTTACTAATTTTCTCAAACATATCTGGATCAATCCATGTACACCGTGTTAATCATACTACAAAGGTACTTACAGTATTTGTGGAGTTTTCAGAATGCGAAAACCACCTCTGAGCTGGGGAAAAACATCCTCGGCAAAGTAATACATGTGTCCCACAGCCATACCAATCATATCCACCCAAATCGCATTGCCAAGGAGAACAGAGAACCCAAGAAGTACCCATGGTAAGTATGGAGCCTTAAAAAATATTTGTAGCATTATTTCTTGAGAAAAACTATTTAGTTGGGTTAAAAAGACAGATATTTGACAAAAATTTACTTGGAAGTTAAGAAGCCCAAAAAAGTTCATCCTGACAAATGGATTTCTCCTTGACCAGACATAGACTAACATAATCGTGAATGCGTGTCCAAGAAACAGTAAATTAACAAAGAATGCAAATATCTGTGACTTGTCAAGAAAAATACATATCCCTAATGAATTTACAAGTTAACAATATTTTTCTTTACAAAAAGGATACAATCATGCAAATCCCACCAAAAATGAACATCATGACAAAGTCAGCAGTTCTCCCACGGAATGAGCCCTCTTCCAGCATCCTGCAGTATCTGTATGTAAAGATCATGTTGAAGAAAAAGTTGAAACCAATAGTTCCAAAGAAGAGGAAAGTAGTAATCAGTCTCCATAGCTGAAAGAAACAGGAAATGATTCAACAAATGATAAGTGCAAGAGACCAAATTATAAATGTGCAAGGTAGCATACCTGGCACTGCTTGATTATTAAAATTGGATTAAAGTAAAGTTGAAACGGTGATACAAGGTCCAGTTGCTGAAATAATAAGCAAAAACATAACCTTGATTATTCATAGAAAACAGGAGGTATTATTGACTTTGAACGACACGATACTCTCACATATTTTAATAATAGAAATAAATATTAAGTTAGTTGGGATTTAAAACAATGTTTCATTGTTGTAAATACGAACCACAGCAAGTGTTGTGATGACACAGGCAGTCATGTACGCTCTCGTCACAACGGGCATCTGCAGGTATTCCTGCCTAAAAGTTTGATAAGGCATTTTTCAGCCAACACAAAATAACTCGTAACACGACCGAACAGGCTTTCTTCTTCCCTTCCGCCTTCTTTCTTCTTTGCTTGCTGTTACATGTCTTCGCTCGTCATCGTGCGTTATCTGCATACAATTATCGTCCACATCACAAAAAATTTCTTACTCCAATTTAGTACACGTAAGATCTGAACGAAGCAGCAAGATATTATATTACTAAATCTTCTATGTCGACCAATAACGATACTCTTATCGACATCTCGCGGCAAAATTATATTAAAACATTAATTCGAATAAAATTTTATATAAATCTTACTTCTGATTAACGGAATTAAATAAAAATATAATATTCTGGTCCATCCGATAGGAAAGATTTAAGCGAAATTCTTACAATATTTTGATTACCAATAAATCTTATTTTATTGGATGAATTTCAGGTTGGGATTCTGTACACGACATAACAACTGACAGCGATTGTATAGGGAATTATTTACGTGTTAGATCCATTGAATAACGCTAAAGAGACAACTTCAAGGAATTGTGCTTGTTTGTCGTCTGTCGGCATAGGAATTTGAGATATTTGGACCTCTCGTCTATTCTTTTCATTCAACGATTTATTTTCTCACGAAGATAACGAGATATTTCTATTCCAAGTTAAAAGATAGTTTCCTTGAGTTATCGTCAGTTATCGTCGAGAGAATAAAGAAATCACAATGGTTTTAACAAAAGAATATCGAATATGTATGCCGCTTACTACCGAGGAGGTAATTAATTATGAACAATCTGTGTTAAATGTGCAACAATGAAACAAAATTTAGCAGTGGAACATGTTTTATTGCATGTTCTGATGCACAGGATGATTTATGAGACGATTCAATATTCTGTGAAATTCATTTTTGTTATAAATTTATTTTTCATATTCCTTTTTAATGCTATATTATTTTTTTTTCAAATTTTTTTACAGTACCGTATAGGTCAATTATATATGATTGCACGACATAGTCATGAACAGTCAGATTCTGACGAAGGTGTTGAAGTTGTTGAAAATTCTGCCTGCGAAGATCCAGTGCATGGCAAGGGTCAGTTTACTGAGAAGAGGATCCATCTCTCCAGGTAATTTTGAAAGAATCTTTAGTTGGAATCTTTCTTATAGATCATTGTTAATAATATCTTTTATAGTAAATTACCATACTGGATACAGTCTGTTATACCAAGGATATTTTATGTGACTGAAAAGGCCTGGAATTACTACCCTTTTACAATTACAGGTAAATTTCAAATATTTAAAACTATTTTTTAATTTCAGTTTAACAATTGAAGTTTATTATTAACACAATGTAATATGTAAATTATAAATTATTATTTTGTTGCATGTATCCTGACATTGTGCAGAATATACAGTAAGTACTAAATACTATTTTACACTTTAAAAGAAGTATATTAAGTTTTATTATGATTTTCCAGTGTTCCTTCATACCAAAATTTAATATCTCCATAAAAACTCGTTATGAAGACAATAATGGATGTACAGAGAATGTAAGTGTTGGAAAATATCAAACATAAACGACATAATGTTTCCAATTGTAACATTGAATGTTTGTTCAACAGTGTCTAGGTCTCTCCCCGGTAGAACTGGTACACCGAGAGGTAGATTTTGTAGACATTGCCTATGATGAATTGTCTGCAAAACACTACAAGGAAGAAGAGGTACACTGTTGCAGCAAAAAATAAGCATTGCTTATTACCTGTACGAAAAAGAAATCATTTAGAAAACCTGTATCATTTTAATATATTGCAGGATCCAAAATTCTTTCAATCAAAGAAAACTGGTCGTGGTCCCTTGGTAGAAGGCTGGCGTGACGCAACTCAACCCATAATGTGCTCTTACAAACTAGTAAGCGCATCTTTTGAAGTTTGGGGCATGCAGACTCGCGTGGAAGACTTTATTCATCGGGTAAGATCCGTTGCAGAATAAATAACAATCCTATATTTTCCATTTACCACATATCGTTAATTTTGTTCAGTGTATCCGAGATGTCCTCTTGTTGGGACACCGACAAGCCTTCGCCTGGATCGACGAATGGTGCGAAATGACCCTAGAAGACGTACGACGGTATGAGTTGAAGATGCAAGAAGAAACAAATCAGAAGGTCCAGCCAAAGGCTTTGGAAGAAACTGGTCCGGCAAGATCTAGGACTCCTGTGACTCCAAATGAGTCAACTCCATCCTCACCAAGTCCAAAGACCCCGACTTCTGCGCGATCTTGGTTCTCTTGGTCGTAGCCAATAGTTAACCGCCTCGCTTGTTCCAGCCGACGACTTTGGATTCTTTTAATTCCAGCCAGGACTATTTTCGAACGCTACTGTCGACGGTGCATCGTGTATGTCCCGCATTTGAAAATAATAGTTCAAAGTATGGTTGGTTTTGGCTCCTCGGCGATAATGTAAATAATTTCGTGCCCGATGACTTTACGCAATTCTCGAGAACCGTTTTGCAGACGACAGTGTCGAATATTCCTACGATATTTGTTGTTTTTATTTCTTTTTCGCACCTTACGTTCTATAATTTTTGTTAGTAACACATTCGCATTCTTTCGTTGCGAATACCCAATCAATGGGCCAGTCTCGTATTGTTGATCGTGTAAAGTATTTATTAAAAAAGTTGTTGGTTTCTAATATGTATGTTTTCAGTAGTGCTTTACGACGAACGTGTAAATAATTTAATAATTACACGCGATTTGTGCTATTCCACCATTTTCAGTTTTCACATAAAAATATAATTAATTATTTTAATAATGATCGAAGAACTTCACGAATGTAATAACTAGTATCAATATAATTATTTGAGGTGTTTTTCCTATTAATTGAAAATATAATCGAAGTACGTAATATTACGGTGGAATTGAATACAATTAAATAGTAAAAGAGTTATCACGCAAATACTGAATGATAATTTGATGATACTCAATTTCGCAAATCTTAATACACTCTTGATACACGTAAATTTCACAGTATATCATGTGTATTGCTCAGTACTATACAATAGGGTGACGTGTTTGACGTATGCAAATTAACATCACAATTATCCCACAGTGTTTGCTTGGAAATTATGTCAGTCAATAGTACAATCTTCACGTTAATTGCCAGTTAACCAATTGAATCAATTGACAGGGGTAATAACTTTTTCCAAAATGAAGATATGAAAATGATTTAGTTTCCAAAGATCAAGGAATCGAATACAGGCAATATACGAATGAGTTCGAAGAAAAATCTAAATTGTTATTAAGAGTGGAAATATAGTGAAAATAATTTGCATACAAAGCCAGATCTAACGTGTCATACCGGAAACGACCAACCGAACATTAAAACAAAATACTCGAGAATGATTTTAATTGATTGTTGTTCCAGCAACAATACCGAGTATTCTTTACTTCGTAGTCACGCATTCTATTGTTGCCGAGTAGTTTCGCACGCTAAATTGTTGTCACGTGCCACATATCTAATTATAAATATTTACGAACAAACACCGCTGCGTACCTGGGTTTTATTACAAAGTGTATCGAGCCTAGTGTAAATGTTAAATAAATCAAATTGCAATGTGATATATCGATCTGCCATTAAAATTGCCCACACCAATATCTTTGGAATTCATTTGTCGCCTTATCTCGTCTATGATGAATCGTCCCACTGATAAAGACTCAATAAAATGGCGAAATGGAACAAATCTCAAAGTCAACGTGACAACGTCCAGCATGTAAGTGAAAAATATTTTCCCAACAAAGTAAAATAAATATGTCTCGACAATAGTAATGATTTAATTTATAAGAAATAATTGCCTAAAAACATTTGATAACGTTCGTGCCAAAAATTCGATTAGAAATATTTTCCTTAACGTTTCCTGTCAGTGCATCCAGTCTCGTAGGATAATGTCAGGGTACGAGCTTCCCTCGCACCCCTTATGGAGACGCGCCGTTATTGATCGCGAACGCGAGGGTGCGCCAGCGCAGAATGAGAAGAGGGTGGCTTTCGCTTGCAACCCTAGCTCAACCCCGACAGCAACCAAAGCACCGGCTAGTGTTGTTATTGCCGTTAACATGTCCAGCGGTAAGTGCACCTCTTTCTTACCCTTATATCAACCCCTATTACGGTCCACTGTATCTTGTAATGCTACATTTAATCGCTTGAGAATTTCGTTATTGTGTAAGCCTGTATAAATAATATGTATTAAATGCATATACAGTACATGAACTTAATTGGACAGTATGTATTGACAGTTTGTGTTTGTGAACACTTGTCGATAGACGTAGATCGATAGATTAGAACTAGAAATAAATATATATATATAATATATGTATATACTATATAACATACAATGTACAAGATAGTATATTTGCACTGCGTTTTTGTTTTACTTGTATTACGTAATCCGTTGTGATCTTACTTGGTGCAATTTATGCAGATTGTCCTGCAGTGATAGAATGATTTTTGTTCGATTGATATAATTAAAAATGTCGAACTTTGTTTAGCAAGACAGGGACTATATTGGGTTCGCGACACTTCCGGAGCAAGTGCACCGGAAATCCGTGAAGAGAGGATTCGAATTCACCCTGATGGTTGTTGGCGAAATGGGTCTTGGGAAATCAACTTTGATAAACAGTCTTTTTCTTGGGGACCTTTACAAGGAACGACGAATACCCGATGCTCTTGGTACTTGAATACCAGAAATATCAGATATGCATATCTAAAGCAATGTTAAGCATTACATAAATATGTACATTGTTGTAGAACGCGTGGAAAAAACTACAACTGTTGAAAAGAAGACGATGGACATCGAAGAACGCGGAGTACGTCTTCGATTGACAATTGTCGATACTCCAGGTAAAACGGGATTTATTTTTTAAAAAAAATTAGGTTGACTACCGCGTGGCAATATTTAAACTTATCTTTTATCAACATTTTTCTTATTGAGGTTTCGGAGATGCCGTTAACTGCGAGGATACGTGGAAAGCCTGCTCGGCTTATATCGACGATCAATTTAGACAATACTTCACGGACGAGAGTGGATTGAATCGTAAAAATATTCAAGATAATCGTGTTCATTGCTGTTTATACTTCATTCCGCCATACGGACACGGGTACTCAATATATAGCTATAAATGCTCCAATGAAATTATACGTAGCGAAGGAGTGAAAAAATCTGAATGGCGTTCGGATTAGGAACAATCCATAAGAATGTTAATGATTTTATAGATTACGTCAGCTGGACCTTGAGGTATTGCGAAGACTGCATCGTAAAGTAAACGTGGTACCAGTGATAGCAAAAGCGGATACTCTCACTACGCAGGAAGTGAAGAAACTCAAAGAACGAATCCTGGCTGATATCGAAGAACACGAAATACAGGTGATACAAAGACGTGTAAAAATTGCGTTCAAGTTTGTGAGGTTATCATTACACGCCATTTTTTCAATTCTTCAGATTTATCAATTTCCTGACTGTGACAGCGACGAGGACGAGGAATTCAAGCAGCAAGATAAAGAATTAAAGGCTTGTATACCTTTCGCCGTGATTGGCAGTTCTACAGTTTTGGAAGTGGCGGGTCGGAAAGTTCGAGGTCGACAATATCCTTGGGGGGTTGTTGAAGGTAATGGAGAGGGATGGAATTAAAAAAAAAAATAAGACAGTCAATAAGCATTTTGCTCTTTACAGTGGAAAATCCAAAGCACAGTGATTTTGTAAAGTTAAGGACGATGTTGATATCAACTCATATGCAGGATATGAAGGACGTAACGCAGGACGTGCATTATGAGAATTTTCGTGCACAATGCATTTCGCAAATTTCCCAACAGGCGATACGGGAACGGAGGTATCTACGCATGTAAATAATGATTACTTCTGATTACTATACCTTAAGTAATGCATCACGCATAGTTTTTACCTTAAATAATTGCGCAACACGTTGACGTAATTAAACAAAATAATTATTCTCGTCAATAATCATAAAGTACTTTTTTAAAAATTAGTAAAATTAACTCAAACTTTCACTTTTCCTCTGTCGTAAAAAGTTAGAAATCCTGTCGCATATCAGTAGTCAAGTATCATGACTCGAATTTAGGTTAGATTTAATATAAAAAAATGTTGTAGCAGCTAATTTGCTGCTCTGACAAACGAGCCGCTCCGGACTGAACTTTTTGAAATTTTTTTATTTTTAGTAAACTGAAGAGAGACTCCGGACCACATTTTGAGAATAGCATCTCTGACACGGACAGACTTCTTTTGCAAAAGGACGAAGAGGTAAGATGAATCTTTGATTTCGTGTCATACACTGCGTGCAAGTAATTATGAATAGCGCGATTATAAAATGTGTACTTTTATCGCAGATTCGAAGGATGCAGGATATTCTGGCACAGATGCAGGAAAAATTAAAAGCCACAGGACAAGCCGGCGGAGGTTTAGGTATGAGAGGTCGTGTCGGCAGTCTTGGAAATGATTTGGATTCCACGGACATCGATAAGAAGCGTAACAGTATAATAGACGTTTAGTCCATTTTATAATGATAATAGTTTGCGAAGAGTTATCCTTTTTGATAACTATTAGCATTTACCAAAAATGACCTACGGATCCTCAGGGTATCCGAAGTCCAAAAGTGTTCTGGGACGTTTTATCGCAAGAAAAACTTGCGACTTTAGGAGAGGCCGAGCTGTTTATATAATTAAAAAAATTATAAATCAGACTCATGGAAAAGTCAATCGGCAATTATGACTGACACTGCGGAGGCCAAATGTAAACGGAATGACGATACGATCTTAATGCAAAGCAGTATTAAGCATTAGGGTGTTTACACTCGTAGAATTGTACTAACATTCTTTTTCACGTATAAACTCCCTTACATCAACGCTAGAAATGTATACTCTCCCTAGAATCGTTAAACGAGACAAAACACTTTATGCAAACTGATTGCACGAGTCTTTTCTCCTAAGTTCTGAATTGAACGCACATTATGTGATCGAGTACTTTAGGTTATTAGACAAAGCGTAGATACTCTTTTATAATTATAATATTCCATATATGATAAAAATTTAATTCATTTGCTCGCTACGTTAAAATTTGTACACAGCACAAAAGGGAATACAGTTACCATTGACGTATAGGTTAGGTTAGGTAATATAAGTTCAAGAATAAACAGCAGATAAAAAATCAGTTGATTAAGATATTGCGTTGAACATCGATTTGTTATATTTAATTATATTTTATTGTGATTCTCTTTTATGTAACAATAAATATAATACGATATATATATATATAAGTACATTTTATATATATATATGTGTATAAATATTATTCAAGTGTTAAGATTCCTAGTATTAAATCATCCTCTCGATATCGCTTGGTCGCTCGGCTCCTTTCTAATTAATTAATTAATACTCTACGCAATAATAAGAAGCCACAATCGTTGGATCGTATTAAAAATATACTAAATGCTTAACTTTCAATTATTAAGAGATTAGATTATCAACTCGCTGGGTATCGGTGCTAATTGTAAATAAAGTTACTTAATAATTTTTATAGCAATTAAATATGTATACCCACCAGGCAAGTATACATACAATAGCTATACGATGTAAATTCGCAAAGTGATAAGAATACCAATTAATCCGAACTATTGTCAATTAATAGAGACATAATTCATCATTTTTTGATTCGTAATCGTTAAAGGACTTGCTCGTTTTTGGGGACATATTTTTTTTTCATTCGCCTTTTTCGCGATTCAATAACGTAATGTGCATGATGTCATCTTTAGATAGAAGAAGATACTTCGATACGGGCAGCCGAGTGAATGAATGCATAATGTTACGTAATCAATATACTAATGTATGCACTACTATTGCAGTTTACCTCTCTGAATACGTTATTGGGCCGTATCGCAATGCTAAAGAACAATATTAATAACAACGACCAATAATAAGAATAATAATATTATATTTGGCCAGAAACAACGGATTATTTTTCCTTCTATTTCGTTAACGGTCCATACAATTAACATGCGGAAATTAAAAAATAATCGTCCGGAGTAGCTGAAACGCCAGTAATACTGTTTTGACTATAATACCGTTCGCGAATTATCTAAAATTAACCGATAGCTCTAATTAAAATGGTAATTGACTTTATTCGGTCGATACATACAGGGTGTCTCACCGAAAGTGCACTCCTTGATTATCTCCGTTACTAATGAAGATACGAAGAAAAGTTTTATGGTTTCAAGGGAGTCGATTTTTCGCGTTTTTTCCTTACATTTTGAGACGTTGCAGACTAAAATCCATCCAGTCATTTCCAAGTTATTGAGAAGTGAATTAATTGAACGATCTTCGGTTGCGAAATTAAGCGCGCGAACTCTAAATGCTCTAGCGGTGCTGCAACCGAAGATTGTCGAATAAACTTACTTCTCAATAACTTGAAAATGGCTGGATGGATTTTAGTCTGCAAGTAAATGACGTTGCATTAAGAAAAAAAAAAACACGTAACTTGCTGTATCTCGAAATCAAATGAATATAAAAAAATCATTGTGATAAAAAATTGACCCCCTTTAAACCATACAACTTTTGTCTGACACTTTTTCCCGTATCTTTAATAGTAACGAAAATAATCGAGGTGTGAACTGTCGGTGAGACACCATGTATATACGTATATTTTGTTCATAAGTCTGGTCCGCATTTGAAATTGCAATTAGTCCTCGGCGAACTTAATTCAACAATTAACCCATTACATAAGAGTTAATGAAAATCCATGGATCCCCGGATGTACGCAGAAAACGTAACGTCCCTTACGACCATCTTAACAAATCTTATGATTTTGTCGATACAATAATCTACGTATAAAAAGAGATTTGTTCGTTAATCAGCTACCATAATAAATCAGTTCGAAAGTTAATCGAATAAATACATAACAATGACGCTCGCGCTAATAAAATATCAAAGTAAGAGTACATTGGATATCCTCTTACGGAATAATGTATAAATGGAAGGGAGGAAAATAATTAAATGATTTCCAATTGAATACGCGTAATGGATCGATTGGAAGGGAAAATGCGCAAACCACGCTGATCGACGTCGCGCTGAAGATGATGATGATTGGTGAAAGGGCAGTTATTCGCAGACGCGTTCGATCAGCAATAATAATCAGGCTTCCCGAAGAGTCCTGATGAGTCCCGGAAGTGCTCTACTGGTAACGAGGAGTAGGAGGAGGATGGGAAGGGCGATAGAGAGGATATTGAGATTGAAGGGAGGGGCTCTGAGAAGGGTCAAAATGGCGCAAGATCAGCCGAATAGATTGGTCACAAGGGAATTGAAGCCGTTGCTGATCGAGGAGAAGATTCCGTTGCTGGAATCGCCGGCAGTGTTAGCACCGGAACTTGGTCTTAAATGTAGAGTGTAGTCCCTGTGAGGATAGGGCCTCAAGGGGCCGTTTATGCCCGGGTAAGGTCCTGGAGCATCGTCACCGATGTCGTCCAGTCTCTGAAAAATAATTCCAAAAAAAAGTTGCACAACCCGATGGCATTTCCAGTTTTAATTATAAATATGACACGTAGACTGAGAAGTACACTGAAATTAAATTGCCAAAAGAAAAATTAACCACAGCGTAGGTAATTAAATTCTCTTCGTAAAGTTTCTTTTCCCTTATCCTCCTCGCAGAAAAAATTTGAGGAATCCTCATAAAACTTTTTTCTTGTCAGCGCCAACAAAGCGATCAGCATAAAAATTAAAGTCTTTTGTAACCTCTCGACGAACAAGACAATAACGATGACTGGATAATGAAAATACTTGGAATAAAAATGAATACATTTAATTGGACGTTTGTTAAAAAATTTAATATTATTTAAATATTCATCAGATTTACTATCAGTCTACCGTGTCTTGATAATAAAAGTAGCAATAAGCACGTTTGAAGAATGCAAGCATCGTTATACCTAGATATTAATAACGTCAACTAATTAGCATCCGCAGCACAGCACCGTTTATTAATAGAGCTACGAATTAAATTACGATTTATGCCGTGACAATTATAAATCCTAATTAGCGTAATCAGCCATTGATTAATTAAAACAGCTGGCACATGCACGCACGAGAAGTACAATCGAGGCCGAGACGTTCGCGAATTATTGAATGATTAAAATTTAAGATGAACACGTTCATGGAGAAATGTATATATATATATATATAGAGAGAGAGAGAGAGAGAGATTCCATATGCACTAATAGATATACATACCTATATACTTATACATAGTTACTTATGTACAACGTATACGTATGTTATGTGTCTCCTTCGGGATGGAGAAAACTAATCCTGAAATACGACCAGGACGATAAAGAATTCGCCTCCGAGGACGCTTTTAGACGTGATCGAATTACTTTGCAAAGATATCAGGATTCGAGTCGGACGAAATTGGAGTGCCCCGGCTAAATTCGTATCTGGGTCAAAATCGTTAAAGAATGAAGACATCGCGTCCTTGACGTTTTCTTTTAATCAATTTTCCTTATTCTTCTCTCCCTCTCAACTAAAATCAAACGATCATGGTTATAACGGTAAATAATGCACGACCTATTGGATTTACTAAGAATCCATCGAATGACAAAATTCATACGAAATACATTAAATTATTAGTTGGATAGAGGCATTAACGTCAAATTACAAAAACCAAGACAATGTTATAAACACACAAATGTATAAATATATTAAAGCGCGATTTCCACAGAGCTGCAAAGAATGTGTTAAACAATATCTGAAATTGGCCGAGTTAGTAATGCCAACCGTTACAGTAATATGGTCGTTGCGTCTGTTCTATGCGAGCTTACGGTTATATTGCGTGGCAGTGTGAAAAAAGGAATGCGGAGGAAAGGATGCAGAGAAAAATCGCAGCTAAGAGGAATAAAACATCGATTGTAAGCCGAATACGCGGAAAATGAACGATCGACATTGATAAATCGGTTGACAATAAAATGAAAGCACAGTTAACGGCCGATTGCGAATTACTCGATTACTTACACGTTACTCGTGCGTGGAAGGGAGCTAGCCGGCTAAATTACAGGGGGACTTTATGGGGACACTGAGGACTAGATTATGAGGTAGGAAAGACGATGGTGTCGGCGGCCGGAAGAGAAGACGCCGAGGAAGTAACGCGCGTTACGGAGCCCGTTACTTCGGCCCTCGCTTCCGTTTCCGGTTCCCAGCCCTGGACCTCCTCGCCATCGTCGGTTTTGCGACTTGGTTTCCGTCTCTGAAACTACACCACCATTCGCACTCGTACGTTCCACTTATTCGCATTATATACAGGAAGTCGCGAGCGCCACCATTTTCAAATCATCTCGCATGAGGGGATATCAGATTACACGGATAAAGATAAAGAAGAATCGAGTGCATCTACATTGACGTATTTGGCAATTTGGAAATAATGTCAAATCATTTATCGCAGTCTTTGGCACTTTGAATTTATAGCATAGTGGGGGTTGGTTTAAATGGCTGTATTATACAGGGTGTTTTAAAAATAAAAGTGAGACATT
This sequence comes from Trachelus troglodyta, assembly GCA_030142635.1. NCBI lineage: Eukaryota > Metazoa > Arthropoda > Insecta > Hymenoptera > Cephidae > Trachelus > Trachelus troglodyta. The sequence goes on from JARQTJ010000320.1 coordinate 351,286, forward strand.
AATTTAAGTTGACAGAAGAGAAATAAAAACATCTCAGCCACCTGAATACCGTTAGGAGTCACATTTCCCAACTGTAAAACATTGTTACCCATTGTCTATTATTAGCGGGTATCCACGCGATTAGAATTTTAAACATTATACTTTCCCTGTATGAAAATTCCGTTAGTACTTTTGTATAGTTATATACAACGTTTCCGTCACATCAGAACTAACGTTAGACTTACCTTTGTGGTGTGAAGGGTAATGTTAAGTAGGGTGGGATGCTGTTCAATTACCATGAACTCAATTTCACGCGGACTGTAGCCATTCGCGTAAACCTGTACGACAGAAAGGAAACTTACTTGATTCAATAATTCGAAAAATTGGACAATTTTGAATTTTTCGTAAACAAGATACCTATAATCTGAATTTTAATGATAATCAGAAAACTAACCTCGAGTTTGTAAACTCCAGGTAAGAGTATCCTCCAGAATTCGCCATATTTGGTGGTGAAAAAACTAATGTCCCTAGATTTGACCTTGACCGAAGCCCGTTCGACCGGATTTCCATTTTCATCAATTACGAATCCATGGACACCTCTGTGCGCTTCGGCCAGGAACTTTATCAGGGACTGGAAGAAGGACGCGTATTTTATAAAAATTATATTTAAACAATCTTTTATCCTGACGTAAAACATACCACTCGATTTTCTTCCCAATAATGTGGCAGATCTTCAGCTGGAGGATATTTGCAGCAAGACAATTCTAAGGTTATTTCCATACAGCCATTCCAGACGTAATTGAAATCTTGCATTCCTCCGGTTAGTGGATACCATTCGGCACCGTTTGTTATGCCGTGTTTGAATCCCGGTTGTGAAGCTGAACACGCTGCACCGCGAAACATGGAGCCATGATTTTGTGAATAAGTCAATGATAGATGACGGAACACGTCATCATCAGGCGACAGACTCGGTGTGGATGAGTAACTCTGAAACACTGTGATGATCACGATATAATAATGATAAAGGAGAGGAATAAAAAATATCAAAAACTCATGAAAACTCCTGCTTCTTTTTTTTTTCAATATCAGCGTCGTTATTCTACTTTTAATTTTGGGTAACAAATTGACAAAATTTCAAGTACGTTTGGCCGTTCGGTCCGTATGTAGAAAATATTAGAGTGATTAGAGAACGTCGTTAATCGTCCACTGATGAGTAAACGATTGTAAAGTATTTTTTTTTTCACAATACCTGCGCACAACGGAGCCGAACGACATATTCCTGATTGCATGAAAATTTACAGGCAACGTTAAGTCAAGTGTGATAACAAAAAAAATAACATTTTTTTAATGCTAAACAGAGATGGAAAATCATATTTAGTAAATAGGGCGTTTTTAATGAACACATTAATTTTTATGACTAAACAAAAACCCAAAGAGAAACAAAAGGAAAATGAAATTCTTGCGCAAGTAAAGTTTCGAACGCATGAAGAATTAATTTACCGGAAAATTATCCTCGTTTTAACACTGTCCCATTGTTCATTGTTCATCCATCACACTTTCTACTTGGATTAATCGCCACCTTCATAAGGTGACGATTTGACGTCATTCGAAATTCTTTTCCACCGGATGCGGAACATCCCATAGAATAAACGAAAGATAACAGAGATAGTGTTGAAAAACTGAAAAATCAGAAAATCTCACTCACGTGAATTCGGAGTATTGTCAAACGGGTAGCTGGCGACAAGGGCACCACCGTGAAGACTTCCGGAGAGGACAAATTGAATTTTCGAAACCCACTCCTTAACCGCTTCCGTTTCCGGTTGACTCTTTTTATTGTTCTGTTTAAAGTAATCCGGGAAATTTCGATTCAAGTCGAAACCGCGAGCATTGTATCTATACAAAGGAAGAAAGTAAAAAAAAAAAGTTTGTCGATAAATCAATTTATAACTGGATATATTTAGAGTGTCCAAATTCTTTATTTATTTGTATTCGATACTCACCGGCCCTGACCACCATCGCAGGACCCTTCTTTAGAGACCTCAAAGCCATCCGGATTCATTGACGGTAGTATATGAATACGTGTGTTATCCAAGAGCCAAGTGATGTATTGATCTGATCCATATTTCGTAACCAGCAACTGTCGAACGAAAAACATTGTTAACAAACTTTTACCGAACAATTTAATAATCAATAATAAATCATTCTTTCGCGTAAATCACGTGACAGTTAATTAATTAATCATACAATTTTATGATACACAAATGTCATTATTTTTCTTAGACAGCAACGTCCACGATACTTTATACGGCCTAATCAGCCACAGTGAACGGATTGATTTAATTCAACTGTGTATTAAATAAATCAAATTCAAATTTTTTATTATAAAGTTTGTAATGAATTTAATTAGTATAAAATATTATCAAACGTCTGTGCTGTTACTGGTAAGCAAGTGGTAAAAAATATAATCCGACAAGAAAAACCCATCTCGTGATTCGACTTGATCGTGTGAATGGTAATTAAGGTTGAGCGTGAAGTGGGAATAAATTATTCAAGGTCGACCTTCAATACTCAGAACGGCGTGAACAATAATAAGCGGCAGAATAATTACGAGAATTACCACGCGCTGCTACAGCACCTACAGGTTCTCATGGGGCTGTAAATATGACGTCGTCGTTTCCGATAAGGTCTTTCGAGCAAGGACATAAAGTGAGGTTAGGTTAGGTTGGACAGTCACGATCCTTGAAAATATTCATTAAGATTTTGACACACGAAATATATGTTCCGCGGTAATACGAATTTCGAATTAATGATTAAAAAATTAATTAAAAATAAAAAATTATATAATTACATACGTGAATAAGGTGTAGCATAAGCTCACGTCCTACGGCCTCGTTTCCATGTATGTTCGCCACATATTTGACATCCGGTTTACCGATCATGTGTTCATATGGGGAGGACGAGACGACCATTACCCACAAATCGCGGCCTAATGGACAGTATACAAATTCTTATGTAATCACATCGCCTATTGTCACTGTTTTGCCGGAAATGAGAATATACAATGCGAACATGTCATAATCGGTTAAGATTGTCGAGCAGCAATCGTTAAGTGGGAATGCTCCAGGACACGCTATCTCGATGAACAGGGTACGATAAGGGCTGGAGTCCTCATTGTTAATGGGGACCATAAATGTCGGTAAGATCTTTGATAGTATATTGATGAAGATGAAATATTGCTACGAAGTAATGTCTTTACCCTTGACAGACTTTCCGATCGAATATAGAGCAGTGAGATTCTGGAAGCGCAACGAGGTCGTCCTTAGAAATCGACTCATTTGTTCATAATTGTGATACTTGAATTCAATATTGTATGGCTCGTCGAAGATAGAATAACGAGAATTGTAGTGTCTTGCAAGTTCGGAGTCTCCTGATGTTTCTTGTCCAATGGCGATCCCATTAGCACCTACGGAGGCCACTGTCACGAGCAATAATATACGTAACATTCTGAAACAATAAAAACAATGTTAGTTACCAAAAAAGGTATAAACGTTCCTCCAGATGAACGGGGGCGAATGATAAATGGCCGGTAATAATTTTCAGATTACTTCGATCGAAGCAGATGGTTTTTTTTATTGGGTCTCTTTCTTTTCTCTTCTTCTCCGTAACGTCTGGAATTCGAGGAACTACTGAATTCCTTAAAAATGAAATCTCTCGCTTTTATTTACAATTTCGAGAAAGGAGCGTCGCTCGATATGAATCACACGCGTCCCCAATTTCTTTCATTGCCGCCATTGCGAAATTCTTTTAGGCATTATTTGAAGGTTAAGGCCGATTTGAATTCGGCCTACGCGTAAAAACGATAAAAATCGGTATCCTCTCTCTATGTATTCGGGCACAACCCACAATCCCCAAAGGTGCCTCGGCGTTATTGACATTTGTAGAAAAGGTTAAATTTAAAAAATTAGCATTTGCGTGTATGTTTTTTTTATTGAAAGAAAGAAACTCCGGAATAATTATAGATTTGCGGCAAACATGCCGTGTTTCCTGCCTGTTCGGTGCATTGGTCGGAAATGCATATTCCGGTCACGTTCAATGTTCACGGGAAACTTTTACCGTTTTATTTACATTAAAAGGAAGTAGTAGACTCTCGTGTCCGCTTCGCATGTACACAAATTATTTTTGAGAAAAATGTCCGGCTGCTTCGGCTTTCACTAACGGCACTGACGCACGACAGAAGTAACGGGTCCCGAGCGCTCGTAAAGCCCGATAAAATGGTCATGAAATAGCGGCGAATAACTGGTACACGCCTATTTCATTATTTTCTTTACTTTTTCGTCCATACACTGTCGTTCCAGGGGATCGGTTCAAATTCCTTATCGAATGTTAGGCTATTACTTTTGAGATAATAGACTTTGGGAATGACGCAAAAGACTAGCTATAATACTAGAAATAGTAATTGGATAAACGTATTTTATTTTTACGAAGTACCTCATTAATTTTCTGCATGATTTTAAAGTAAGATTAATGTAAAACGTTTGACGTTAACATATTGCCATTAGCACGTTAATGATTCTGGGATTCCCTGTGTACCTGTGTTACTCACAATCAGTGACGTTTTATTAAGCGAGAAGATTTGTGCGAATGGATGTATTCAGAATAGGGAATAATTAGCGACTGTTACGAGACAAATTCGTACGTCAGTATGATTTTTTATCTGGAAAAAAAGACTGGAAATATTTTTATGACGCTTTACGCGTCTTCTTTGTCCGAAGTGAAACCTCTCCGCGGTAATTAGGCCAGTAAACTTTGCCCGCATATTTACATGGAGTTTCCATTAAGCGAATACGAAATAAAAGAACTTCGATAACTAGCAGAATATGCGTGCCACTTCATACTGCGGGAAAGCTCTTTTCTTTATTTGCCAAATGTGCCAGTTAAAAGCAACTGCTTCTTTGTCATATTCCACGAAATCTTTAAAGACGCTTCGAACGATACAACTGCAATATGTATAAAAGAACACTCACGTAGGCATAACAAAAACTGTGATAAAACATTTAATAACATACATTTTGCATATTCAATATGTCTCATGCTCTATTTAGTCCAGTCGGTCTTTCAAAAACAATTGTGAAATATCTCCAGTTCAAAAAAAAATTTAAAAAAACTTGAAAATCAGTACAAGAAATATAAAAAGTACCAAACTACCCTTAACTGTATAGTACAGACAGTTTGGACGACGTGTCAAAAAACAAAAGCAATAAGTCAGGAATAATAGAAGCCGCCAGAAACGGTCGGCCATTAATCATCGCGGGAAAGGAAATCGTTCTGAGAAGATAAAAAGATAGAGTCAGAACAAGCATAAATGGATGGAAGGAAGGAAGAAAAGATTCTGTGTCACCTGAATAACAAATGGGGCGGCAAAAGCCGTGTCGAGGGTAAGTTGAGAGTCGCTGGACGAAATAACGGGCTTTCGTCGTTGGAAATATTCCGTAGTAGATATACTGCGTTTTGTATTACACCGATAGAACTTGCTTAGAGATGCTGAATAGTACTGATGTTTCTTCATTCACGATACAGTGTCTAACACAATTCCATACAGTCACGATTTACAAAATTTGTATTTACTTCTCTCCCATCACACCGATTCACTCGTTCAATGCCGATCGCGTTACGAGGACGACTTCAGGATGGATACGGAACCAGCACCGGTATGCCTTCGAAATTCAAAGTGTGGAAAGACGAATCGGAAACACAACGAGACGTTATGCACGGGCTCGCGGTCAACGCGAGACTGCGAACTTGGGAACAGTGCGGTGGAGTGCGGTGGAGTGCGGCCCGCCACGCAACGTTATTCCTCTGGTGGTATCACAGTGTACCAGTGCACCTTCTAGTGTCTGAAGATACTTCTTCCGGTCTACTGGTACTAGTGGACACCATATAGCACCTGGCTAGCTATACTACCTTGAATATAACACCTGGTGCTATCATCTCCGAGGTTCCGGAGTAGGGATAGAGAGTTAACAACTGGAGGAGATACAACGAGAACCACTCGTTTATTGAGGACAATGTCCTACTACCAACATTGCGGTCCAGAAGTAGATGGAATTTTTGTTAACGCTACACATACCAACAAGTTTTTATAAACTTATTTTTGGCTTTAAAACGGTCGATGGTACGTTTAATGTTAAGTATATCAAAGTGGGAATATCGAAGGACACCTTTAGTTTTTGGGGTTGAGATCTAAGTTTGTAAAATGAAATGAGAAGACGGAGATTGGACAAGGGATAAGAACACCCTTGCTTCAAAGATTTATGTATTTATTTTTATATAGTTAAATTATAAATCATAATGATTAAATTTTTCAATATTTCGCACTCGAGTTTGTAAATATTATTCCTTTCAAAGTAAAAAGCGCGGGATTTGAATCCTCCCCGATGTCGAATTACGATTCAGACACGAATTTTCGAAATCAACAAGTATGATAAAAAGCAACTGACGATTTGCACGCGTAATTTCATAATTTGTTGTATTGTTTACTATTGGTATACAACAGTATTCTGTGCATTCGTAACGATCAGTCGGTAAATCGAACCGCGGATAATAAAGATAAACAGACTAGGTATCATACCGGGGTTTGGTATCACGTGAGACTAGGAAACAGGGAAAATCGCAATCGACTTACCTACTGAATGCCAACGTTACGTTTTCGCGATGACGTATTTACTTCAGGTGCTACGTTTTAGCTATCAAAAATTATTATTTTTGCAATTACTTCTATCTTCCATTAACCGAGGAGATTATTAGTTGCTAAATCATCGCTGATGCTGTTTTTGGGTTTGAATTTTTTAATTGTCTGTTACAGGGCGGACTGTGAATCTGCGGAATGGATTTTGAAGATCTTAATAGTTCTTCATGTTGAATGAAGATAATAAATTTTGTATTAGTACATCCTAAACATTTATGACACATTTTACCGTATTTTAGTAGCACGCGTTCGATTTATTTCTGTAAACCAAAGGTATTATAGAAACGGATATTCTAATCCTGCAGTGCATCATGGAAAATGTGTCAAGCTGTTGCACCGCCACCCGTATGTGTAACGTACTATCGGGATCTTTAAGTGTATTTCTTCTAACTTTGAGTATGTCCCATCCCAAGACACCTGAAGTTGCCGCAACTGAAATTAAATTCCCCCTTCGTTTTCCCGCCAGAATCTAATGATATCGGCCGGCCATTCAGTACTTTGACAGTATCGACATGCTTCACAAAAATCTACAATAACTCAAAAATGCAGGTCTAGCTCGAGCAGAAATTCCATCACGGGTGTCTGATTCCTTACCAGGCCCTTATTCGATATTAATAAGGTAAAGCCTGATAGACAGTTCCCATGATGCATTGCGTAGTTAGAATATCTCTATAATACCTTACGTAAAGTTATCAACAGTTGTGCCATCTGTGCATGGTCTTGCAGGGACCTTCCTGTCCCAGAGAATAGACTTTTGTCCGGCAGTCACCTAGAGTTCTCTAGCGAAAGCATGCGCGAGCGCAATGCTCGTTTGACTTGGCTGTGAATGTGCCAGCCACCAGCCACCAGCCAGCCACCATCCAGCCACCATCCAGCCATCTAGCACGGCCTTCGTTGCACGCGCAGCTCAGCGCGCGGCTTTCTGGAAAAAATGAAGGCGCGCTCCGCTAGTGAAGTCCGGACCAGCGGAGGGTCCACCAGGTAGTCGCGTGACTCTCAAGCCGAGGTGTATCGTCAACCCGGAGTATCGCGAATTTTCATTGACTCTGGCATAGGAATCACACGCCACGGGTTCGACCCTATACTCGATAAAAGACCTAGAAAACATAAGGTCATCCCTCGGGCGATGGGATGCACATCCCGGTTAACATAAGACGCTAGTGTATCCACTAGAAGAAGAGGAGATCGAACCAGCATCCCTACAAACCAGCATCCCTTCATCGATTTTACGTCAGTCAAAGAATTCCTACCAATAGAGAGTCAACTAAGGATTTTACTTTCGCTCCTCCCACAATACGTAGATTCTTGTTTGGTAGAGACATTACTCGAGTGTCCTTCAAAGAATCGACTTGTTAATTATCTAATTAAGAAGCGCGAGTGTTTACAGAAAATCTATTGAGTTGTAAGGTTAAGAAGGTTGTGTCGTTGTGTTTACGAAACGTCACGAAACGTCACGAATCGTCCCATCGGGCATCGGACTCGATCGATCCTCGGAGCAACCTCAGACTCGGCTTCCTCTTAGCCAGCAGCTTCCCTGCATTTTTTCTTCTTAATTTTACGCCGCTCGCTTCGCTACGTCGAGGAACTTTTTTTCGAAGTTTAACGAGATTTTGAGAAAAACATTGAAAAAGTGACGCAAGCAAAATGGAGTTCAAGTTCAATGTGAATAAACTATTGCCCAGGAAAATCAACAAGATTGGACAAACACTGATTCCGGAAGATTTCAAGGGCGACCGACGGGAACTCAAGTGAGTGAACCCCTTATCAATGATGACCCGACCACCGTCAACGCTAATTCTTCACGGTCATTTGCAAAAATAATCTGGAACCTACCGTTAGATGCTATATTAATATCGGTATATGTATAAAAGTAGACGACCTCCAGGCAGATGGCGTCTGTAGATCTGTAGAAGGTTGTCTCAGTTCCTTCAGCTGACAATTAACGTATAAGAACTTTCACTGTCCCTTGCGCGATCCAATGACGCATTCGTACCGCAATTAATCATCAATCTCTCCCATAATTCCTTGAAGATAATCCAGAAGTTCGAAACACATTCCTCGAACTGAGCCGCAGCTGTGGTCTCAGCTAGTTGACCTGTGTCAAAAATGCCATTTACACATATCACGCGACGCGCAGTCCTTCACGAGTCTAGACTCTGTTCATAAAAAAGAAAGGTGCTCGACTAGATTTTTAAATTTTCTAAAAGTTCCTCATAATATTTTAATAGAGAAAGAAATAATATTCCATCGTATACTTGGACAGATTCGAAATGGTCGAACAGTTGAAATATTTAACGCACCGATGATCGCCAATCAGCTGATCTTACCAAGTTCGATTTTACATAAAAATCCAAGACCACTACCGTTCACGCGTCACCTTACACCTGTGTAGTCATTCGTGCAATCATCGGCAAAAGCGTCCATTCTCTCATTGTCAGTGTGTTGCCGCGTAGGCGAAAAGCGGCTGGAGTTCGAAACGCAAAAAACGTAGCTCAGCTTGTAGCTCGTTGAAATTCGTTAGAATGAGCAGCATTGCGCAATTTCCTCGTTACGCTATGGAGCAGTAGGCTTTTCGTCGCATTTTAACAGCAGTTGGAAACGAAAATAGAAATTATATTATTTTCGAGAAATATAAAAACAAAAGTTTTTGACAATTGAACGTCGACGAAGCAAGTACTTAGAAAGATACGCGAATCAGCAGCAGCAGCAACGACGTTCACGGTTCTAAAGAGTCTTTCACGTGACTACGTCTCCCCGTGGGCGGACAGGTCAGGTCTGGTGGGCAGCGGAAAGAATCGCGCAGCCATGATTCTTATTCCTTCTGCGAAATACGAATTTTGCTCTGAACAAACGTAGTCTCTATTTTCGTAAAGAATATGAAAATCGTCGGGAGAGCAGTCGATAAACGTAAAACGTGTAGTAGCGATCATTTATCGATTAATTAAAATACGTCTAGGCCCATTGCCTGACTCCTCGTCTGGTTTCCGTGGGAACCCATTGTTCTATTTAATATGCGTCCAGTTTCGAAGCCACCAGAGGTTATCGACTTACGGATAAAACTGTCGGCATCTACACATGTATGTAGGAGTCTAAGTAAAATCGCATAATTTTTTATTGTAGCTATTTTACGGATCGGGCTCACCTGTCATTCTCGCGGAATGACTCACGTTCAAGCTATACTTGAACCAGGAAGCCGCGTCTTACAATTTCACAATCTTCCTATAGCAATACAAAGGTTAGAAACGTGTTTAGGTATCAGTTGTTATTCGGGTTTGAGAAAAGGCAGGAAATTATTCCAGCGTGTGATGCTCCTATGCAGAGACTGGTATGGGTACAGATTGACTTTACCACCCGGTATATATTCTGTGTTTGAGGAATCGGTGCAAAAATTGTGCAAGCGTAAAACGGTTTGTGGTTAAACGGTGAATTATTTTCGCGTGTAATTCTCAGGGAATGACTCAGGGACCGGCGGAAGTTTACAACAGAGCGACAGACTGAAAGTACGAGGAAGAAGGAGACGGAATGAGTTTACGTTACTGCTGAGTTACCCGTTAGGTAGAAAAAGTCTATTCGCTTCTCTTGGCTTCCTCCACGCACCAAAGACTCCGGGTTTCAGGAATGGATCGGCTGCGAATGGAACGGACACTTTTTATTTGTATCTGAAATCCTTTTAACACGTGACACATCCGATCATTAAACGCTGTGCCAATCGCTCGTTAATTTGTATAAAAGAATAGATAATCATAAAGGCCGAGGACTGACAAGAATATTAATGAGTCTCGAGAGACGTCGTGATCTGGCACACAGGATGTGCAGGAGCAGCGTCCGATGCTTCTGGTTCGCCTGGTGCAAGGATGCGTGGAACTCTGATTACCACGCGTCGGCTAGCACGGGGACTTTTCAATCAGCCAGGCATGACGCTTCTGACATAAATTAACCACGTGGGATGAATAAAGTGTAGTATAATGATAATAAACATTTGGATCCTTAGGTCGAATCCATAGGAAGCACGAGAGCGATAGGATTTTCAAAATTGAAACGGAACTAAAAGGCAGCGATAAAACCGGAAGAGACAAAAGATTTGTCGAAATAAGACAAACAAGCGGAGCTGGTCGTTATTTGAGGGAAAAGAATTGAAGCCTAAAACTACTCGCCTTAGCGAGGCGAAACAACCGTTAGAACCGGAAAAAGGAGTGGAAGAAAATAATTACACCTTCCAGTTCCTTTTCACGTTGTCACGAATTTTTAACATTGGGTTTGAAATAATAGAATCACGTGACATTTGTATCTCGGGCGTCTTACTTATCAATGACAATAGCGCCGTTTGAAAAACGATAAGAAGTTGGATAAGAAATTTCGAAAGTGGCTTATCATGCTTGAACGGTTCGCACTCGCCATATTTATGCATTTCAATTAAAACCGCACCGATATATTCGGTGTAACCGATAAACTGGAAAATTCCAAAAACTGGATAAAGATAAAATTTTTTCAAAATCTATTCTAACGAGTCCACGTGCTGCCAACTATAAGAAAGTTTACTATTAGAAAAGTTGGTGCGTACTGTCGAAGCGGTATCTCAACTGGGCACTTCAAAGCCGGAGAGTAGCGTGTATTAATAAATCTGACATAATGGCTATGCTACTCGTGGTCTACTAGCAACTGTACACGTTTCCACTCTGCACGCTTCCCAGAGAGTAGAAACAGCTGCAGTGCCGATCCACTCCGTATTTTAACCCTGAACGTGGACTATTGCGTCACTCGAACGATCGCGACTCTGAGCATGGAATTTTGCATCCAGTGGAATACTCCACTGGAGTAACTCTTTGGCTTTGGTTTTGATTGGCTGTCCGATCGATGCTATCTCCCTCAACAGTTATGTAACTAATCAGTCCGTGAAAGCGCAGTTCAGCCTTGACTGCTTGACAGTCTGCTCTGCCGCGAGAGACCAGAGAAATCTTGAACATGATTCACGGTTACTCTCCTCCTGTGGGTCCAACAATTAGGAAGGAAGTAGAAAGCGATCGGGTCGCGAATTCCCAAATCTTAGATGAATTTATCCGCAAAGATTAATATCTCAGCTGCACAATTTGTCATTGACAACGTTAAGATATCCTGCCCTGAGGCGTAGCCGTTATCGATTGTACGACAGCTAATTTGTGTGAAGGTGCTTGGAGTCGCGTGACTTGTTCTTTTCGCCCAGTAGAAAAATTCTCCATCAATTTTCTTAGCGATTTCGCGAACATAAAAACACTCGCTGCTAGCAAAGAGAAAGAAACTGGGAGAACTCGAAAACTTCTATGAGAATGTTGGTTAATTGGAGGAAACGAGAAGGAGGAGAAGGAGCAGCTGGTTCCAACAATTGTTGTCTACGTGCCGTTATGCATAACCTAGATTCGTATACACAATCTATGTACCAGCCAGTACTAGTTTATACACACACTAATTCAATCACAAAATCACAATTGAATTTCGGAGAATTTAATACCCCATCCTTCCATCCTTTGAAATATGAATATCTAGGCAATTATAAAATGAAATATCGCATCCAGGAAAGTATCGACAATCGTTGGGCCATCAGACCTAACTATTCGAGCAATGTAGCTTCAGCATCCAGGAGGCTTCGACTTTGCTCTCGTTTCCATGTTCTTCCTCTCTACGGTCATAAATTGAAGAGGAAAGGCCTGGGTGGCCGAGGGATACTAACTCTCCTCGCCACCCACCACCCGCCTCTACCTCACCAACTCCCAGTGTATCCCATGCAGCCCCTCGACTTTAAAAATAGTCCGTGACCCTCTGCGTGGGGTGCACAAAAAATCCAGTGAATTTGGTCCAAAGCCTCACGGAGTCGCAGCTTCCAATGAGCCCTTGACGACGTCCCACTTCGCTAAACGTAGCGATCGGTTCGCAGTTATAAAATATTAATTGGATCGATCAATACACAATAGCTTCCCAGGAGTCTCGTTAAATATTGTTCTTCCTGAACGTTGAGCTGCAACGAATGCTTCCTTGTTTCAGCGAATGCCAGAGACAGCTGACTAAGGTCCTCGACGACATGGGCGAGGCCTCCGCCAGGGCGCAAGGGCTGAACAAACCAATAACCAGCGCCATTAAACTGAGGGACACCGACCACATAGTCTACCTGCTCGTGGACAGAGAAGCCAACAAGTAACGATTCTTGCATTAATCCTAATGCGCCCCTGCCGGGAGAGCCATAGTGGATTATGGGGGGTTCGGAGTAAATGGGTCGAAGGGGATGAAGATTTTGGGGAGTTGGCCAGAAGGTGCGGTATCGGATCGATGTCGAAGGGCTGAGCGTCCAGGTTGAGGGATTTCAATACGACCCTTCGCGAGGAACCATCTAGTGCCTAGACCTGATCAAGGGCGCAATTTCAACCCCGTACGTCCTAGCTAACGATAATGGCCGACGAGAGTCACGACCGGAATTATTTTCCCGGATGTTGGGAGTGACCGCGTGCTTTGAATCTTATGGAATGCGCAATGCACATTCCGGTCGAGTTGCTCTAACAATTCTGGACGCAGGGCCAGAACTACCCGTTCCAGGCGAGATGCATAATTCAAGCTCGTAGTTACTTCATGCACTTCCTTGAACCACGTGTCCCTCTTGCGACCCAGTTATTCATCCGGCTCGACCTCGCGAATCTATGACGCGTCTAGTGACGTCTGCATAGAATATGCCTATATGTCTGCTTTGAACTTCTTACAGTGGCACCGGATGTGTGGTGGGATTGCTGAAGACGGGCTCGAAAAATCTTTTCATGTTCGACGACAGGGGTGTGCACTATCAGCTGCAACCCCGATGCGTCCTGGACTTCTACGTCCACGAATCCAGGCAGCGTATGGGCTGCGGGAATGTCCTCTATCAGCACATGCTGGCGGTGAGTCTCCATTTACAGGTTGTTGACTCTCATTCATTTTCGTTGGTTTAGTCAGCCACTAAATACGAGAAATCCCATGCGAATTAAAAGATTCTACGCAACTATTTATAATTTCTAAATTAAAATAACCTCCATGAGATGTCCCCTATTCTCATGCGGGCGACTGGCGTAACATCCGGTAAATCCGCGGGCAGCTTCCGATCCTCAGCCTATTGGACGATACGGCAAAGGGCCTAATTTTCCTAATGTAAATTCTCAATGACGCTCGATCCCGACTTCTCAAACGAAATCTTACTTACCGGCAGAACCACTAAATGCCATCCAAAAGAAAAAAGCAGGAGCCTCGCGTGATTGATAGTGCCGGATGTACTCGAGCAGCCATTTATTAAGATTAATCCTGCCAATAGCAGTCCTACGATACGAATAAGAAATTCACCCACTGATCTTGCTTTTTTCGTTTTATAAACCAAACGGAAACTTAACACTTGATATTTTTATTTGACGGATTAAATAATAAATATGTGTAGCCTTACGGTAAATCGAGCTCCGTTCATGCAGGATCTTAATGATATGCATGACAAAGGGATATTATGCCGAGCATAGGTGGGTGTCCCGGCCAAGGTAGCGCATAGGAGGTTACTGAACTCCAGCAACTAGTTAGACTTCTGAGGTTGCTCCTATTCTTCCAGACGCACGATCCTTGTCTATTATTAAATTTAATGTAACTTTGTACGATCCGCAGGAGGAGAACATAACGCCGATGAAATTGGCGATCGACCGGCCTTCCGAGAAATTTCTCGCTTTTCTTCGCAAGTATTACGGACTCTCGAGGATAATTCCGCAGAATAACAAGTTCGTCGTATTTCAAGGATTCTTCGATGACGGTGAGTCAATGTCCCGTAAAGGCAATTCCATTCCAGTCTCAGGACATTATTCAGCGCGAAGCTGCTCGTTTTTCCTCGCGAATCAATATTTCCCTAGACGCGGCAAAATAACAAACGAAAAATCCGAGCTTAGCTTTAACCGCGACGTTATTGAAACACCCGAGGAGATTCCGTTTTATTTGGGTTGCGAATCGTAATTACCACGGAAAGTATCTCGTTTTGGACGATGCTCAAAAAGTACGTGAGAATCGACACAGGACAGCAACCCTTCCGTTCTACCCAGTCGTAATTATCCCTTTGAGAAGAATCGAGCCGCCTGACGTGAACGAGATGGCTGGCTCGTTAAATGTTCCCATCGCTAATTACTCAGTGAACACGGCGGCCATTCTCATCGTGCACAAAGACAGGGAGTCTACTTTTCTAAAATACACTCCTGCGTAATTGCCAAGCCGATCGGAATAGCCTAGCCAAATGGTGTCCTGGTCTTCTTTTTTATCGGCAAGATAATACGAGAACAAAGTGCGAGACACTCCTGACTGCAGACGGAATCGTTCGCGATGTTCGCGACTCGACGGAGAAAATATACATATGTATAGGAAATAACGTAGGCGCACAGTGCGAGCCTGAATCGTCACTTCTGTCGTCCGTTTCGAACTGCCTATTTCGGACCGACGCAGACACGTAAAAGCACAACGAAGGTCACGCAGAATCGGCAGCTAAGAATCGGTTCTCGTTTCACGTCCCGAATTGGTAATTCCGGTCAAGAAGGAGCTTCAAAATGCGGTCAATGTTAGGCGACAGCGACGCGTCGATAATCTCCCTGAAGGACCTTGAGTCGAGTCGAGCTGCAGCCATCCGACGGCTTTATCGTGTTATGGCCTTTTCTGTTGCAGAGACTCAGGAGACCAGAGGCAGCCGATACAGTTTGCCTCCGAAAGCGTCGAGCGATGGAAACGCGACGAGTAACAATACCAGTAGCAGGTAGGTGCGTGAGAGGGAGCTTAGAGGGAGGGGAAATCCCTTTCGTACGAATCGAAACAATCGCAGCGTTATCTGTGGCGAATTCGAGCAGTCGCATTAATTTCACTTTCGTTGCAGCGTCAATGGCGCGCAATATGGAGCCGCGTCGCGCAGCTCCTACGGTAGATACGCAGCAGCTCGACCGCAATGCTCTATGGCCAACGTGAGTATGGCTTTTTATGATAATAAAATCACAAGGATTCATCTTTTGCTTATCGAGTTAATCAAGTAACCGTAATTCGGACTCGCAAGGACTGGACAGCCCGCGTCTCATTGCTGCTCGATTACTAATTTTCTATTAACGCTTTCTTCTAGATTATTCATAACACCGCAGTGCTTGGCCAGCCCGCCGAGCGGACCGGGTGAGTAGTAATCGCGATGGATCCATCGTTTAAGGCTAAGAGAATTCTTTCTCTCGCTCGTTATCACTGTTTTCGAGTAAAATCGGAGATCCGAAAAATCTTCCGATCTTGACGGATCGCCGGGATTCGGTTTCTTTGGGAAAATGACGGAAATGCTAAAGTACGGCGATCCGTGAGACGATAGAAAAGATAAGAAGATTCTTGGCGCACCTTTCAGTTTCTAGTTAAATGTCACGGAGGACCCTATGAAGCAGTCGTGTATCGTAGCATGCACGCTGTAACATAAACACGCGCGTAATATTTCTACACCGAAAGTATATCGAAAATCTATTCAAAGGCGCACTTATGATTTTATTTATTTTCATTGTAAATTATTGTGTAAACATAATGCATATCGATAAGTTATAAAATATGAGTTATACACATTTATACGGCACGGCAGCAAATTAATTTCATTTGCCTTTCTCTCTTCTAGTTTTGTTTCTTAATTTTTTTCTTTCATTCGCAGCCACTAATATAATCAAACAATAAACAAAAACACTAAGTTTCAATAGTAACTCGCTTTCGTTCCATTATCATCAGTCAACAGTCCTATGGATCATATCTATTACACCCGTACCACTTAACAAACTTCTACTTTTCCATATGCGCTCTTGATTCTTAAACACGACGCTACACAATCAGTCTTTGACAAGGAGATACGGGTCCAAAGACTAAATGGGAAATCTTACTTGAGAATCCGCCATTGCATCGAGTCTAGACGACGTTGGCGACATTGACTTCGTACACAAGGATGACCTGGTTGACCAGATTAATTTTCTAGTGAAATTCCTCCCCCGGTCCCGAAAATGGAGCGTCCTCGTTCGCTGAGTCTGTACTCCGAGGAAGAGCAGAAGCAGCGCTCGAGCGAATTATCAACGGTGCCGACGCCGGTAATACCGGATCACCAGGTGGCTCCATTTGTCCCAATTCTGTTGGAGGCTGAAACAGCCGGGAACAACGTGAAACCCTCGCCGTCACCCTCGTGCGGCCAGGAGGTCGCCGGGAACGAGCACGCACATCTCGACCTCAAGTTTTACCATTCTCCCCTGTGGTAGAGCATTACGAATTCTTTGTCAGAATCACGTGTTAATACTCATTTCGTTGTATCTTTACGTAACATGAATTAAAATTTAAAATTTTCGTACTTTCTCAAACCAAACGACAGCTGTCGTGCAATCACTTTCGTTCAATGGCATTTGACAGCTCCCTGAAAACGGGATTCCTCAATCTGTTCATTGTTGAAAAAGGATGCGTGTTGTTGCTGGCAGTACCGATATTCACTGATTCACTCTTTATTTTTACTCAAATGATCAGCAAGGAGTTGCTGGAACGAGAATGAGTTCATTACGCCGTATTGACCGCGATAGCCATTTTCGACACATGTAGAAAGAAGCACCGGCACGGCTGATCGTAGGACATATTCACGATTCATATAGTAGGACAAACACAATTAGTACGATTGTAATATCGAAGGGTCAACAAAGATGTAGAATGGAAATGAAAGATAGTATTATGTGATAGAGTTGTCCTCTGTGCAATGTATTCGCTTATCATGTAGCAGCAGCTTGGACACTTTTAATTTTCACGATCAACTAAATGCGCCCTCTGCACTATGGGTCAATAGCGGTATCTGCTTTTCGTGGTTTTAAAATTATTCAAACCTAACCATGTTTCTAGGCTCCATGGATTTTACTGAACTTTGGCCCATTGTGCAAGAGATTATTAAACGAAACAAATATATTTGCGTTTACATTTCAGCCAGGTCAATCCAAACAGGGGAATGTTTTACCAAGATCACAAGTTTTACATCTGAGATGTGATAATGACTTTGTACCAATGGATAATTACGTTATTTATTTCTATATTATGCAATTTATTATTTTATCTGCAATACATTCCACTATTTATGAGATAAAATAGCTCATTTAGTTTTTTGTTAGCCGACATTACAAGCAGTAATGTTGTTCGTATCGGCTTCAAGGCATTGTGTATAATCGATTACAAAAAGTCGCTTCAAAATAATAAAAACAAAGTGTAATTATTTCACATGTTCCAAAATTATTTCAAGAAATATTTATTTAGAACTTTAACGCGTACACAACTATCACAGACTGCGATAATTTTCAGACTTACAAAATCTAAAATTAACTACAGTAGTATTTGTTTAAATCATCACATTAACTTTAAAACTTTGGAAGATTGCAACAATCACAATTACATATTGATAGTAAATATAAAAGAAAGAATATGTCGATTTATACATGATAATCTCCACCTTCCAACTGTTCATCTGTAATCCACGAAATCAGGCCTATGCATGTGTCCTTTTCTAGATAAGTCAAACCAATGAAAAGTCCTTCAAAAATACCTAAAAATACTCCAGCAATAATATCTAAAAGATGATGTCTCCTCATTAAAACTCTTGAGAGACAAATAGAGACTGCCCAGGCCAACAATGGAGGAACAAAAATAATATTAACTGGCCACAAATTAAAAAAGAAATAAACTACGAAAGTAGCACGGGAAGCATGTCCTGATGGAAAGGAATATTTGTCAGGACCCATTGCAAATGGGTCGTCATTAACAGCAGGTCTTCTTCTTCTTGTTATTGATTTGATTAAAGCAATTAGAATTATATCGAGGAACAACCCTGAAAACGAAAATACTTATAATACAAGAGATATTCTTATATTTACAACCATCTTACCTATTAGAAAATTGACTTGCATTTGGTACAAGCTACTACTATTGAGTATCCATATGAGAGCTATCCAGCTTGCAATCCATGGTATTCCATGGCAAGATACCTGATTATTAAAACCAAGTGTTTACCAAATTTCACTGCAGTTACAAATTTTTCAATACTAAAATTATTACCTCAAGCATTTTTGAATGCACTTTGAGCTGTCTAAGAAAAAGAAATTTCTCAGCAGTTCGAACAAACTGCTCTGTTAAGTAAGCATCCACGGCAAGAATTTTCCTGAGCAAGGATGGTATTTCTCGTTTTCCTTTATCCTTAGAAAAAAAAAATAATTCATAGTAAGTAAACATAACTGCTATGAAATATTTGTGAATTAATGAGTCAAGGACAATTAATGTATTGGAGTATTGTAAAATCAGTAATAATAACCACCATGTTTACAGATGAAAAGTCAGTCAACAAGTAGGAAGGAGGTTAATTAATTATGATTTTAAAATACAGGCAGCTTATTTTGATTGTAAAAGAGTTGATGAAATTAAATGTCACGTCTTTTCATAAAATCTCCACCAAGCAACAATCAGCAACAACTGGTAGACTAGTGAATACACAAAATAGGAATTGATCCTTAAAAATGGTGATTCACAGTGTCACCAATGTCTAGGTATAAAACCAACATACTTCCCTATGAACGTAAACTCCTGGTATTGACCGGTTCTAGAAGAAGAAACCAATAGCTTAGTTTTTTCGTAAATTATGATTATAATAAAAACCATTACAGGCAACAACGACAACAAGATCTATTCGTACTAGCTTTTTTATATGTACGGAGCACTGTAGGTGCTTTGAAGTTGAGTGGAGAATTTAAGCGTATCGTTATTGTCTCGATCAAATGTATTCAATAATAGAGTCAAATGTGCTCTGAGCGCTTCCAGCTCATTTTCGAACACACCTATGTATCACGGTGCACATTGAAACACTGGAGCGAACGACCTCGTACAGAATAAAATCCCTGCCTCTAGATTATAGCTCTTTTTTTCTAGGGAATGAATGATGCCCAAAAAAAGAAGGAAACACAGTTTAAATGTATGTAAGTAGCCCAATAAACAATTAGGATCGAGTAGGATCAAAACAGATCAAACTGAAAGTAATCTGCAGGATGGATCCGCCGCAATCTCCAAACAAGAAGCGCGGAGTAAAAACGTTCGTTTTATCACCAATGTTTGTTTCAACAAATTTAAAGTATTAATGAAGATATTTTTTTTACAGAAATCGTTTGACACTGACACCAACTCGTATACGAAATGGGATGAGAGATGCTGCAGCCACTGACGGTAATCGTCCTGCAAATCGCACTTCGTTCTTGATACCATCAAATAATAGACAAACAGGTATAATTTGTATGAGTTTCAGCGAAATGCATTACATATTTCACCATATTGCTTGGATATTTGTTTAAAGGCTTAAGAAACCGCATTACACCAAGGATGTCATTACAGCCTTCCGCAACGATACTTCAAGATATTTCTCAGCAACCAGAAACAGACAATAGTAATACTGAACTAAGCTTATTATATGATACGTACTTACGAGCTCAATGCAGCGAGATTGTATTGAAGAAGAAGGTTAAAGAAATAAACACTGATTTGACTAACCAGTTGGTCAAAATATGTGTGGAACGGGATTTAGTTTTGCAAAATCTGACTAAAATGAAACTAAGAGCAAACGATGTTAAGAGTCTTGCATACTTGCAGAATAATTTAGATTTACAGGTCGAGGATGCAGATGCATGCTGTGGTAAGCAACAAATCATGGTTCAACTTATTTCACAAACTTTATTTGTTTCCATCATGGTCATTTGTTTTCTGTGTTCATACAGCTGAGATTGCGCATATGTCCAAGCTAGAGACGAAACTCAACAAATTAAAGGGTCTTATCGAACCCTTGGATTCACTACGCTGCAAGGGTATTATCATTCCTAAAGATTCTGTAGAGATAGAGGAAATCCTGAAAACACTCAGAGAAATTAACTGTGCATTGAATGAAATCAAAAAAGCAATAGGTTCTGCTGGAGAGTCACTATGTAACTTTATGGCAACTTTGGATAAATTCGTGGGAGAGTATAAAGAATTCGAAAATATTCAGGCAAAGTATGGACTTCACGTTAAACGAGAAACACGTTTTTTACAGATTTTGTTTGCATAACTTATTTTTTTCAGTTTCGAAAACGCACTCGGCAAACTTCAGGCCCTCGTATTAAAAGGAACATCGCTGTGCTTGCGTTAAGAAGATTTTTAATCTCTTGTGCTATTTAAAATAAGCACAACAGTATTTCTGATACTACCTGTTACTTTAGTTCTTCCTTTAGATAATTTGTAGCCCACGTATTAAACACAATAATAAAATAGCAATCACATCTCGCAAGATTTCAATTCTACGAATTGTAGGGATATTTGTTACTCCACTGAAAACCCCGTAAAAATTTATGCTTTTAATTTGTACGTCCTGTTCAAGTTTCAGCAGTTTGTTGCAAGCGTTATCGATGTTCCGCGGCAAAACTGGAAAAGCTTAGATTCTTAATGGGCGCAATCCCGCTGCCTCGCCATATTTAATTTTTCGCAAATTTTCTTGGTTTTCACTGGAGAAAATTAAAAAAAAAAATGTTACCCTCAGCCTTCAATGAATGACTGTTCAGCTCCTAAAAATCATTGCATATGTTTTCACCATGCAGGGTTGACATAGAGTTAACCATTCAAGTTAGCTTATTCCGCTTAAATCTTGTTTTTAATTGGTTAACTCTATTTCAAACCTACACGGTAGAAACATATGCATTGAATCCCTCCAGGATTTTTCGTGTTTCTCCATTTTTCCGTCGCGCAATTTTACTCTGCGAAAATGATTTTCGAATACCGGCAGCTTATATTAACTGTGAAAGAGTGATAAAATTAAATGTCATATCTTATTATAAAATCTCCATTAAGCAACAACTAGTAGACTAGTGAATACACAAAACAGGGATCGATCCTTAAAAATAGTGATTCACAGTGGCTTAGTTTCCACCGTGCAAGTTTACACAAAGTTTAGAGGCCTCATTGGTCAATTCCATTCAACTCCTATAAGTGATTGGTTAACTCTGTTTAAACTCTGCACGGTGGAAACTAAGCCAGTGTAACCAATGTCTAGGTATAAAACCAACATATGATTATGATTATAATAAAAACCATTACAGGCAACAACGACAACAAGATCTATTCGTTCTAGCTTTTTTATATGTACGGAGCACTGTAGGTGCTTTGAAGTTGAGTGGAGAATTTAAGCGTATCGTTATTGTCTCGATCAAATGTATTCAATAATAGAGTCAAATGTGCTCTGAGCGCTTCCAGCTCATTTTCGAACACACCTATGTATCACGGTGCACATTGAAACACTGGAGCGAACGACCTCGTACAGAATAAAATCCCTGCCTCTAGATTATAGCTCTTTTTTTCTAGGGAATGAATGATGCCCAAAAAAAGAAGGAAACACAGTTTAAAAGTATGTAAGTAGCCCAACAAATGGTTAGCGTCGAGTAGGATCAAACCAGATCAAACGGAAAGTAATCTGCAGAATGGATCCACCGCAATCTTCAAAGACGAAGCATGAAGTAGAAATGTTCGTTTTATCACCAATGTTTGTATTAAAAAATTGAAAGTATTAATGAAGATATTTTTTTACAGGAGTCCCTTGATGCGGAGCTACTGTCGTTTGAATAATGAGATTAGAGATATTGAAGCCGAATACGGTAATCTTCCTGCAAATAATAATAGGCAAACGGGTATAATTTGTATGAGCTTCTGCGAGATGCATTACACATTTGATCACATTTCTTGGATATTTGTTTAAAGCCTTAAGAAAACACGCCAGACAAAGGATGTCGATACAGCCTTCAAAAATATCACGTCAAGATATTCTTCAGAACCCAGAACTCCTCAGAACCCTCAGCATTTCCTCACAAGCATTTGAGAGCGACAGGTTCCACGAATACAAGGAAATGTTTCCAGATAATTGGACTACCCCGTTGGACAAAAGATGGCTAGAAGAGGAGATAGTTTTTCAAAATTTCACTAACATGAGACTAACAGCAAACTGTTATGAAAGTCTTGCATACTTGCAGAATAATAGAATGAATGTGTTAGTGGATCCAGATTTAGTCGGTCGTAAGTAACAAATCATGGATAAATTTGTTTCCATCATGGTCATTTATTTTGTATATTCATACAGTTGAGATTTCAAGTATGGGAAGACTAAAGACGACACTCGACAAATTAAGGAGTCTTATCGAACCCTTGGATTCACTACGCTGCAAGGATAATGTCATTCCTAAAGATTCTGCAGAGATAAAGGAAATCCTGAAAACACTCAAAGATATTGACTGGTCATTGAATAACCTCAAGTGTGCAATAACTACCCCTGGAAAGTTACTAATTAACTTTATGGCAATGTTGGATAAATTCATGGGAGAGTATAAAGAAGTCGAAAATATTCAGGCAGAGTATGGACTTCACATTAAACAAGAAACACGTTTTTCTACAGATTTTGTTTGAATAACTTTTTTTTTCAGTTTCGAAAACGCAATTGGCAAACTTCAGGCCCTCGTATTAGAAGGAACACCGCTGTTTTTGCCTTCAAAATATAATTAATCTTTTGTGTCATTTAAAATAAGCACAACAATATTTCTTATACTACCTGTTTACTTTAGTTCTTCCTGCAGGTAATTTGTAGCCCACGTATTAAACACAATAATAAAATAGCAATCACATCTCGCAAGATTTCAATTCTACGAATTGTAGGGATATTTGTTACTCCACTGAAAATCCCGTAAAAATTTACGCTTATGAAATATTTGTTCTACCTTTCTATTGAAATGTGACATCAAAAAGTTTGTTAACGGAAGGGCATGATCTGACGTCAGCCATTTTGGTACGTCCGGTTCAAGTTGCAGCAGTTTGGTGCAAGCGCCATCGATGTTCCGCGGTAAAACTGGAAAAGCTTAGATTCTCAATGCGCGCAAGCCCGCTGCCTCGCCATATTTAATTTTTCGCAAATTTTCTTGGTTTTCCTCGGAGAAAATTCAAAAAGAAATGTTACCCTCAGCGTTCAATGAATGATCGTTCAGCTCCTAAAAATCATTGAATCCCTCTAGAATTCTTCCTGATTCTCCATTTTTCCGTCCACTTTTGAAGATTTTTCCGCCACGCAATTTTATTCTGCGCATGGAAAGCAATTTTGCCCAATCATAAATAGGGCTATTGTGGGGGGATGGTGTATGTTGGCGCATTTCATACATCCGAGTGTAATGGTAACCAGATAGAGGCGTCGCGGGGCTATCGGCCGGTTAGCACGTAAATACCGTATTTCCTGTGCAAAATATTTCGATTTCTGCATGTGCGTCGAGCCTTCGGCGTGCGTGATCGTGTGTGCACGCAGCCAGCCAAGTGATATGTGACGTCAGTGGTCCAATCGGTTGTCACCTGTCAAGCCGTGTCAGATCCCTTGCCTTTACCATCACCTCAACCCCTACCCTAGACCATTCTGGGGCCACCCCAAACCACCCCAGTCTATCCTCGACTTCCAGTGTGGCACCTCACCACCGTCCCTGTCCCTGCTAGCCACCTTACCCCAGTAACACCCACCCCGCATCCCCGAGCCTCTCGCCAGGCTGCCCCACCCCCTAGTCCGATTTTACTCTTCATCCTCCTCGTCCTGATCCTCAACCTGGTCCATCTCTCCACCTCTCCACCCCTCCATCCATGTCCTCCTCTTCCTGCTCTTTCCTCGCGCACTCCGACCCGCCGCACGAGCCACCTAAACTCAAAAGCGAGCTTGCAGGCTCCCACTCAGCCAACCACTACCGCCGACACCGCAGACACAAAAACAATAACAAATCGATTCGCGAGGCTTAAGGGAGGGGGGCCACTTCATTGGCGGGGCTTGGGCTTGGGGAACCGGAAACGGAGGACGGGAAAGGAGATGCACCTTGGTATCTCTCTCTCTCTCTCTCTCTCTCTCTCTCTCCTTCTTATTCAGGGATTGTCAAGGAATCGTAAGAGTCAAAAAATCAGAAACCTCGAGAAGCTCCCGAAGCTTTTTGGAAATTCTTTACGTTTGGATGTCTACCAAATGACCTACCTCAATTCCAGAGCCATCAGAGAATTATTGCAACGAATTAATACGACATTCGGAATTGCAATGCCCGGGTAGTCAACCATGTCGTTATGGCACTCATTTATTATTGGCTCGTCCGACAGACTGACAACATCACAATATGACAGATTTATGGTCCACTGGGATGAGACACCAGACGCCAGTCGTTTCGCTCTCGCAACGCGTTTCTGATCGAAAGATGCGTCTCCCTCCCTCCCAACACCCTCTGGACCTGATGCCGCCACAAGAGCGACACTGGCAATGCGTGCACGCACGCATCCGATATTAAATTCGTTACACAGGATAAAGGCCTGAATCCAATTAAAAGTAAATTTACAAATTCGAAGATTGACGGGCAGTTTATAAATTAAAAGAAATAGCCGAGTATATATTAGGAACATATATGGTGGTAATAGGTCCTTAGGGTCAACCAACAATTATTTCTATTGCTGATTCGTTCAATGGGCAGCCATGTAATATTGCAACCAGTTTCCATTGCAGCGATGGCCAAAGGAATTTCTGACTGAAATCGCGCGTTGTATAACCTGTGGCCATTAAGCGATGTGTTCATTGTTCGAGCCATCAATGGGGGATGATCTATTAATAAACGAGGAGTGACGCGAGTCGTTGAGTATTTTTTATCAATTAATTGGCTTCGATAAAAAATTGATTAATCATATTTATTTAATATTTCTAATCGAGTGATAGGTACTCTTCCTAAATTCGAGAAGTAAAGAGAAACAACTTACTGTGATAAATATGTATAACGTCACGTGGAGACACGTTTCTTGGTCTTCTGTAATCTCGAATGATTTCAGATGGAATATGGGATCTGGAGTCTGCACGCCGCGGGTGGACTTTGGGCCGATCCGCGGCTCGCCCGAAGACATCCGATCCTGCCTCCCGGTGCGCCGCAAATGCTCCCGAGGGCGGCTTTTGCTTTGAGCGGCCTTCATAGGCCGTCGGATATGGTGCCGCTTACATTAGCCGCGACAGGAGCACCTTATCGCGCGATGGAACTAATTGCGAAACCGCCACAAGCCAGCAACCCTGGCGACCGTCTACGTAAGGCCCGGGAACAGGATCGGAAACCAGCAGACAACGAAAGCAACATCGAAAAGGAGGAAGACGAAGATGAGAATGAGAATCTGACATCAGTGCAGAGAACGAATAACAACGAAGATGCTGCTGAAGAAAGTGACGCCACCAGTTCGGACAGTTCGCACAATTCGGCCAATAACAACATCCCGATTAAGCCACTGGACCCCATGTCGTGTCTCGGCCTCGAAAAGGTCTGCTTCTCTCTCTCTCTCTCTCTCTCTCTCTCTCTCTCTTCCCAAGCAATACGCGATCGATACGTCTATATCAAACTGACTGTTTAATTGAATGCACAGGAGGAAACTGTGACTCCAGTTCTGAATGGATGGGTACTTGGAGCATACACGGCGATGCTGGGCCGCCTCTCGGCAGCAACTGCGGCTTTGGAAGCCTCGGAGATTCCTAACATGCCGTCGGACAGCGACTCGGAGAGCAATCACTCTTCTTACACTGAAAAGTAAGTCGCCTCTTAATTGACCTAGTCAGTTGAATATTATATAACCGTGTCGTACACCTGGTCCAGGTCGAGAGGCAGCAGCCCTAACGCTGGCGTTCATCGCGGCTACTCCTGTGGCTCTTGCGATCTGATCGCTCCGACCAGACCAGCTCTAAGGAAGCACATTGCGGACTGTCATCCCAGCCTTTTGGAAACTGAGACGGGCGAAGCTAGAAGATGTCCCTCCTCGGGGTGCGACTTCATCACGAGAAGCAGGTGCGAGATGGAGACTCACGTGGCGAGTCACGTGGCTCAAGGGATGACGCCAACGGGGAAGAAACGCAGCCTGGCCCTGCAGCGCGTCAGGTATAGGTACTCAGTCTTTTCTCCATACGGCAACCAAGTGTCATTGTCTTTTAAAGAATTTTCCCTGAAATTTCTGTTAAAAAAAATGTGCATTTCCAGATACGAGAGGGAGGAGTACCGTTGTTCATTGTGCTCGTACGCGTGCACCATCGAGAAGGCCTTCCAGAGACATCTTAGGGCACATGCAAAAGGGGCGGCACCGGAAACTAGAGTCAGCTGCGCCGTTTGCGGAGCCGACAGGTCATCGGAAGTCGACCTGAGTCGCCACATGAGGAGGCACCGGGACGACCGGTACTTTTGTTGCGATATATGCATCTTCAGAACCGTCCAACTGAAGAAGGTACGTTTCCCGGTGTCCAATCCGTGGAAAAAGGAAGAATTCGAAAAAGAGACTCTTCTCCTCTTTCAGCTGATCCAGCATCGTCGCATGCACACCGGAGAGAAGCCTCATCTGTGTCCACATTGCGCGTACAGAAGTGCGCGACGCGACAATCTACGAAGCCACGTAAGGCGAGTTCACAAAAAAGAGAATCTCTACTGCGACACCTTCAGTCCACGTGGGATGCTGATGGCCTCGACGATCAGAGACATGCCTTCCGTGGTCCAGAGTCCAGCATCCTCGCCATCCTCGATCTCGGAGTTGCCGAACTAACGAAGAGCATCGTCAAGGTGGGAGCCGAGACCATTTCCCGGATGGCGATGAAGGTTTCGGAAGGTCCCGATGGCCGCGAGCGAAGATTCGTCAAACAGTTTTACACGTCCTAACTTCGTCAATAAGCGATTTAGATTATAGCAGAATGTTAGGGAAGATTTTGCGATATCCCGAACGGTACGAGGGCGTCTTGGTTCTGCTCGGAATTCGAGAGTCTCGTGTCTTCCGGGTGAACGAATGAGTCAGAGGTCGAAGAAACATCGAAAATCATTTTTAGTTTCTCATTTTTACGAAAACGAATTTTAAATGGTTTCTTTGTAACTATCGCGTGTGTCCCGTGTGTCGCTTCTTTGACATTTTTCTAATTCTAAGAGATATCGATGCCAAGTCGATAGA
The DNA here is from genome assembly GCA_030142635.1 of Trachelus troglodyta. Taxonomy (NCBI): domain Eukaryota; kingdom Metazoa; phylum Arthropoda; class Insecta; order Hymenoptera; family Cephidae; genus Trachelus; species Trachelus troglodyta. The sequence continues at coordinate 379,043 of JARQTJ010000320.1, forward strand.
CTTTTACGAACTCGTGCATTGGCTCTCGTGTAAATATAAATAGGTCAAAACAGCAGTGTCTCTGATCCTCTAACACAGAATAGGTACGTTTAGCCCAATATATATAGGTACGTTTAGCTATGTTTAGGTAAATAAATTTAGGTACGTTTAGCTGATGCATGCGCTCCTTGATCATTTAACTTGATTCGTCGTATTGTGACAGGAAATTTTTAATTAGCGTAGGCCAATTAATTCGTACGTAAGAGATAGCAGTGAGAGAGAAGAATGATAAGAAAAAAAATAAAGTAAAAGCAAACTGCGTGATGGTGCTAGACTGTAGACTGGATTAGCGAAAGACTGAACAAAAAAAAAGTATTTCAAACTGCTTGACGTTTTCTCGGCCGTCATTGATAAACGTGGCCACACTGACTGCGAATACGAACTGAATTGCCAGAGTCTCCGATGTTCTCATATAACGTGAAAAGACTTAGAAGTTAGGGGTTTATCTAAATTTTAACATTTACGAATTCGCAAAATTAAGAAAGTCCAAGAGATTTTTCGAGTTTGTTGCGATTGCAATATTGAGCTGGGCTGTCAAAATTTAATCATCGAGGTAATTATGTCTCAGAACGTGAAGTTTCTCTAAAAAGATGAAAAATCAACGTGAAGACATATTAGTAATTTAAGAACGTAATTATAATTGGTGCCAAAAAAATTGTGATGACAAAATTAGTATAACTCTAATCGATAGGCAACGATGCTGTGCAATTCTAAGACTGATTCGATGTGAATGAATCCAAAAAATTGGCAAAAGAAAAGAGAAAAAAAATGAAAATTATTGGTAGTCAAAGTTTGAAACGGAGACTCTGGCTGATAGGAAAGGTGCTATTTTGTAAAATCATTAATCGCTACGGCCTCCCTTTTCGTCCTATCTCGTTTGATCGCTACTATTGTTGCCATTAATGATCGCCATTGTTCTATTATAGTTAGCAGACAAAAAGTACAGAAAGGTATAACGCAAATGGATAAATATATTGTCTATTGCGAGTATTTGGGTATTTGGGTATTTGGGTATTGGGTAAACCAAAGGTAACGGAAAACAGGATTTTTTTAGCGGGGCCGTCCCTGTGTCCTTCGGCGATAATAACCTTAAGCGATTAAACAATATACATAAATAAATGTGTGTCAATTTTTAATGTATCATATTTGATTCTAGTCGCGATCAACCTAACATTAAATTGATGACTAGTTGTCTAAGCGGAGTCTAACCGGTAACAAAAAGAACACGAACAGATTGAATGATTGGCAAAACGATCATTTTCTCAGAACGCCTATTTATCTATATATGTATACGTATATCTATATGTATAGTATATATATATATATATTCTTTCTTGCTTTTGATATATATTGTATTCGAATGATATTTTATATTTACAATGCCTTTATTCTGAGGTGCCGCGGATTTCGTGATTTTTATACATTATTTACAACGCACAGCTCCCGATGCTCTTTATTGCATAACATAAATTGTCACGTCGTCGAGATTCGATTTACCTGTAAATCGAGCTAAATATAAAATACTTATCTGGCAGCATCAGCAGCCACTGTCGCTGTTCAGGATTCTTAAGGGGAAGTCAGTATTTACAAAATATCCAATCAACCAGGAGAAGGTTGAGTCTCGACGGCGCGTCAAGACTGTTTGTTGATAATTAACTAATTATTACGTCTTATTGTACGGGACATACGTAAGATGGCTGCCGCCGGCGCGACGGTCCAGCCTCCGAGATTTATTCGAATAATTGCAAACTCCATTGAATTATAAATGTTGTGCCACCATTACGAAACAGTGCGTGCCAAAAAAAGTAAAGTTTTAAGAGAGAGCTCGAAGAACGTGACTCGCGACCGGAAGTGCGCGCGTTGTCAGATTCGCAAAAATTGGTCCGATTCTGCTTTTGCTCAAGTGTCTCGGAGAGACGCAGGTGCGACGAGGGACGAGAAGAAAAAATGAAAGGAAAAAGAGGAAAAAAAATAAATCAAAATAAAAAAACGTGAGACAATGAATCGTCAGAGGAAGATTCGCGCACTTCCTTCCGCCAATCACGAGATAGTTGTTAAAATCTTTTAACTGTTGAATTTTTGCCGTAGATCGTAAGTGTCCGACCGTATACCTTACATACACTACATGATAATATATTCTATATTAATGTTTCTTAGATATAAAACGGAGACGCGCGATCCGCGATTTCCGAGGCTGCGAGTCCTGCTCCGGTCCTGCTCTGGTCCTGGCGACGCGTCCCGTCCGAGTCTCGGAATTCGCGGGGATCTCGTCTCGCTCTGCGAATCCTTGGCGAGACTCGCTGATCGTGCGGCGGGAGGGGGGGGGGGAGGAATTTAAGTGAAAGTCGAAATCCTGAAATAAAGGGACTAGAGGGGAAGAGCGAGGAGCAGTGCGCAACGGGCGACAGCTGATCGCAGGCGTCGTCGAAGGATTCGATACCGTCTTAAAATTAATACAATCTAAATGTGATAATATATTTGCTATTAAAATACATCATAATGACTATTACGATAAACGATCGAGATTTACAAATGGAAAAATTGAGCAATTTTAGAATCCGTGTCTATTGCCTAAGGATAACGATGACGATACAAAAGCGAAGAAAAAGGAGAAAAAGAGAAAAATTAAAAAAAATTCAAGCCGAACGTCGAAAGCGGGGCGATCGGTCGCGCCTCCATTGGCTCGTGGATTCGCAATAAAGTTCAGGCAGCCACGTGAAATGTAAAAAATGAGAAAAGGAAAAAAAGAGAAAAGGAGAAGATCGATCGAGAGAAGAGAGAGGAAGAGACGAGTAACCTCGCGCAGGCCATCTTAAAAGTATTTGCACCTCGCGAAATCGTTAGCGAGGCGGAATATGGCGGATGATTCGATCACGCGGAGTGGCCGGACGTTGCGTTAACGAAAGGAAAAAAAAATTGAAAGATCTAAGGAAAAAAATTAAAAATGAAAATCCGTCGGATCGCCCCGTAGGAGAAGAAATCGTTTGCCATTAGTATCCCCGTAGTAAAAATTTGACTTATCCGATTGGCTTGAAGATGCGCCGTGCGTTTGTATACATATGCATATGTGTGCGTATGTGAATGTATACGAAGTCATTATGTATCCAAGTAAGTGTTCGTATGCGTGAACGTGTGTGTGAGATTCCAATTCCTTTACTCCCAATTAATTGTTGCGGTGGCATCTCGTTGCGCATCCGCATCTGCATCCGCAAACGGAATGCAAAACCCATAGGCTCGTTGATACGTTCTTCCGATTATCCACGATTATCTCTGTGTCCCGGTTACCTAATATAACGACAGATCCCGATCGGAGTTCGTCGATAAAGCGTCAATATGCGGACACTTGCGACATCGCTATTACAAAGTCGCATGTGCACACGATATACGTATACACGGCGAGCTGTCGCGGCTCCGTGACGATCGCGTCGAAGAAAAAAAAACTTGTCGTCGCCATTGTGATTTAGGGTTAACTCTGCCGCGTCGTTTCTCAAATAGGCAGCTGCGATTATGTATCCTAGAAGATTCCAGTATCGAAAATGACATACATCTCCGGAGAAGCAAAAATTGCAGGTGCGCCTAAAGATTCGTTATTACGTAACTTTAATCGCAGCTAGCATGTAATGGGAACTTTGCGGAGAACGTTTACCTGTTTGTATAGCCAAAGCCACTATTTGACTTTGGTACGATAAAGTCGTAATAAAGATTTCATTAAAATATTCCAAAATCTAATCCTGTTCCTGCGAAGAAAAATTAGCTCGCGTAGAAAACCTTGGGTACTTTGCTCATTTATTTGTGTCGTTTTCTTTCTTCCTGGATCAGAGCGCAAGATCACTCGGGTTACGGCCCTCACGCGAATCCTAAAAATGGTAGAAACATTTTTCGTACTGAAAATATTGTACATTGGACTTTGATTGATAATATTTGATTGATATTATTATTGATCCCGCATCAGCATTATTTTCATAACCAACTGACATTATTCTTATTAAAAAGAAGGCCTTATTAACATTGTCGTATCATATGCACAGTTAGCCATAATACATACGTAGGACCGCGTCTGATTTGCCGGCAGGACGTCGCAAAGTTTTACGAACGCAAAATGACAGCGTCGGAAGTCAGTCCCAAAATTTGACGGGGCGATCGATAAAAATGCTAGACACTGTCCTCCATTAGCCTTTGACGTAGTTGCGCAGTTATTTGCTTCTCAAGTATATCGTAACAACGACCTCGCAACGTTGTAGCTCATCTGTGCGCAACCCACAGTACATTCTCCGAACGAATATGCACCGGGTGACTTGGAATCAAATGACTTTTCGATTCACGAATACCAATCGGCATTTTCCCGAAGGAATTTCAGAGGCATACAAAATAGGGAATATTCGTAATGGTAAAAAAGCCCTTGACTAGCCTCAACAAAACCTTGGTCAATGGTTGCTGGTCACTGGTTATCCATTATCAGAACGGGAAACTGACAAATGCGGTCGATTAGTAAGCGTCGAGGTCATCTACCCGCTGGTGGTTCTTTGCTGTCGTAGAGAGAAACTGATAAACACTCCTGATAGATAAGCGAGTCGACAATCGGCTGACTGTGCGCACTCATTGTCAGTCTCACCTCGCCGAATTTCGTGGTGGGGTTCTCAAACGGCCGTTTTTTAAATGGCAGCCATTCGTTTCTGCTGACGCTACATGACCGTCTTGGCTGGCTGCTGAAATTCAGTAAAAGGTCCAACCTCTGGCTACAACGTTCCAGAGTGGCAGCACGTACAGTAGTCAGGATCAGTTCGGCAGAGGCAAAAGGAAGGAGCGATCGTAGCTGCATCTCCCATGAGCGACGCACTCGGCGTCGGGCAGCGTCGGGTCTATTCAAGCGGATACGCACCGGGCAAAAGCGTCTGGAGTGGGGCGAAGGTAGCGACTGTCGCTGCAAGAAACGTGTCGCTCGCAGCGGCAGCAGTGGGAACGCAGGGCAAAGCAACGCAGTCGAGCGAGCGACAGTCGAGTGGGCGAGTGTGGAAGAATGTGGAAGACGGTGACGGCGATACGCGAAACCACGTTCAGCGATCAGCGTTCGGAGGATCACTATCCCTCGCTCACTCCCACTCACACTCACTCACCTCACACACTCTTCATTTTATATTCTTTCTTCCATTAATATTTTAACTTACTCACGCTTTGTTTGACCTGCGTGCGCTACGTATGTGCAACGAGTACACATTGACCAAGGCACTCTGTACGCTCTGTACCCCGTACCACAAAGCCTACGAGATTATATTATCATCATCGATACCCCAGTGTATTCCTATGTCTCTTCTTCTATTTGGCTTCCTCGTATACCTATGTCTATTGTAAACACGAGTGAACCGTGATTGCTTTTCGTGAAACTTAAAGCTACAAGAATAAACTGGTGCTATCGGTAAAGTTAATCGCAGTGGGACAGATCGATCTGTCGAGAGTGCATCGACTCGTTTTTTTCAACTTGGAGACTTCAGGTTTTTTCCTTAGAGCAAAAGTGACGTGGCTGATTACACAGAGGAGAAGACAGATTTAGTTGATCCTTGCGTGATTCAATAGTGCATTATCCTCTATCGACTTTTATCACTGGTCTTATCTTATTGGTTGTTCGGACACTTATTTGAACTTACCAGCATTCGAATCGTTCGGAGATACATGACGGACTGGAAAGTTGTCCGAATGTCTCGGCGGCTTTCTGTTTACAGCGCAACTAGTGTCGTGACTTTTGCCGAGTACGTCATCGAACAGCTGAGTTGATTCGGTAATTAAGTTCGGCCGGCTGAGCTGTCGCGAGCAACGATCAACGAGCAGCGAGTAACGAGCGAACGACCGAACGGGAAAGCTGGCTGCGTGAATTCGACATAGCCGAACGGTGACTCACGAAGCATACGGACACCTATAAACTGTAGGCGACTCATAAACAGACAAGCACTCTCGTGGTGCTCACTCGCTCGGTCAATTTTATTGAGTCCTGCAATAAAAATAACGTACGAATTCGAACAAGTAGTGGTTCGTAAAAATAGTTTGGTGTGTTTATCCATTCAATCGAGTGCGTGACACGAATAACGATGCTTTTGTGAATTAATGGAAACAGTGAAATTGTACTGAAAAGAAAAATATGCGGAAGGAAATGGATTCTGGTGTTATCGAGAGGCATGACAGGATATAACTTGGTATTCTTCTAAAGGGAAGTTAATATTTTTTTAAAAATATGGAAGGCAAGCCCGTGCCAAAGCCCAGATCTCTGAAGAGCGACCGACCGATTCCAGCACCCAGGAATATTCAGGCTCCTTCGCTACCTCCGGTATCTCCGTCGGTCAGTCCAAGCGAATCCAGTCACTCGGAAATGAACGAGGATACGAGATTCAGCGAAACGAGAGGCACTCCTGAGTTCTTCAGGGGTCTGAGCAACAGCGGCAGGAACTTCAAGGATGAGATCTCGGAGAAGATGACGGTGAAGGGAAAGGCTGTGATATCCAGTACGAGAAACGCGAGTATTCGCCTCGAGAAATCCGTAAAAAATTTACTCACCAGAAGAATGACCTCCTTGAACAGCGAGGACATTCGGGACTCGCCCGATGGGAAGAGCAAAGAACCGATGCAGGAGGACCGATGTGTCTCGATGCCTGCCGACGACATCTTTAGCAGTATATCCTTTTACAGTCCTTTGCAGAACAACTTGAGGACCATGAAGAACGAAGAGAATTTATCGGAAGCTCGTTACAGTCCACCACCTCCCATCTACCCTCCACCTCCACTTCCGGATGAGTCGATCTACGATGAGTTACAGTCCGTGACGTCGGGTCACAGCAGCAGATACGACACGCTTAGTTCGACGGTTTCCGAACACGCAGAAATGGAATTGCCGGATTCGTTTAATCTTCTGAATTTCGCTCAGAGTCAGGGCAGCGATTCGGATCAGAGTTTGAATCTGTCGGACGTGAGTATAACGGTTAATGAAAAATCTGAGGCTCCGAAGAGGCTCTCCAGGTCCGACTCCTGGACGTTCTACGACATGGTCCCGGGAAAAGTTGAGAGGCTGGATAAGAACGAGGAACTTGACGTAATATCGAGCGCCGACGAGAGCGAGAATGAAGCATCGATAAAGCAAAGAATCTCTACCATCTCCAACGTGACTCATTTTTCCATCGAGAATTCCCTATATGAGAATTGGATGCTCAGGAAACCGATCGCGTCTTCTCCGTCGGACAAGCCGGACAGCGAAGAACGAACCTGCAGCAAATCGTTACTCTTCGAGTTTGATCCTTTTGCGAGAAACGACGAAAATATTTATAGCAATTATGAAAATAATGATCTGATGCTCCTGGAGTCTCTTTTAGCAACAAGCGACTCTCCCAGCAGTACTGGAAGCATGGCGGATCTTTGCGAGGAAGAGGAAGCAACGGAAGAGATCGAGGAGGACATCAAGGTAGAGTTTGGCGAGATCAGTGTCACGCCTCCGGAACTGCCAAGGAGATTTGACTCTTTACCGAAGAACGAGTACGACGAGGTAGAGATCGTGGAAGTACAGGACAAGTCCTCCTCTAAGATTCCAGCCGTACTTCCGAAACTGGTTCATCTGTCAAAGAAGAAGCAGCCTGCGATTCCGCCAAGAAAACCATCTATCAAGATACACGTAGATAAGAAGGATAAGACGGAAAGTTCAAATGTCAATACAAATGCCTCAAATAAGCCAAACGAGGAGAGTCGCAGTTCCGTGATGCAAAAGTTGAAGAAACTCCGACAGGATTCGACGGCTAATGTCAAGCCGATATCAAGCAACATGATGAACTTCATGAAGAACAGAAAAATCCTGTCGAGGAACAAGGACGGCGAAGTGGGAACAAAGTCCTCCTCGAGGCTGGAAAGGCCGAAGTTCATGGGTCAGAGTCTGGCGACGCAAAGATGGGTCGTCTACAAGCAAGGAACGGGGATCGAAAGGGCGAAGGACCTGGTGCTAAGGGCGGCCTATCTCGCCGACAACAAGTTGTCTTTTTACGTCGACAAGAAGATGACCACCTTGAAGGATGTGATTCAGCTTGAACTGGTGCACAGTGTGCATCTGCTGCAAGACGTTAAGTAAGTTAATTGGCATCGATCGAGAGAGGAGTTGTCTTATCGAGCGTAGAAAACAGTCAAGGAATCAAGGAATTTTTTAAGGTCAGCGAAGGTCAGGATCAGTGGTTCGTGACGTCAGCAGAAGTCTGGCTGAAATGTCAGGACTTCCGTTAGTTAAATAGAAAAAAAATGAGGAAAGAACTAGCTACAGATCGAAAATAATTTCCGTCGTCCTTGATTGAACCTTTTTAATCAATAGCGAAATTCCAGAGCATGGATAAATCGATCAAAATCACATTTCTTGGTCGTACGAATAATTTATTTGCCCTTGCTTTTTGTTCGCTCGAAATTCCTTTGATTTCCCACTGTTTTTCTTTCCGCGACACTAATGGATTTCTTTCCACCCAATAACTCGATATTAATTCTCTAATGCTTTACTTGGCACGTCTTTAGAACTGTAGACGGAGAAACGGTCCATTGCGTAGCAATCAATGGCGAAGGTCGACCGGCCGTCCACATAATCTACTTGAAGGGCGTCACGGAGAGGAGGATATTTGCCCAAAAAGTCCTGGAGGCACTGACTCCCGTCTTTCCTGCGAAGTACACGGCTGAACTTACAATGGCTGGATGGGCCTACCTCAAGGTATAGTAGGATAGGAGGATCAGTGATACACAAGGAATATTTGAAAGACCTTAGGGCGACTCTGCCTACGCACTTCCGGTGCAATCTAGGAGAAGCGTAATGCGTTAATAGTCGATGAGCATAAGAATCGACAAGTCTTCAGCGGAAAGCGCAGGAGCGTTGAAACTCGAGACGCATTATCTGTGAAGTAACAAGACGGCACGAGGCGTAGAGTTACAGATTCAGCTTTCCTCGGAATAAATGATCGCGTGCAAAAAAAATGAATACGAGTATCTCTAGTTCTTTATAAATCTGCATAATCTGCATAATCCGGCACCCACGTATTTCCTCTCTCGAAAGTCCTGAGAATTCATCTGTCACAGGAAGGTGTTACGGGGAGTTGGTTTCCTGCTTGGCTCCTTCTGCAACAACGGACGCTAATCCACACCCGATCGATGGACCCAGTAGTTTTCGAGCAGCTCGATCTTCGTAAAGCACGTTACATAGGTAAGAAAGGCTTTTCTACGATATTCGCAAAATAATTTCTTTGAAGAGAGACTGCTTTACGGTTCAGTGATTCAGGCGAACGTCCTGCTCCCTGAGAATGCGCTTTGCTTCGGAGTGGTAACGGGTTTGGGTGATAATCGGTAAGCCAAACGAACAGAGTTGTCCGAGTAAAAGCGGGCTGCTGAAACGAGCAGAAATTCTCGTGGAAAAACATTCGTCACGGCCGAAGGCCCCGTTTAGACTTCCGTTATTCCGTCCCCCAATTACATTGCTTTCGTTCTGACAATCCCAACTCGATGTTCCAGCTGACAGTATATCGTTCTCAACGCCAAATCAGCCGCACTACCCAAGTTCATGCCTGAAGTCATTCGGAACTACGTTCCTGGGAAAGTCTATCAAAATCTAGAGAACAATACAATTTCATTTGATACTATGGTTCGGATAGTATCTCCGATAAATCGCCCTCGTAATCGCCATTGATATTGCGCGCTCGTTCGATTATTACTTTGTTATATGTACATAGATATGTATATATATGAAGAGCAGGACGTGAATCACGTTGAATGAATTTGAGCGGCAAACGATAAGCCAGTCGCGTATCTTTCACAACAGGGTGAGAGGCTATCAGGATCTGGTCTACTAGAAGAGTCTTGAAGTCATGATCATCCTTACAGTATAATTTATGGTGATGCTCATTGAACGCAGGTATTCGGGAACAAGAAGGCCCGAATTCTTCTGGAACAAATGTCCCCGTGGTGGTGGTCGACGCAGGAGGCAGAGGAGCTCTCCACATAGCAACTCCAGGACTGCGAGAAGGTCCTGTCTGGAGACACGCGTTGTATCAAGCAGCCACCAACAACGGCCCAGCCTTGGAACAACAGCAGCTCACCAAGGACAACGTTCCCGTCGTCCTGGACAAATGCATCAACTTCATTTACGCCCACGGTGAGTGGCCTCGCGACATTAAAGGTCGTAAAGAGTACAAAGAACGCAAGATGAATCTTACTGAAAGGAAGAAAAAAAAAGAGGCAAAACTGTGCTCACGTGGCAATGGAATAATTCACAGAAGAGAATTCTTCTTAGATCGGTTAGAGTGAGATCATGCCGGCGGGCATTTCCAGGAAAATTGACCGCTCATGTCTCTTTTCTAGTGTATTTATTCTTTTTCTGTTTTAGGAATCATGTCCGAAGGCATCTACAGACGCAGCGGGTCTAGTAGCGCCGTGGTCCGACTTTTGGAAGAATTCAGACGCAATGCCTGGGCCACGCAAATAACCAGATCTGAGTATTCGGAGCACGACGTCGCCACGGTGCTCAGAAGATTCCTACGGGATTTGCCGAATCCTTTGTTTCCTGCAAATATTCACGAGCAGCTGTGCCGTCTAACAGGTAAAAGGCGACGGTCTCCATCCGTTATTCTCGAGTGGCCATTGTTCGACACTCGTCGTACCTGACCTGCTGGGCAATATTCGAAACTCACTTATACCAGAAAACCAATATCGGCATCGTTATTGATCCTAATTATCCGAATCTAACTAATGTTAGGCATACCTGTACAGCCGTAATCTTTGTTGTAACTGTACCAATGGCTTCCACGTAGCGATAACATTGGTTTACAATTAGCTACACCGTCAAAATATGACCTGTGTTATTGAGCCAATCCTAACTCCAAATGAAATCGTAGTCGAGTAATGTTTTACATTTAATGCACTCTTCAAGTGTTTAGGCAAAGAAGTTCACTCGTACATTCCTTCACTAGAAAGTAAAAAGTCCTCAGACTACGATTGACTGTCGCTACTCGAGGAACACTCAACGTCGAAGAGGTCGGAAGGATTTTATATGACGCCAGCTCGCAGTAAAAGCTTTTCAAATGCGTTCATATCTGTACATTAGGAACTTTAAAATCAAAGCAATTTTTTTGCAGTTGCGGATACAAGTACCCTCCTTGGAAAATACGCGCATCTGTTGCTCTCCGAGAAAACTCGAGAGCCTCTCTTTCATAGAACTCGTGAGAATATTCGATTGCGATTACAGAGGAAGGTTGATTACTTCGTGAAGAATTATAAATAGAATGAACGGATGATTATCAAGCTGAAGTACGATCATTTACATAAACAGTGTTACTCAATGCTCATAAGCTCCCACGGTTTTTGAAGCTCGAGAGCCGACTGAAGCTCTCTATGGAAATGTGCGTTTGAATTTAGTACGCATAAAGACTTAAAGAGACGCGCGAAGACATTTTCCGGTGAAACAAGAGAACGCATTGGCGTATCCCTACTTGCTTTAGTCGCTGAATAAGGAATGCAATAAAGATTCCCAACTCGTGTTTGCCTCGGCAGCCGGTAAAGCGCGCAACTGGCCGGCCAGCTGCAGCTGGCTGCAATGTCCATCAACGTATAAGGAATTCGTGAAGGAGATCGTTCCAGGCTACAACGCAGTGAGCGTGCGAAAGGAAATAAGAGCAGCGTGTATATTGACTTGTTTTCATGAGACACCCTCCATCGTCCCTATAATAGATTTAATAACTTAATAAGGGAACGTTGAACTCGAGGGACCGATGCCGACGAAACTTCCATAACTTTACTGCGCGTCCTCTTTGGCTGACGTTTGCCGTCTCCCAGTGAACTCGCTAAGTGCCGGGCTGTGAACTGTCTTTTCTCCGTATTAAATCCGACGACGCTGACCCGCATATCGCAATGACCCGATCGTCGCCATGCGAATGCACAGCAATGAGACCCAATCAGTTGGGCTCGAATGGTCTTCTTGCTACAAGTTTGTGTCTCTTGTTGTTTTAGATGTGAACAATGAGGAGAGCAGAGTGAACAGCTACAGGAAACTCCTGATTGGATTGAATCCTGTTACCTCGGCGACCCTTCGAAGAATCATCGCGCATCTTCACTGTCTTAGTCAGCAAAACTCCAGGAACCTGATGACCGTCGACAATATCGCAGCCGTCTGGGGACCTACGTTGATGCACGCCGGGGAGAATAATGCAGAGGAGTGGAACAGATCGGAAACGAAAGTCGTGGCCGATCTCATTCGTCTTTATCCAAAGTTGTATCAGTTGTCTGTCGCCGATCTGGCCAAGGAAGCTAAAATCCTCGAAGTCCTCGAGAGGCATCACGTATCGAACAACAGACCCCGGGGTGCTCCTTCCGGTGATCTCAAGATCTGGATCTACATCATGGCCAGGGACGGCGAATGTGTCAATGTCACGGTGAGCAGCGTTTTCTTGGTGTTCCCTTATCCCTCGCATCCCCATAAATGTCTTTAAATGCTCACCGATTTCCCAATCAGATCGGACCGCAAAAGACAGCATTCGACGTTTGCTGCGAACTGGCGAAGAAGACGAAATTTGCGCCACACGAATTATGCCTTGAAGAATCCGCACTCTGCGGCGCTCTCGAGAGGCCGTTGCATCACAACGAGAGAATTTTGGAAACTGTTGCCAGGTGGGGATACTGGAACACAGCGGATAGAAAGGACAACGTACTCGTCCTTCAAAAGGACAGGATCTACAAGGATATTGTGCCATTGGTAAGTCTGGCTGGGAGTCTGAAGCAGGTTTCACTCTTTTATGTCGCTGCCAGTGTCCAGCTGGTTCACGAGATAGTAGTGGTAAATGCATCGAAAGAGGACAAAGGCAATGGAAATAGGTAGAGTGCTCGAGGTTACCAGGGCAATGATAAACTTTCCAGTCTGCTCTCGGGTTGATGGGCTCACGGTTTCTACTGGAGCATACTGGTGCAGTTTGCGTGAGTCAGAAAGAAATGTTTTGTACATTCGAAACAGGATGGAGCTTAATTGGACTTGACCGCGTGTGATCCGACCATATTGTTGTTTATACGGGGACTGAGTAATGTGAATATATATATAAATATATATATGAGAGAGAGAGAGAGAGAGAGATATCGCTGGCCTTCATTTCAGCTTCAGTTGAAATAACAGTTTTATCTCGTAAGAATAATAAAGCGAAAAAGACATATTGACGTGCTACTAACGTGTAGCCCTTACTTCTGTTTCTTCAGGTTAAACCGCCAATGACTATTTCTGGTGAACTAAAATTCGCTGATACTAAATCCAAGCATTTCAAGAGTTACCTCTTTGAATTTAGTCAGGCGAAGCTCTGCTGCTACAAAGACAAAGTTTGTTGTACGAAATTGCACGAGTGGAGGATAGAGGACATCGTGTGGTACTTGGGACACGAGCCAAAACGTAATCCGCAGATGGGGTAAATATAGACAAGATTTTCAGGAATAACTTGGAAAATTGTATTTACTCAATTTTCATTAGCCTCAACTTTTACCCTCGGCAGTTGATTCTATGATTTTATTGAATATTTCAGGTGGTGCATTACGTTCATTATAAAGAGCAACAAACCAAGCAGGTAAGAACAATTTTAGAACATTTGTATGACATATTCCAGACTACACTAGAAAGTTTAGGCGTTATCAAATATCTCTGTACAGCAGAAGCAAAATCTTTTCAGATGCAAAGATAATCCATTTTTCGGATATACTTTGGCTGGAGCGAGCAAGGACGAAGAGTATCGATGGTTGGCAGCCATGCTGTTTGGCGAGCACCAGCTTAACCTTCGACCTTCGCCTGTTAATCTTATGGATCCCTAACTCCTTCGTAAATGAACTAAGTTTCTGAAAAACATTTTCAGAGCATGAAAAAAATCACTGGTGGCTTCCAGCGCTTGCTTCAGAATACAGAAACCGTAGATTTCTGGGCCGAATTATTCACGATTGTACACAATTTTGCAGCTGTTAGATCAGCCTAAACTTGCCTTTTGAAAAGAGACGTATTGTATTTCTAGTTTCTAATTTTTATCTATAAACGAGTCCGTCCGAAAATGGACGATCAAAGATATGGCAATTAGGTTGTCCAAACGGTGTACGGAGGAAATGATGTTTAACTGTGCCTTCGCGCGATCGAAGAGATTGCTCGTTAATTAGTTATAGATGAAATTCCTACGGATTTTCTTTATTGTCAGGAGAGACTGTGAAATTAACAGGCGTTTTAAAAATCCTTTCGGTGTGACAGTGCATTAGCCAAAAATTAATTTTTATAAGATTGAGCATTATGATTCTCAGGATGTCTCAAGGCGTTGCGAAGAAAAAGAGTAACTGCGCCAAGCATTATAAATATCTTTATTCTCCTTCACAAGGTGCGCACGTATGCAGACACGACTCGTCTGACCACTATATCTATATATAGATATGTATCCGCGGGAAATCTTATTTTCTATATTTGTAAAAATTACATACGTATGCCTTACGAATGAACATTGTTATCTTCATCCGTGACAGGCCACTTCCCTCACGGTGAATAAAAATTAGTTCGCAAACACACCAAGCCTGTTAACCTGTCATTATTCGTGCGATTCTTTTTCGATTCAGTTGTGATAATAACAATTTAACTCCATATACATATATTCGTTATACATACAGCAGTCCTATTGTCGCTAAAGGTTGTCTCTAAGTACCTTGGAAAACTGTTACGCGTCTAGTCTATGTACAAAATTCCACCCCGAATACGTCATACGAAACAAGCATTCCTGTTCAGTTTTCCCTAGGTTTTTTCAGCCTTCGTTAACGCCCAATATTTTCACATTGTATTAATTCACAGATAAACTTACAACACGGAATTATCCTCCTTATCACTAGCTTATCTTTTGGTCCACTATTACTTAAATCTATTCCATACTAACGGATGGTATAGCAATGTTTAAGTACCTTGCGCCAGACGTTTGCAATTTGGTCGAGTGCACTGAGTCCGAATAAAAATTATCTCAGGCACGAATGCAGACGTCCATTATCTCTATGAATACTGTAGTTGCAGTGTCATTCGTCGCAGAAAGAATGAGTCTGGCCAGAGTCCAGTTACTAGGCTTCACAGCTTCCTCTAGATGGCGAAACGATTTACCCCCGTCATCGCCCGTTCAAGTTCGGATTATAAATCGGCCTCGACAGAATACTGTTTCCGCTATTCGGATTGGTCCGCACTTGCATGTACTTTGGTCTCTTCTCCCGTGTGCTCCAGTGAAGGTAACAGTACCAACCAGCAACAATGGCTCCCAAGCCGTTGCAGGTCGATGAAAAAATTAAGAGAATCGTCAGTATGTTTTCAACGTCCGGACAGTTGAGATCCTCGTAGCGAAGAAACGATTGGGAAGGATTTGAGAAATCCCCACGTGGTCTGCAGACGCAGGTTGCGTTCAGTACGCGAGGCGGTGTGCACTCGAGCCCCGTTAAACGTGCTAGATGCATCGCAGATGCGACGCATGCTATTATGCAAGCTGCACTTGCGAGAGTCGACAGGAAGACACTTACTACCTGTAGGCAAAGGAGGTTTTACGCGATAGAAGCCAGTATCTTTGTTCGCCCGATTGGTTGCAGAAATTTCATTAGAATTAAGGGAAAAATTACCTTGGTTGCCGAGAGGCAGAATCCTGGACTCATTCCCGGATATTCCTTCTTGAAGCAGCATAGCAGGCAGATACCAAAACTCCCGGAGAGCAGGAGCTGTTTTTAAAGAAACGTTCCTGAATGAACAGCCATGCTTGTTCGCGTCGCACTGCTGCAGCGCTTATGTACTCGAGATCCTTTGAGGGCTCTCGGGTTTCATGGAAAGAACGAGAAGAAGAGCAAGACAAGGAAAACTCGATACTCACGGGCATTCCACTCCAGTAGGGATTGTCTGTCAGCGGTAAATTCGGCGACCAGAGCAGCAGCCACAACGACAGCGAAGTCACAGCAACTCCCAGGACCGTCTGCATCACGGCCAAGCATCTCGCTAACTTCCGATGCCGAAGCAGCGGCGGCTGAGATTTTCGCGGAACTGCAAAATAAGTGAAGATCCTCTCTGACTCGCTTTTACCAGAAATTTCATCAGGTTCCTCAAAATGCTTGCGGGTCGAAGAGAAACGGGTCTGCTTTTCTATTCGTGACGATCGGATCGGCCTCGCTGTCCCTCCCTATAAGGTAGCCGGTACGTGGATCTAGCCGATCCCGATCCATTCGCCCGGCCTTCCCGCCGCGTCACCGTCACCACGACTTGGCTTCGCGAACGCGCGGCTCGATTATCAACGACAATCCAGAGATCGCGATTATGTGAAAAATCTAGCTCGTTTCTTCCTGCGGGAAAAGTAATTCTGCGTTAACGACGAGTCGAATGGAAAAGTGGAGCAGGACCCTCTTGGATTTTCTCTTGTAGCAAGAATATACCATAAATCCCAGAATCCCAGAACCCATCATAATGGGAAAGCCAGACTGGGCCGCGCCTCTTTAATTTCAGTGATCGCTCCAACCCCTAGGATACTGCGGCCAATTACCGAGCCATTGTTGGGGGCTCTCGAGATCATAATGGACGATGGAAATAATCCTCCCTGGATTTTCCCCGAGTGAAACCGAGGAAAGCCATTTAATTCCAGGTCCACTCTAGCGCGCTACGAATTACGAGGGCTGCATCTTAAAAGACTGCAGTCCTCGGGTCGCCGACCGACGAGTTCACAATGCACGACTGGAACGACTAGGAGGACCAGCGCGCCTGTGCTCCACGTGACTTTTCCTCCTACCTGCGTCACGCGCCGCTTTCTTTCGCTCGACGGAATTGCCTGTGCCGAGCAGGCTGCGCCACTGGCTCGTATTTCTCCATGATGATCGGCCTGCGTTCCCTTCCGTCCCTTCTGGAAGGCTGCGCTGCCCACTGCAAGAACGGACGCTCGTAAATTCGCACGTCTCAGCCTACAGTCGTATGACGACAGGACGAGAGTGATGCGTCTTTATCACGATGACCCCGATACATGCTAATCGCAGATTGCGCGCGCCTCTCGCGTACTATTCCCGAACTAAGGCCGAAAATTAGCTAAGCGCATTCTTCCCAATCTTGCCACATGTTGCCGCATTCGCCCTTCGCGTCTGTCCGTCGTATAAAATAAACCCTCGGGTCAAACCGTAGGAATCTCAAGGACTCGAGTGAAATCAGGGAGGGAAGGAGCAAAGTGCCCGCCAATTACCTCGTACATTCTATCTTACGTAACCGCGGATTTACAAGCTCGAGGGTAAAATCTACGCATGGAGATTGATTCGCGCGATACACTCGCTCGAATGGAGACGCCTCGACACGCGTGCTGCTCACGTGCCACTTAAAAGGGGCGCTAAGTGCCAAAAGTGGCCAATAACTCGACCGGAAAGCGTTGTTCATCCGAATCTGCCCTTTCGAGTATTTATTGATTTTTGGAGGAATTCAGAAAAAGTAAAAAAATGAAAAGCGCCAGAGTACTGGGTGGTTCGGTTAAAGGGGGCAAAGGGGGCAAAGGGTAAAAAAGAAAAAGGAAGGGTGGAGCGGTGCGAGTGAGTGTGCGTCCATGCGTGCGAGCAGGTTGTCTCGTTACATTCGTTTCCGTTCCGGAAACGACTCGCTTGAGTTTTGTCCTCTAAAAATATAACATCGCTGACTCGTCTGCGCTCGAAGCTAAAGTTAGAATTTCATTACCGCGCCAACTAGAAGAATTGAATGTGCTCGGACAAGGCGAGAGGATCGCGTAACGCCGTCCGCTTCCTGCTCGGCTCACTCCGCTTCCTGTCTCCATACAATTGGCGCAGGACCTTTATTTTCTTTTTTCAATCCTTCGCGTAATCTACAATCTGAACACCGCCATCATCGGAAAGGCAATTCTTGTCGCTGAGTCCCGTTCGAAGTTTTCGTCGGTATTTTCAATAATCGCAAAGAGATCTCATCTCGACCTGGTCCTCGTAATTTTGGACTGATCCTACAGGCTCCTGAAATAATAGTCGGGAGAATGGAAAAAATGAAAAGTCCAGTAGCTCTCGCTCTGCCAGACCGCATTCCTCGGCAAGGCACAATTATCGTCGCCACCAACGAGGGTGGTCGAGGCGGAGCAGACCGAGTTTTGCACCTGTCACTCGCGTATCTCATTAACAATTAACTATCCGTGAAAATAGCCTTCTGAGGCAATTTTATGCCAATCGATGGATCACCGACCTAGGTTCCTTTTTAGGCACGCAGGGAAATTAATTAATCACTTGTACTTCCGATCGATCGGTCTGCCGATGAACCGTCACTTTTATCGTGGTCGATATTTCGAGTAGATATTGTCGAAAATCAAAGAGAAAGAAAAAGAAAAGAAAACTGGCAGCCGCGATTGTTTCAAGACTTGGAAGGTCTCATCGCAAATTGTCAAGGACTCCAACGTCCTTGTCAACGAGAATCCAGTTCACGGAACTTGAGAAGATCCTCTTTGATTTCTTCGAGAGAAGCCAAACGACCACAAAACGAGTCATTAAAGTTCCCATTTAGTCTGTCGTTGAAACGTAAACCTTCTCGTTCAGTAAAAGTCTATTCACGCGAAACGTTCGAGTTCGAGACGAACGACCTCGGTGTCTTGCGTAATTTTTATGACGACAGAATTTCTTAATGAATGTTTTAAGAATCCATTAAAATTCTCTTTTAATAAAACTATTCGTTTTGCGCGGGAGCTTACTATACGCGTATGCGATTCTTTTATCTGTTAGTTCAAAATTGGCCGATAACGTCAGGAGCGAGCGTAGCTCTGTTTAGTTTCAGATTAGAAACTCAATGTAACATGTTACGTGTGTATTCGTATATTCCGTGTCCCAACTACCAGACACGTGTATAGCTTTCATTTTGAC
Source organism: Trachelus troglodyta (assembly GCA_030142635.1). NCBI lineage: Eukaryota > Metazoa > Arthropoda > Insecta > Hymenoptera > Cephidae > Trachelus > Trachelus troglodyta. Next base: position 397,961 of record JARQTJ010000320.1, read on the forward strand.
TTTTGCCATTGTCACCCAGTCAACGGACCATGGAGAAAAGGGCTCTTACAACGAGCACCAAAGCACCAAGCAATTGCCGAGTCACTCGCAAAGCAGCATTCGAAATCTAACCAGGTAGCAGCAATTCACTTGCACGAGGAAACGAGGACTGTGGTGGCCACGAGGCACGAAGCGGGAAATCCCCGATTAAGTCGATCCTATTACTCTATTGTTTAAGGGAAACAGCTTTCGAAGAGGCAGGGACCGCCTCTGCACAGTCGGTGCAAAAAGACGCGACGGACCCGAGTGGAAAATCGCTCCAAGGGTTATTAGAAAATAAAGGTATTAGCAGGGACGACCCCCCGAAGGAAACTGGATTCCTCATCCTGACAATGAGTCACTTTCCTGCAGGACAATTCCAGCCCTCCTTCCAATACTTTGACTATCGGCAAAGGAGAAAACCAGCCCTGAATCCTTTTCGGACTCGCACACCCCATGTGTTCGCCTGAAGTAACGTCAACGTCAATAGGATAGCTTAGGTTTACTCACCATTTCCAGTCCTGTTCATGACGATCATTCGACTGTGTCTCAAGGAATTCCTGGTTGGCGTGTGTCGGCCGGCAATCTGCGAGGCCGCCAAGTTGACAGGTACAGTCGTCGAGAGACAATTCGCCATTGACGGTGCTCGGCCCAGTTCCTTCTCCTTTTCCGGTCGGAACATTTTCCCAATATTTCCGGTGGAGACAGCTCCTGCTCGAGAATCAACTCATTAAGGCCTAATCGCTCGATAGGAAGTGCCTCCACGCGTAGCTGCTCCGTACGCGAGCAGGCGCCTCCTCCTCCTTCTACCCTCCTTTATATATTCTTCTTTCTTTTTACGAAATGACAGACACGTCACTCCGATCGACGTAACTTGTTTTCATCTCGAGGCTCGATCAGATCTTAGCTGTCACAAACTTCGAGGCTTCGTTGGAAAGTTTTCGAACGTGGCGCTGAACATTAAAACGAATCCTACCTGTGACTCTTACGTTGTGAATCCTGGCGACGTTTCCTGCGCTGACGGCGCTGCTCACTCTGTTCCCCGGTGTCGTTGCTGACGACGCGCCGTTCTCGCGAACTTCACTCAAATTCCCGACGCTCATCGCCGTCGTGACGCAGGGCGGCATCGTTGGCACGTCCTGACAAAAGAGACGAGGAGAGTTTGAGACACGTGTGTTCACTGGTCGACGCAGGAGGAACGCGAGTGCAGAGAGAGAAATCGAACGGTAACGATTGACAGTTTGCTGTCGAAGCGTATCGACTTTCGTTCTTCTTGAAAATTAATGGACGAGCTCGTGTTTCATTATTTATTTGAAAACTTGAAAACGGTTGCTCGTTTACCGATTCAAGGAAAATCTTAGGTCGACGATGAGGATCGCAGAAATTTTTCCTTTTCCCCGCGCCTGTTGCGCGCTAAATGAATTCTTTTTCCTTGAACGCCTGTGGACGGTGCAGAGTCGGAATGGCCCGAGGAATCGCACGTGGCGATACTCGACACTCACCTTGAAGTTGTCGTAGAAGCTGACGGGGCGGCTTCTTGGCGCGCACTGACCCTCCTCGTGGGCATCCATCGGGTAGGCACCCCTCGGTGTCAGTGTGCCGACCTCGTGCGCGCGCACCTCCTCCGGCATCGTTTTCGCTTCCTTCCTACTTCCGCTTTTCTATTTTCAGCGAAACCTCGAGCAGACGAGCAGACGAGCCCCGCGCTACGTTCACTCGAGGTTCACCTATTATTACGAGCGACCATCAATGAACTCTAGTCGGATTCCACGAGGGGTTGCGTAATAGTAATTTGGCGAGGAGCCGATCGCCTCGTTAATATTTATAAGTACTAACTGCTCGCATTATAAATTCTTCCAAGTGGATTCATGACACACAATTTAAACGCTAGCGCGACTTCTCACTCGCTCGAAACTTTAGAATCTCGCGTGACCCTTCGCCCCTCTCGCTCCCTCCCCCGCGATAAGGTCCCCCTTATTTTTCGGCAAAAATCCTTCAGACCTTCAGCCCATCAGTGCCCAGCGAACTTTAACCTTCGTGCTGATCGTTAGACTCCCGGAACGTATACACCTGCCTGCTGCCCGAGGCGGAGCTGATCGAGGCGCGATCTGCCGATGAGTCAACCGAGGAATCCCACAGTAGACGGAGGAACCGCCGGATGATCGATGCCAACAATTTACACGCACTTTTCTCAATAACGTTGCTGGTAATTTTTCTGGCTGGCCATACGTCACGTAACGTCACGTCACGCACCCCGTGCACCGAGGGGATGGAAAACCCGGAAGAGCCGGCTGCTGTACGGAGGCGCGTGCCCCGTTGCTCTGTGCTTACACTCGGGTCCACGTGCTCCGACACGTGTTTCTGCTACTCCGATTGCAATCCGTCACCCCGTAGATGTCTGAAAAATGAAGAAAAATTGCCTGAAACACTGGTAACACCATACGCACTGGTTGTCCCGTGCGAATCGCTCGGGAAATTCCAAAAGCATATAACAAAGACGTAGACACCGTAGACGATTACTCGGTTCAATTGTTCCCGTGAGGATGAAGGACGTTACGCGAGAGAACGGGAGTGAGGACTTTGAGAGATCCAAGCGGAATTCGAAGCGCTGCCAGTGCTGTTGTGGACGTTGCTTTAGAGCGCTAATGAAGTAATGACTTATTGCCAGTGAGCCGTAAGCTGTAACCTGAACGGGCGAACAAGTGTTGCTTTGGGAACGCAACGTTATGCAGTCGTGCAGCGATGACGCGACGCACGTCAGCGTCTTCGTTAGTCGTTACGTTATCGGCCTGCAGAGGCGACGTTGTAATTTTACGAAATTAAAAGCAATCCTAGAGTCTCCTTCTGCGTGGAAATAAAAGGTAGGTAGATCGGAAAGCGATAAACCTCCAGGTTGCGGGAGTTCAGGAATGCGCCAGGGCGTCCCGTGCGTCGGCGTCGTGGCGTAATCCCTCCTCGCGAATGGGCCTCGATTGATTCTCCCAATTATTACGAAATCTCATTTAAACTCCGAGGGACTTCCTGATGGAAAAATAGTAAAGGCGGACAGTCACGCGACAGCAGGTTACCCGTCAAATGGTAACACAGGTTCTCCGTTCGGAGGGGCCTCCGATCAGGAGAGATTTCGTATGCCGACTGTGGCAAAAGCGTCGGGACGACACGTACTGCATCTATTTACGTGATACTAGTTATTGCTAGAATAATCCTGACAAAGTTAGTATTACCAGGAAAAGAGGTGCGCGTAAGACAAGGCGGCTGCGTAGGCGCTATTTCGAATTGCTGACTTCCTGCTTCTTCTCCACTTTCGTCGAGTTCCTCCCCGCTCCTTCCGGCCCATTACAAAATTCTTTCTACATAAATTCGATCCGATCGTAACGGCAACGGATCGATCACTGGACACGGAATCGCGATGTTTAAAAGTATCGTAATTGCAACGGGACACTCGGCTGGCTCGTCTCGTCGGCTCGCCGGCAAACGTAAGACTATCGAGGAAAGGCAAATGCACGTGCATTCACGACGTAATGAAATTGTTCAATTAAAAAGATTTGCACTACTTTACATTCATCGATCGCGCCCGCACACGGGCATCCGCGATATTCAAACTCGACGCGCCGGATTGATCGGCGGCAAACGTCTCGCCTTGGGACATTCCTATGCGCGTCCTTGTAGAAATTCAGCGACAATTACTTGTTGCCTTCAGGATTCCTCTTGCTTGGGGTTTCCCGGTGAAGATAAGCTTAGAGAATTGTATGGGCATCCGTATAAAAAGACACAACTTCTTCTTTTCCCGTTCACGACGATTTCGAAAATAGAAGTAACGCAGCGCGCGAGTGCCTCCTCAACGGAGTCGCCGGAGTCGCCGGAGTCGCAATGACAACTGAACCTGCGCGCCGCGCGTTCCAACGATGCCTAAGAGCCCCACCAAAGTGTTCTCCAAAGCACCAAACCCGATCCACGATCTACGATCCACGATCCACGATCCACGAGGCCAGGGAGACTCAAACCGAGGCTTCTCACAGGTGGATGACAGACGAGCGTCTGGCGCTCCGCCCGTCACCCCTCCTGCTCGATATTTCCGTCCCGCTGCCGTCACTAAATTCTGCCGATTATATTCTCAATCTGGGCTCTCTAAATAACTAAAACGTCCAACTCAAATTTTCAAACCCTCTTTGAATTTTTTTTTTTCTTATAACGAAAATCATGTAAATTCCAATACGATGAGTGACGAGTAAGATGATTTTACGTGAAATAATTGTCATTGATGATGAAACGGTAGATTGGAAATGCGGTTAGGAAGATTTTCGAAATTGAGAGTCACTGCCGCTTACTTTCACATCGCGTAGCGATTCAGAACGAGACTGAGGAAGGAAGGGGTGTGTGTTGTGTGTATGTGCACGCGTGATGATAGATGCGACGGTGGTGGTGAGGGGGAAGGGAAGGGGGGAGGGAGATTGGTCATGCCCACTGGTCGGTGTCTACCTTGAGAGGTCCCTTGCCGTTCTACCTTCTTTCTTTGACTGGCTTTTTTATGAATTCTCTTTACAGTCACGTGGAGTCCCAGTCGGCCAGGTTAGAACGTTCATTCAGCAGCAGTCCTTCGATTACTGACTTTAATCCCACTCCGACGCCTCCCATTCTCATTGATCCTTGCCCATCTTTATCCGTCCTCTTTAATTCCGTCATTCATTTATTTAATACTGCTTTTGAGTTTTTACTGCTTTCGCCAAGATTCCACGTGAAATTGCTCTGCTCTCCCGAGGAGCTGCATCGTTCGACTTGTCGCCTCGATTGGACCTCCTGCTTACAGCGATGCCATTTGAACTTGTCGCGATCGTTCAGCAGTTACCAAAACTAGTTCCCGTATCTCCGAAACTGGTCATTGCTCTTTACTGGAATAATTAAATTCCTTATCTCGGGTGGCCGAGCTGTAGGACGCGTGTCCATGCATTTTGATTCGTTGGGTTTTAAATAAAATCGGGGAAAAAACATCCACCCTTCGGTTTCCCGAGTGAGCTCACCCTTTAATGGCTCTTCGGGGCTGAGCTGGCACGGAGGAATTTACAGATAACTTTCTCCTCCCCCCTGCTCCTTCTACGGACTCCCCTTCTAGTTCCCATAATATCCAAGAGAGTTCTTAACTCTTTGGGCAAGATATTTTAAGTTGCCAGACACGCAGGAGGGATCCACACCCTCGAGTAACTCATCCCTTACTAGAAAACCGCAGCCGACGCGACGCTGGTACTGATTAGAATGAAGTTAGAAGCAAAACGTTCTGCTTTACTAAAAGCTAACTTCCCTACTTTCCGAAAGAAAAGTAACGCACGATTACCAAGGTAATAAGCCGGGCACCGTTCAGCTGATCAGAAAGAGAATTTTCGTTTAAAAGGCTGCGACTTGCTTTCAATGGTGGCCCGTCTCCCACGAGCGCTCCACGCGGAACGAGACGGGCTTGTTTACTGATAAGTGCGTGGGAGAAACGGGACACCCGTTCCCATTGAATGACTGCGTGCCTCTGGCTCTACGCACTCATACGCACACCATATCCAATAGCAGTTCCTGCGACGTGCCCTCCAAGCTCTTGCTTTTGATGCACCTCCTGTGGCTTAGTACTCTGCTGTTCAAACGAAAAATGACAGCGCACTCTAACGTGGACACTAATCCCTGGGACGCTAACGAGAAGTTACTCCCTAACTTTTCCGAGTGTGAATTTACTTGGAAAAATACGAGATCCGCCAAGAACCATACTAGAGCTAGGAGCGAGTTCTTAAATCACTTGGCACTTGGCGTGGCGAGGTTCTTCACGTCACTTATCCGCGCATTGCAAATTGCTCCAGGACTTTCGTAAAAGGCCTCATTAGCGATCTGCAATTTAAATGCTTCTTCAAGAGGCAGAAATACAATTGCGCTTCAAGGTGCGACGAGATGAATAGGATGTATCAGGCAAACGTAAAGTAGATTCATTACATCATTATATATCAATTCCACGCGACGAACGACACTCGACGTTATTCGTCGGGCGATGTCAACTAAGGAAAAAATTGTTTTCCTCTTGTCGTCAAGTAATTCACGTAAATTCTCGATCGGCATATCTCGGTTCTTGCGAGGTCACGCAGCAAAAAAAAAGTGTAGATTTATACCGTGTCCAGTTTTATCGTCAATCGCCATTCGCTCGTATTGCGTACTCTCCATTTTCCTGTTAATCTTTTATTTTTTACAAAACGATCGAAACGACGACGACAACACTCTCATCCGATCAAACTTAAGTAGCTACGCTGATTCTGAGAGACCGAATAATAATATGGACAAGAGAGACGCCTGGTGGAGGCAATCTAAACTCTTTAAGACGCTTCCTGCTTGTCCCTGCACCCTTAGTTCAAGTTCGCACGTATCTCCAGCAGGAGTCTGTAGTTTTGCGCGGCGAGCGGCAGTGAAGAATCGCAGGGAAGACGATCAAAATGTGTGGACGTACAGCCTGGTGAGTGGGCAGTTGTTAATTAACGTAATTGCGTGGCGTCCGGGCTCAATGAAGCGTGGACACGGCACGAACCCACCACGCGAGTCACTACAAGACGCTTTACATTCTTATACGTTGTACATTCTGCGTTTCTGACGTTTCTCTCGGCGTTGTCAGTACATTAGACGCGGAGACGCTGAAATGCGCCTGCGGATACAAGGACGCCACAGGACGCTACCAAAAGGCCGAGTGGCAGAGTCGAGAAAATGCCGGCCGGGACTATCAGTCTTCGTACAACGTCGCGCCAACAGATGTCATTGCTTGCGTTGTAGCCGGCGAGCATTTCGGCACAGAACAAGAGAGGGTTCTCTATCCTATGATATGGGGAATGATACCACCGTATCACAAGGTGAATCTTGTCGACGTCTTATACAGACGATTTCGACGAAGTAACGTTCAGCCAAGCCACTTAAGATACTCTCTTTTCAGGGTGATTATAGGAAGCACAATCTTTCCACCCATAACTGTCGCGTAGAGGGAATGCGGTCCTCAAAGTTGTACTCGACGCCTTTGAACAAGGGTTTCAGATGCGTCGTTGTATGCACTGGATATTTTGAGTGGGAAAAAACAAAAGAGCCGAAGCAACCATATTTTTTCCATGCACCGCAACGAGAAGGCGTGGACCTTACAGAAATCCACAAGGACTCGAGCAAATGGACCGAGAAAAATGGATGGGAAGGTTTACAAGTTTTGAAATTAGCTGGGATTTTTAATACCTGGAAGAGCGATGATGTACTTACAAGATATTTTTATTAGTACATACTGGTCAATAATACGCGTTCATGAGACCTTTCAGACTGAAAGGGAAATTATTTACAGGGTCAAATCATCTATAGCTGTACCATTATTACGATGGAAGCGAACAAAGTCGTCTCATGGGTGCACAAGCGTTGTCCTGTCATTCTTCAATCGGAGGATGATGTGTCCGTATGTAAATGCATGTTGCTTCGAAGCACTTTGGAACGTAATTAAACTTATTTTCCTTAGGCATGGTTGGACTTTAAAAGAGTTCCATTGACCGATGCCGTTCAGCTTCTACGTGGCCCAACCGAGGACACTCTCAAATGGTATCCAGTTGGTACGGCGGTAAATAATTCACGATACAAAAGCGAGGATTGCATTCAACCCATAAAACTAAAGTACGCTCAGAAATGCAGCCGCGATGCGGGCCTGGGGGGTTCATATAATCCCATGATTTGCCCTGACAGACTATTGATTCAGTAATTCCATTACGCGCAGGGAAAAAAAGAAGAGCGGTGCCGCCGGTCTTATGGCTTCTTGGTTGAACTCTAGTTCACAAACAGCGAGCAAAAGACGATCCACCGATGATGTCGAGGATGGCGAAAGAACGGGCAAGTCCAAAGTAAAACGTGCCAAAATGGATCAACTAGGATGAGCCGTCTACTTCGTACTCTGCAATGTTTGAAAGATGCTTCGTATTTACGTTTCAGTTTATTTCAAATGTTTTGGTAGAATTCAAAAACGTGCTACTCAAAATTGTAAATCGTGGTACCTGCAATCCATAAAAATGAATAATATATTTGACACTCAGGTTTTCTTAGTTTCTTCTGTTTCTCATGATTCCATCATCGACTCCTGAGCCTAAAGTTGGCACAATAATGAGTTCCTAAAAAATGAATAGAAACCGGATGCGCGTACGCTCGCGCCATAATTTTAGGCGACGCCGAACGCTCTCCTTCCAGCAGGCAACCGTTTTTAAAGGCGTTGAGTGAAAGAGAGAGTGGGAAGAAGTTTGTGCTGAACGAAAGAAAGAGAGAACGCAGGAGAACGCTAAAGTGGGGAGTGCAGTGCAGAACCGAGATGTCAGCACCTGAGGCTGAGCGTTCGTGTTGGCAGAAATCACCAGGGGTCACTCAGTGCGGTCGTTCCTTGCAACTCCGTGAGCAGTTTGTGATTCCATCTGATTCCGTCTCAGCAGTACTGAGCAGCACTGAGCGACCGTAGCCTGAGTCTGGAAGAACCTGGAGTGAGAGAGCGCAAGAGTAAGAGTCCTAGCAGTCAGAGCGCGTTTTGTCTAGCGGGGGCTGCTTTTCGCAAAAATTGCCTCACGCATGGCCCAGCGGGTTTGAGCTTCGTGGTTGCGGAGGAGGACCGGTGCGTGTGTCTGCGTACTCTTATTTTTTAAGTGTGTTTTGAAGAAAAGTCAAAGACAGCAGGATGACCAGCGAGACGCAAGAGCCAGCAGTGAGCAACGTGGAGACGCAGTATCTGGAGATCAACTCAAAGGGGGCTTGGGCGATCCTTTATCAGGTACTCTTCAAGAGAACGCGTTTCTTGGTATTCCTGCTAGCACTTTGTGGTTCGCTATGCTTCTTCGAACCTTCGGAATCACCATCATTGCTCTTCCTCGCATGTACAGACATTTTCAAGACTCACTAGCAGATTGACGCTCTTCTCGATGCACAAGAAAAATCTCGTCCAGAACTTTACTCAAGCTCTCTTCTCTTCTGTCAATAACTGACATGTGTCTATTTTGACCGTCATTAGTTTACGTAGAGATTATCGCAATTTTGAACCATAATCCGTTTCCTGCCAAGGTGGCAGCAATAGAAATTTTCTATATCAGTATTTCTTTAGTGCTGATTATTTGTATCACGCATTCGTATTTTATATTTAGTTTTAAGGATCTTCAGATTTTAGTGTAATAGGAATAATGGTGTTATTCGATGATGAAGATGCAAGTAAAGTAGATGTTCGCTTATGGGATTTTGTAAAAGTGAAAAGTCACAGTTTATAAGATTTTTACAGTGATCTTGAAATCAAGGTCAAAGTCTCTGCTTGTTTAAATGTATACTATATTTAGTTGTCATATAATTTGCTTCGTCTGGCTATGGGGGTGTGAGTAACGTGCAATCAGAGGAGTCATTGGCACAAATTTCATTCAGGAAACAAGACATTTCTTATATTGCTGTTTTTATTTTTGACATATGTTATATCGAAGACTCTAGCTTTAATCGTAGCTTTTATTGTTGTGAATGCTATCTGTATATGCATATACAGTTACTGCACTATGCAATGCTAAAGTGAGGTGCATGTCAAATATTCATACTTGAGTTGGTATACCGAATGATTTCTTTATCTAGCTACTTTATGTAATGTGTCTGAATTCAGCCATGCAAGTTAATATCCATTTTTGACTTGGTAGTTAAGTCTTTACATGAATGTTACTGCAGTTAGTTATCCATTAAAACTGTTTTCATTTCATATCCTGTGTAGTATGTCAATATAATACAGTCATCTTTGTTACTTACAATGATACGCTATTCTTAAGAATGCTGACTGCAAACTATTATAGATAATTTGTTGGAAAAGGTTAAACAAACAACTACTTCTAATGGTTTGAATGAAAGCTCACGCAAAGGTTGAGTCCTTGATAGATTGTCACGTAACAGTGTACTATTTTCTCTTTACAGCACATACGTAACGAATGTAATAACTATGAGTACACATGCAATGAATCGAAAAAGCCACAGAACAGAAGTTTAAATCGATACAGAGATGTAGCACCGTATGATCATACTAGAATAATTCTACAAAAGGGCCCTTGTGACTATATCAATGCGAATCTTGTTCGGGTAAGCAAACATGCGAGCGAAGACAAAGATTCTTAATCTGAAACTAAAACTGGAAGTGAAGAATAGCATGATCAAGCGTTATTTTGTATCACAGATGGATCGTGCGCATAGACAGTACATCCTAACGCAAGGACCACTGCCTAACACCACTGGCCACTTTTGGCTGATGGTGTGGGAACAAAACAGTAAGGCAGTGTTGATGTTAAACAAAGTCATCGAAAAGGATCAAGTAAAGTGTCATCAGTACTGGCCTTTGGAAGGTTCTTCCGATCACACTATGATGTTCCCAGATGTTGGACTTAAAGTAGAATATGTCAGCAAGACCGAGTTTTCGGATTACACAACTAGAATATTGAGGTAAGAGGAAGACTCTTACGTGGACGCGGTTTTCGCATTGTCCTTTGTGATTCTGACGTAATTAAGAAAAACGTTTCATGCACAATTGAAATTGTAGAAAATGCATAAGATTTTCGTAAGAAAATATTCGACAGAAAAAATGTTTAAGGAATCTTTTACTATCGGTTAATGTTAATTTTATCAGAAAATGAGACGAGACATCCATTGGTTTTCTCTTATCGGTCGATTATTAACTATTCTTCCTCATCAAGTGGGAGTTTCCAGTTAGCCAAGGAAAATCTAACGATTATACTGGTGGGCTCGACTCTGATCATCAGAAAATATGATATGTGACCCTTGAATAGTGATATTCAATTTATCAATTTAAACTTGTTACCGATATCAATCATAATTACAAACTGTCTGATAGTTCTAACCGTTAATTTAGGTGTGGATAGCTCCAATATTTTTTCTAGTCACCTTGGCACCTCTTCGAGCGAATTGCATGAACGACGTCTCTATCATGAGAATTCCCCAGTGCTCAGGGCTCATTTCAATTGAAATTTTCTTATTTTTTTTTTGTTAATCTTACTGCATCTTCCTCTGACTTAGACTGACGGACGTTGAGACCAAGGAAAGCAGAGAGATTCTACACTTCCATTATACAACGTGGCCGGACTTCGGTGTGCCGCAAAGTCCAGTAGCATTTTTAAAATTTTTGGTGGACGTCAGACAGTCTGGTGCGTTAGATCAAAATGTCGGACCGCCAGTGGTTCATTGCTCAGCCGGAATCGGAAGATCAGGAACCTTCTGCTTAGTAGATACGTGCCTGGTTCTGGTAAGTGTGTTGATCCAGTCGTAGTGATATTCATTTATTAAATCTCTTTTGTATACGTAACATCGTCGATTCAGATCGAAGAGAACGGCCTGAACTCCGTGAACGTGCAAGATATCTTAATGGAGATGAGGCGGTTCAGGATGGGCCTCATTCAGACACCTGATCAGCTGAGATTCTCCTATGCTGCTATCATCGAGGGGGCGAAACAATTGCCATCCAACAACGTGGTAACTAATACCAATGCACAGTAGCACAGTGTTATTAGCCATTATACGTGATAGCTGCATTTCATATAAACTGACAAGCGAACTGACTAAAATCATGTATGGAACGCTCAATCTCTCGGCTACCATGGGATTTCGCCGTTCAAAAGTAATCTGCTGGCATCGTTTGCATTCTCTTTTGTTATCGTTTCTATTATCTGAGGTCAAGCCAGAATCGACATCGTCATTTAGTAATTACCGGAAGCACCGCTAATAGCATTGTTCTGCTGTGTTGCTGACGGACGTAGGATAACTTCTAAGTTTTGGATCTTTTACAGAATATTGATAATAATGAGGTAAATAATCACTACGACACGGTATACAATATCAGTAATTCTTCCGTGGACGAGGACGACGAACCGCCTCCGCTTCCACCTCCAAGAGGCGAATCTCTTACGCGTAGTATGATGGCGGATTTGAGCCCTAATCCAACCACGGAAAATGGTACAGCTTCCGTAAAAAATAATAAAATTTCTATTAAGACAAACGGAATCCTCCATTAGAAGTATCGATTATATCACTTTTCTATGAACAGTCGAAGATATTAGTGGACCTCCGGACAAGCCCTTACCCAGGGAGCCACCAACGTATACAGAACCGTCTACAAGTCCCCCGGAAAATTCCACAAGCATTCAAAACAGTCTTCAGGATCAAAATTCCGATGCCGCGGCCCTTCCTGGTGAAGCAACTAGTGACGGTGAGAATTCCTTCAAGACCATCAGTCCTCCGTCCAGTCCAGACACGTGAGTATCATTAGTACTCGCCATTTCTTTCGAAATGGGAAATTTCTTTGCCAACGATTGTACAGATTTTCACGTTGGCAATCGGTCGTCATTTTAGAAAGAACGAACTTCGTCAGCGTAACTTGGAGAGAAAGGAACGACTGGCCGCACAGGTGCGCGAGATGAAGCGGCGACAGAAGCAGACAGAAGAGTGGCAGAAGCTCAAGAGGTCATTATTTAAGCCCCTTTCAATAGGCATAGGTGCTGCGATCGTAGGTGGGGGTGTAATAGCTCTCTGCAGTTACTTATACATGCGCGGCTAGGGACAGATAGAAAGATTACATTTAAGGACGCTACGCCCCGCTCGAGCTTAACGTTCGTTCGGATATGGGAAACGGCTTGTGGCCTGCGGGCTTCGAGCAAGAAATTCCATCGTTCTTTTCAAAAATGATTACTTCTTGCTCGACATTCGTCAGGAAGTAACTGGTTGTGACGAAACGTTATGGAGAGATATGCGACGCGTCCGTAACCACGTAAACACATATACAATACGTTTATAGATGCAAGCACAGATTCCGTGAGAAAAAAGAAGGGAGAGAAAGGGACCTTCGCATTTGTATTTTTATATTGTGATTCATCCGTCGAGTATCTTGAATATTGGAATGCATGAATTCCTTTTATTATCCTCTGATTAGTTTTCTTCGAAGTTTGTGCGCGTCATTCATACTTCTCACAATGGCCGTACCACACTGTTACGCGGAAGAGAAAACTTCAGTTTCGCGTATGCACTGCGGACGTTCCTGCGAAAGCACATCGGGCATCGTTATCGTCATCAAGTTCACCAAGTTTATCAACTTTAGCGAATGGTCACTGTCTTACTTGATACACGGGATAACTGGAAATCGATTTCACCGTGTTCGCGTTCTTCAGTGTTCACGATCTGCAGCGAGAGGAGTCGCGTGGCCAATCATATTTTCTAATGGTTTGTCGAATGAATAACATGACACGGACGTCTCTCCATTCTTTCTCTTTTTTCTCTCTCTCTCTCTCTCTCCCTTCCTCTCTGTATTTGTTTTTCGGGCACAATCAAGTATTTATGTAGATCTTTTGAAGACTCCTCGACCATTTGCTAGGTAATTTAAATAGAATTGACAGGACAGAATGTAAGGAAGAAATGGGCGTGGAAAAAACAGTCGTTCGTACGACCACATGCGGACAAAGCGCTAACTAAATTCGAACGACGACTAATAATATTCAGGGTACCAAAAGCATTGACTTAGATGGTAAAATTATCTTATTAATGATTAGCATATTTGGATTAGACATAGACGCGTCATTGATCGCATAGTATCTACGTGAACATTTTCGACTAGTAGTTATTGCATAAGGACTGATTTTTTACAAAATTTCTTGTTCCTCAAAAAAGATAATTTAGGTATTCAATGCGAAGATTTAAGAAAAACTTTAAGAAAGCACGTTTACCTAAAAGAATTGTTGAGAAGGTAGGGACGCTCCTTCGCTGAAGAAAAAAAATCTTTTCGTCGAACACCGTGGTCCCCGCCATTCCGTACTATCTTGCCGAAATCATCAGATGACGTTTGACAATCGATCTTGCAATTAAACGGTAAATACAGTTTTTACGATAATGTCACGCGAAGTCTTGTTCTCGAGCGTCACGATTCTTGCGACGGTCATGCGTTCTTTGATCAGAGCTCATTTACAATTCAGCAAAATCTGCTAATCAAGTTCCTCTGAGCATCGGGAAATATAAAAAAAAAAAACGAAGACAGCCGCATCGGTCGTGCGGTCGTGCCCCCAAAAAAGCGGGGGAGCCGAAATAAAAGAACTTCTGTTGCAGAAAGTATTGGTGATCGAGGGCTTCCACGGTGTCCCTAAACGCGTACCGCGTGCTCCTGGGATCTAGATAAAGAGAAAGCGAAAGAAAAAGTAAAAGAAAAGAAATATTAGGCGTATTACGCATTGTTCGGAATACTTGTTGCTCGCTCCGTTTATTTGTTGAGCCGCCGTCGCCGCGTGTTTAAGGCGACGTCCGTAGAGTCTCGAGGATAATCTCCATCGACGACCGTCGTGTGGATTTGCCCACAAGGCTGCGGCGATTATTACCGAAAGTTTTACTTACAATGATATAAGTTGTTGAACGATTGAATGTTTACGAAACATTCCTAGTGTCGGAATTATGTTCCACCGTCGATCCTCGTAATCGCGAGGTTTGACGAACCTAAAAAAAGACTGCTCAGTTGGCTATCAAAGTGGGCGTTTTCTCTGGTGCACTTTTTCTCGTTATTTCGTATTAATTAGCATCGGATGATAATTTGGAAAACTATTTCTGTCGAAGGCCAGTCGAGGAATTTAAATTAAGGGGAATCGAACACGAGTGAAAGAGAATGACTGTCGGACTTGACGTGTGAATTTTCCTGAATTAACTGCTTTAGATTTTTACTTCGAACAGTTTGGTACGCGGTATCTCTTTTAGTTAGCTCGAAGGCTCCATAGGCCTCCTATTGCGGGAAGACACGATTCCCCCTTCGTATTCTCAAGACGATCCACACGGAGTTTAGAGACGCGTGTGTTAATCTCGTTGAGACGGTTAGACACGTGCGAGGAGCGTGAATCTTTGACAGATGCGACGACAATTATGTATCGAGTAAAATTACGATACTCTTTGACGCCTCCATGTTTCTCTTCATCGTTCGACGGCCATTAGGCTGAGCCATCGATAGACTGAGTATGGTTAACGATTTCAAAGAAATTCGGAAGAACCAAAATTCGACAAACACGCGTATCCTTAAGCTGTCTTTTATGTTACCATAGTAAATCGTGGGACTCGCACTTGCCAAGTAGACAGAGAGAGAGAGAGAGAGACAGAGAGCGTCGAGTGTGTTGATCCTACGAAATGCGGACGAGAGAGAGAAGCATCTTGGAATTCGCTAATTCACGATGACACGGTGCTAATTAAAGTTCCAAATCCGCGAAGTAGAAGGGGATGGAGGGGGAAAACGAGAACGTGAGAATGAGGAAAGAATGTGGGAGCAAATGTGAAAGAGCGAACGTTCGTAAGTGTTATGATAAATGAAAAAAAGGCTGGAAAATTAGAATCCAAGAAACGGTTAAATGAAAAGGATCATTCGGATATATGCAATTACTTTTGGTTCTACGTCGTGTAAATACCGAAAACACAGAAACATAGCAAAGTGCCTACTCGTACAAAAAGAGAAAAACGGAAAACGAACCGCAAAACGTAGAATAGCGTATAATCGGAAGCGCTTGGACATCTTCAATATTTCGAAATAAGCTCCCGCGACGTTAAGCTAACTTTTAGCGCAGGAGTCCCTTTAAGCCCGATTCGCCACAAGATTATATAAACCGATTTAATGACCGACAATATTAAATGAATAATTATTAAATAAATATGCTTTACGATTGCCGTGTTGCCGAGTGCGCGAGGTCGTCGCGCTTCGACGCCGATTTCGGTGCGACGCGGACTGCGCGTCGCCTCTCGATATTTTCTCCTCTTCTCTATTCCTTCGTCGCAACGTAATCGTAATTCTTGGGAGGAAACAGAGAGCCGGGATGATCAGTGGTGAAATACAGAATGGGGTTGGGGTAGGGTCGGGAACCTCGATAGGAAGTAGCCCCCCCCCCCCCCGCGTACAGCGCCGCGTTTCTCCCAGTTAAACCGGAAGGAACCGACTTGACTTTTCCTCGTGACGTTCCTGACGACACTTGGCAGCCGGTTTATGTTTTACAATGTTACAATAAGATCCATACGATAAGCGAAAGAAAAAGAAAAAAAAAAGAAAGAGTGTAGAGAAGTATTTAGTGTCCCAGAGACAAATAATAGGTAAAAGTACGAAGTATTCTCCCAGGAGCCTATCTCGCATCTCGACTAGTAAGTGTATTTATGGAATATCACTGTAGGACTAACTGTCGAACATATAGTATTCACTGTATACCGAGAACATGAAAGAAAAGAGGAAAGAATTCACTTTGTATCACACGCATACATTTCGCTCAACGTATTTCTCTACCATTTACTCCTCTACCTACCGTCCGCCTCAAAATGCCCAACTACCAGCTACCGACCAGCTACCATCCAGCCACCATCCACCTACGATCCACCTACCTCAGTGCCCATTCATTGGTATCTCTTGATATTGACTCTATTACCATATAGGACTTACCAACTAAAGTATTCGATTCTGAATGCCGTCACGATGTTTCTTCAGTTATGTAATAAAAATATGTTTTCGTAAAAAATGATCGTGATCGCTGACGGAATATCGTTAGAAGGAGGGGAGTCCATTTGCTTGAGGGCACGTTCGAATGGCATCACTTATTAGAAATGCAATTATCCCTTGAAGCACATCTTATCCACTTAATTATCATGATCCCCTGAAATCCGAGTACTTCATCAACTGATTTCTTTCAGATCAAAAAGCGAAACCGCCGAACCGAGCGAAACCGTACATGAGGAGGCCGAATCTGCGATCTAAAAGTGCCCCCCCCCCCTCCCACACACACACACGCCTGTCCTCGTCCCCCTTCCTCGCGCGATGCGTGACTCATCCTCCTTCCTAATTCATCACTTTCTTTTGTCTTTTTCGAAGAGAAAATCAACAACGATATTTATTTGAAACATGAAACATTAAGAAAACCTGAGAAATCAATAAATCAGTTTGTTTGATATACGAAAAGTGATGCGTCGAATATTCGAAACGAAAAACAAAGACAACTAAAATTGCCAGCCGAATGAAAATCGGTTGCATTTCTTTCTTCGTATCTCTTTTTTATTTTAGAATTCCTTGTCGATTACAAGAATTTAGTCTGTCAATCGCTTTTTAGTCCGAGAACCTGCGTCTCTCCCATCCAGCAAATCAGTTCGTTTGCACATCGAGCATTGGATGCCAAAGAAAGGAAGAAAAAAAAAGGACGAAAGAAAGATGAGAGTAAAAAATGAATAACCAAATTGCAACGAGAGAGTAAAGATGAGCGACCGAGCGTAGTAGTTGCGACGTCCGATCGAATGACGACGTTTCTCGATGCGCGATCTTTGCAACCTCCACCGATCCATATTTCTCCTGCGATCCATGAAATTTCCACGTTGGCTCCTGAATTATCAGCAAGAGCCCCTTGATTCTGTGTTATGGTGAGATTGTCCTTTCGCATCTGCGCCTGGACCATCCTCCTGACACTCAGTCTTGGCTGCGTCGACTGCCTGGAGCTGCGGAAGCATCCCAGCATCCAACCTCATCGGCTTTCTCGGCGGCAGGATCTACAGACAGGATCTACCGCATCGTTGTCGACGCGACTCAAAATGGAGGTTAGGACTGTCAATGTGAGTCAGGCTGAAAGGAAAAATTTCAGGAAAAAACGATCCTGTCTGGGAGGAAGTCCTTCCGGGCCGACCGTCTCCAAAAGTCTGAACAATGTAAATTCAGTAGTTGGTAAATCGAGGTCGACCAAACTTGCTGGAAACTTTAGCCAGACGAAGGAAACTTTTGCGTTGCCGAGAATTTTATTGAGTTCGTCCGGAAGTCCGTCTAGTGAGAACGTCACGGAATTTATAAACAGTCTACAAAGAGGGAATCCATTGCCGCGCGATAATTCAACCACTGGCCTTCCTTCCACCTCATCTTGGCCGAAAGTGACACTGGCACGGAGTACAGATCAGACTTCCGCTTCCTCCAGTATTTCAAATTATGGAAGAGAACTGAACGAACTCTTCGGCGTCGTTCGCTCTGGACTGGAACTCCTGGTAGGTAGTAGCTCAACGGAGAGATCAATCTTCAATCAGGATCATCCGCACTTGGGTAACGGAGGAAACGTCAGTAGCCAAGAAAGGACTCTACTGAACTTTATTGCTCCGGAAATCCTGCGTGATGCCGATAGCATCGCAGAACAGAATTCACCAGAATTTACTCATCTTCGAGTGAAACGAGATAAGCTCTTATCGAAAGCAAATTATCCTCTTCAGGAAGATTTGCATTCGAATTCGAGTGACCTGCATGATTTATCGTTTTCATTTTCAACCAGCTCGGAATCGCCGTACAATGATCTTCCTAACGAAGATCGAAAATCGATTAACAATTTCGCGCATTCGATTCTCCCGAACTCCATTGATTCTTCCGTCCAGCCCGGAAGTAGTCGCTCCGCCCCGGAATCGAGGCCATCGGTCCTTCCGGCTAGCGAAATGACGAAAAGCGAACGAGGAAATTCTATTTCGGAAAATACTGAAAATCCCGTTAAATTACGTAATGCATCGAACGACGTATTTCCGGATGTAATGAATCATTTGAAAAGTCCAATGCGGATGGTAGAATTTATCCGGAAGAGAAGGCAGATGCTCGTGAGTAATAATTTCTTAGGGAATCGTTCGAGCTCTCACGAAGTACTGGACGACTCTTATCCGGAGGATGATAAGGTGATCGAATCGATGCTTTCGAAAGTCGATTACAATACGTTGGGGAGAAATTCGCCGGCTCGTGCTTCTTCGTTGCAGCTTCAAGGAAATTGGGCGATTGGTAAGCGTGGAAAACAGCGACGGACGCCACCTCCTAGTCTTGCGGCAAGACGCAAAAAGAAAGCAACGAAGAGCAAGCACAATGATAAAAGAAATGCCAAGAGAAAGGAAAAAAGATTTTTACGGAATGTTCCAGCTCGGTTAATGCTGGACTCGGGTGTCGTTCCAAATTTCCTTTTAGAAGTGACGAATGATTATCTACAGATTGAACCAAAAATCGAAAAAAGAAATTCTAGCGACTCTGTTTTCGAAATGGACTCCGTAAAGGATAGTTCGAAGACGTATTTCCGTAAGGGACGCGCTGATAACATGGACGATAAGACAGCGGTGATCTTGAAGAAGGATCGATCGATTGTCTCGCCTCAGGACGCTCGAAGGGAAGAAGAATCCTTCGAGGAAGAGGGGCACGGCGGGAATCTTGAAAGTTCAGAATCAAATCTTGATCAGTCGAAAGACGAACGACGTCGCGTTAAAAGGCACGAAGACGACCCCGAAGAGACGCCGAAGCGTCGCTCGAACGACGTCCAGGAATTGCAGTACTACGAGGACATTCACGAGCCTGAAGCTGCACCAAGACACGAAGCGTCCTTTGCCAAACGGCGAAGGCGGTCGCGGTCCGGAAGGGCTGCCAAGTCGGTCGAACAAATTAAGGAGCTGGTCGAGAAGTTGGTGGCCAAGGTGGACGAGTTACAGAATTACGTGAGTAACGACGACGAGAATACAGGAAGTAGGAATAAGGTGGAACCCGAGAAGAGAAGCGGATCGAGCCTCAAGGATGAACCCAAGAAGGAACCCAGAGTCCTGGAACATTCGACGTCGATGCTAGACGCCAGCAACAGCAGCGAATCGAAGACTAGAGGGAAAGTTGGATTCCGGGAGACGCAGGAACAGGAAGTACGTCACGACTCTGCTGGGAGAATCCACAAGGGTCGAACGTCCCTGAAAGAATCTACCACGATGGCGGCGATGGCGGCTGCTCGTCGTCGCGGGTCGAGAAGAGCTCGAAGGGAGAGAACGTCTCATAGAAAGTGGGACAGATGGACCGACTGGAGCAGCTGCAGTGTCACGTGCGGCAAAGGCAGGCAAATCAGGTGGCGACACTGCATTCACGACTGCACCACTGCTGAAACTGAAATGGAGGAGAAGGCCTGCCAATTGCCAGCCTGCTCACCGGGCAAGTTTCTTGGGATATTTTGAAAGGACCTCGCGAAAGTCCTGCGAGAAATTCAATGACCTCGATCGGCGGCCCTCTCCGAGTCCTCCGTTCCGCAGAAAAAGGACACACGTAATATAAGAGCGGCATTCGCTAGAATCTTTTTTACCTTTAAGAATACCGGAGCATGCCTCATTAATTAAGTTATCTTACTGCCGAACGTGTATTCAGATTATGAAAGATATAAACATTTTATGATTTTATGAAACTCTCGTCACTTTTTAATTTGCTAGAAAGGAGAGAAGTGAGAAGGAAGAAGATCGAAAAAGATTCGCCTGTAAAATTTCGTTCGTTCGTCTCCTCTGTTTTATTATGACTTTAACTCGGTACAAAGTGGAGGTACTGCGGAATACATGTTTTTTAAGCGTAATTAAGAGCCTTGCGCTTATCACGCGTCGACTGGAAATGTCAGCGCCATCGCGTAATTTTGCGAAATGACGCGCCGAATTCGCGGACTTCGAAGAATTAAGAAAATCTAGAAAAGAAAATTGCGAATCCGAGTCACAATTGTTTCGCGGGAATAAAAAAATATTAACGAGAATCGAGTGGAGCGGAAGAAAGGCGCCAGCCATCGAGGAAATTGGAAAAGACGCCCAGTGCTGCCAATGAATCTTGGTATTTAGGGTGAGTACACAATGGCGCAATCTCTCATGTGTTTCTACTATCAGTAAATATTTTTGAATTAATCCGGGACGGAGATGACGGTTCGAGCTACAATAGAAGAATGAGATCGGGAATGCAGGAAAGAAAGTGAGCGACAGGCACGCGAGAATCACAAGGCA
The DNA here is from genome assembly GCA_030142635.1 of Trachelus troglodyta. Lineage (NCBI taxonomy): Eukaryota > Metazoa > Arthropoda > Insecta > Hymenoptera > Cephidae > Trachelus > Trachelus troglodyta. The sequence continues at coordinate 418,784 of JARQTJ010000320.1, forward strand.
GCCGCGTCGCGATGGCCGCCGCCATTTACGAGACGCTTGTCGAAATCGTGTAACAAATTGCTTTACGTTTATTTCGTTCCTAGATTCATTACCAAATACATAATATATATAATACAGAGTAGTTTCGAAGGATACCATTTGCAATATTCACAACAGAGCTCTGTGCGCGGAATAAGTGGTAGGAAAAGAAATGGGAACGGAAGAAAAAAAAAGGAAATATGTAAAATAATGGTGTATATCTCGCCTGAATGATCGTTCCGCTTCAGCAACGCATTAGAACTTATCGTATGATTCATTTTTTCCAGTTATCGAGAATAGCAGTAACGCAGTAAGTATCTAGTAGATATTAGTATGTATAATTGATAGATGCTGGTGACATACGGTATTATAAACGGTTTTGCTGGTCGATGTCTAAATATCCAAATGTCCAAATGTCAAAATGCAGCCACATCATTCTTTTCCCTTTAGTTTTTTTTTGACGACTGCGTGAGTATCTCTCTCTGTAAGATAGTGTGTTTACCAGTTTCGTTTTTGTGTGCGCGCGCGCGTGTGTTTACGTCTTCGGCATTTTTGCGTGTTCGTTTCCTAGTTTCGTATTGTACATTATTTATACAGCAGTGCCCAACACTTCTTTCCGCCGCACGACGTCCTTATCGTTACTTACTTAATATTATTACGAAAATTGGCGCAGTAGTAGTAATAGTAGTAAAACCAACGATTGGTACAAGATATACTTCAAAATTAAGAAATTTAGGCGTACGACATTAATCCACCCTTTGCATGTAAGTATGCAATTATTTACGTACGTACGAATGTACGCATGCGCGTGTATATTTTTATATCGTGGCTGGCATACAACAAGAGTCTTTTTTTCTCGCGATTGTTATCTTGGATAAAGTGTTGTAAGGGCCTTTGAAAACGTGACGTCCGGCGAAGCGCCTTCCTATCTAAATTCTAAATAAAAATCATCTCAGCCTAAGAAGGTCTCATTTAGGAGAAACGTTCAGGATCGGCTGCGTAGTATCCTCACAATCTACGAGTTCAGAAAGAGAAGTTCGGATTCACTTGAGAGCAGTGTAAGCGCTGTCTTTTGATCTTGTCGCGGTGTCGGCCGCTCGAACATTCCAAAATCTTTTTCTCGGATACTTAAAAGTTATCTCACAAAAATCATTCCAGACTACCGGTAACAAAAATCCCCATTAATTATCTACTACGTCGTAAGTAGTGTGTATATATATATATATATCTACATATGCACATATACATATGTATAAATAATAATATGCCTATATACATATGTATACATATATATGCGTAAAACTTGAGCTTATCCATATTTCGTCCTTGTAATATTCGATCGACGCGTAACGTGCGACGTTCCTTCTTTCCAGAGTCGCTTGCGCTAACATCGCCATTCTCGCCCGTCGTTCATCCGTGATTGCAACTAGATACAACATTTTTTGGCTTTTCTCTTTTGAAATATATCCCCCCTTGAGCGTGCCGGACTAGTGAAAGAATTAGCGCGATGCCCGACCTGCGAAAGATCGCTGTGCCTCGACAACAGATTTTGTAAAGCACGAATAGTACACTCGATCGGTTGGGCTAGATTCCTCGCGATATTCTCGACTTTGCCACTTAAGGACGCCCGATAGAAATACAAATAAAAACTGTTCAGTCACTGCGTAAAACTATTTTGGAAACGTGAACATCTTCGGAGTCAGGTTATACGAGAAGGACAGTCGGGAAAGAGTTTTCGAGGGAAGAAGAAGGATGGCTAGGAGCAAGGGAGGCAGGACGAAGGACTGCGCGCTGCGAGTCGTGACGTGTCGTATCGATCGATAACTTTCAATCGTACAGCCGTTCGGCGAATTCGCTATCCTCTTTCAGGAAATCCGCAGTCGAACTCGCAGAGACCAAAGCACGTTGCCACTAGTTGCATCGGGTGTTACGCGAGAAGTCCTGGCAAATGTCGGGCCCAACCTAGGTAGGGGATTGTCCCCTTATCCGAGTGCTATTGACCTCTTGCCAAGCTTGCCAACTCCCTGACGTCGCGGTCGAGGTCCTTTTGCATTTCCTTCAGCTTCTTCTCTACTTCTTCGGCCTGCTCGGCGCCCAGCCATTCGGCTGAAAATTCCAAAAAGTCTATCAATCGTAACGATTTTGGACATTTCGAAAAAAAAAAAACAGGAAAAAGTATCCTAACTTACGACTCATAGTGGCCACGTTCCTGGCCAAAGTCCTCGCCACGGCCAATCTGACGTTCGGTACCCTGTCCCAGGAGAGATTCAGCAGGAAGGGTAACATCTCCCTGGCGAATCTCTCGCCGGTAATCGCCCCGCTGCTGATCAGATGAGAACATAGAAGAGCATACGTTTGCCTGCGCGTCCATTTATCGGAATGCGCGGCCAACATGTCCCCTAGTTCTCGAATCAGAGCAGTCACCAGGGCTTCCTCGGCAGCCAGATGAGAAATTATTTGAGTAACCTGCAGAAAGAAGGAATTAGAGAGAGAGACCTGCGGATATTGGCAACTCGATCTTCTGCGAGGAAGAAGAACGAAAAGATTGGAATTCTTACCAAAGCAAGTGCCACGTGTCTGACAGCGGCAATCTTGTCGACCAGAAGATGAACGGAAAGCGGAGCGATGTGCCTCGATACGTGCAGTGGACTGTAAAGAGTAACAGCCTCCAGCAGCTGAGTAGCAAGCTCCTCTCGAAATCTCCAGTTCCACTCGTTGTCCGTCACGAGAAAATCGTTGAGCCTCGGCAAGTATTCGTATCGTTCGATCGGACCAAGAACCTTAAGGAAAGTCGCGAGATGCTTGAGTGCGCCTATTCTGACCTCGTCGAGGTCCTTTATGAAGCCATCGTAAATCGGCACGAGATCTCTCGATGCAAGATCCTCCCCGAGAATCATAGCGATCTCATGAATGCTGGAGGCCAAGGTGCGTCTGACCTTCCATTGCATCGCGCTAGCTAGGCCCTGGTAAGCGTTCTTCAGCAGCGGCCAGTTCTTCTTGCCGAGGGTCAGAGCCACTGCCGGGAAACTGAAGGCACAGTGATGCGGAATCTCGGCGCCAACCTCGATCATCTGATTGGGTTCGCTCATCGAAACGAAATAGTCAATCAGCACTTGGGGTACGATGCTCTGATAAGTGAAGTTTCCTGAAGTAATCTTCTCGCCCTTCTCGTTCAGCCACGCAGCGTTCTTCTCCACGGAGACGTTGCTGACACTTACCGTGTCGTTCAACAGTTCTGACGTATTCTGTATACTTACGGAACTATTTCCGGTATCATTTTCATTTTCGTCTTCCTTCTCGTTTTCGTGCTCATCTTGACACTGATTCTCATTCTTATTCTCATAATTTAAGAGAGTCTCCGTATTCTTACTAGTCCTTTCGGAAATGGAAGCGTTTGGATGAAACTCGTTATACGCGCTGGAGGCGACGTTCTCCCGAGTAGCCTCGAAATTATCCTGAGATTTACTAGCGGTGCTTTTTGATCCGACGAGTTTCTGATCGAGTGGCAGATCGGGCGAAATATAATAATAGAGGAATGGGTTGAACTTGTCGACATCGTCGAGGGTTTCGGCCTCGTTCGACTTCTCCTGCTTAATTTCCTTCCCACTGGCTTCCTCATTGGCGGAGCTGCTAGTGTCCTGCACTGGCTCGTTTTCCTTATTTACATTGCTGGCAGTTGACTCATTGGCAGGATTGGACTTGCTTTGTATTATCACAGTTTGCCGGACGTTATCCTGAGACTCGTCCTCGTCCTCGTTGTAGGGTTGATTCAGCATCTCGGTGTATATCACGGATTTGTTAAAGGACACTTCGGAGGAGCCTGAATAGGATATTCTGGAAATACAGAAACAGACCAAAGACGTATCACGTTAAACACGTTCAAAGTGACTTCCGGTTTTCTCTCGCCAGCGACAAACCTGTCGTTTCTCTGAACCACAGAGTTCTTTTTGATCGCGCGTTCCGACTCTGTCTCGGAGACTCTGCTGCTTCAGGACAAACTCCGATAGGGATAGAAACGTCACGAAACGAAAGGATAAGGCGCGCTCTGTTTTATCTACTTGAACAAAGCACCAACTGAGCGTCCACCTATCGTTACTGCACCGACACAGCACGTGTCTCGGACGCAGCGTTGCTGCGATTCAATTTCAGTTTGCATCTACGATTAGAAGCAACAATCGAATTTACACGAGACCCTGAACCGCGGCCCGCTGCTCTCCTCGAACGAAGACAAATGTTACATCTTCACGCGAAACTACGGCGATCCGCCAGATTCCCAGGCTCTCCTCAAGAATGGCTGCTTGCTCGTGCGCGAATGAAGCAACTGACGTGTCTCGAGTTCAGAAAAGTTAACAGAATGAAATCATGCATACATACACGTTATACCTGAGCTCGGTACCCTGTTGATTGGTGAATATCAGTTCCCCATACTGATTGTACGTAAGACCAGTGAACTGTTGGGCGAAGGTCGAGATGAACGGCCCGAGTATTTGGAAGGCGGATGTCCGGACCCACCTGGATTCGTCGTTGAGGAGGGTGGCGAATATCGGAGCGAGGGTGAACTGTCGATGGTGGAGGGAGACATAAAAGGAGACGGACATAATAACGTCCGCGCACGCCTTCCTCACGCCCCAGACGTCGTCCCTGCAAAGAGCGACGAACCTCGGAAGCTGAAAGAAACAATCCGACTCTCAATTCCCGCTAGAGAGGCAAGACGCCAATTATCAATTAATTATATCTCTCGGCAATACTTACGAGTACGTTCTCGACGACCTCCTCGGAGACGACGGCGCAGAATTCCCCGATATTCGAGGCGCAGACTTTCCTCACGAAGAAGGCGTTGTCAGAGCAGAGGGTCACGAATCTGTCGAGAAAGAGTTTCTCGGTGATCTCCCTTCCGACGAGCGGCACCATCTTGCTCATGAGCTGCAGACCGACATGAAATTCACACTCAAGGTTAACGCGTCAACACTCTCTTCAATCTTTTATCCAGTTACATCTCCGAGCGAACTTTCAACTTTGCGCAACTTCAAGCCACTCGTTGTCGAACCGACACGCGTCTTTAGGGGTTAGTCTCGCGCGTCTTTCTAATAACGTCCCAAACTGACCCACCGCCACCAACACACCCTACCTCTTCTACTCTTCTCCGTTTAAACTTATTCTCTCTCTCTCTCACACACACACTCTCTCTCTCTCGCACTCGCATTCGCACTTTACGTACATCTATTTCATTCCGATTTCCCTCTTAAATCATTCCGCTCCCCACTTCATTCCCACTGACCTCTCTCAACTCGTCGCACTCATTCTCGGTATCGGAACTCTTGAGATGGAGTTGAATTCGCAGAGCAGAGCGCGCGAAACGTGCAGGGCAAACCAATCGATTCGGAAACTGATTGAGAAAGTAGAACGAGTAGAAGACGAACAGGATCGAGAGAGAGGAGAGACGACAGAAGAAGGAAGAAATGGAAGAAATATAAGAGGACAGTACTTGGAATTATGGATCTGCTTCCTTGAGAATCGGTATCGCACCGTTCCGCTCATCAAAGCTGGCTGTGATATGCATCGAAGGCACCACATCACAACCACTCTGACGGGTGGAACAATCGATCTTGTTTCCTTCTGAAAGACAAATTGTTATCTCAATCGGAGAGAAGGAGAGGAAACCGGTCAAAATGGGTTCGGATGATCGAACCCTGAAATAAAAAGTCGAGCGGAAAATCTGAACGTTGACGGAGAACACGCGTCGTTTGGCCGACCAACTGGCCGAGCCACGCGCAGCCTTATCTGGCAAAATAGCCGATAACGAATAAGTTCATGACTGCTTCCTAGAAAAACGGTAGTGGCTATCGTTCCGCGTATACCTAGAGCACCGCCTGCCTCGACTACGATCCTTAGTCTGTACTCTGAGTTGCAGAATGCAGGATACATGTGGATGTACAATAGGGACGTACAGGGCGGCGGCGACACAACAGCCTTGCGATCCAAGTTCAAACGAACTGAAGTGAGCTGACCTGAACCGAACTGAATTTAACCAAAGTTAACTTAACTAAACTGGCTCTGCCATTTGCCGAAGGAGAAGCTGACGAAGAAGAGCTCCTTACCGTACCGGACCCAATCGAAGGAACGTGAGAGTCTTGCTCGCAAATGCCTGGGCAATGGTCGCTGAATCACAGTACGAGCAGTTGGCATCCGTTGACGCTGGGATGTCGCGTCGCTCATCAAAGCTGGCTGTGATATGACTCGAAAATCTGCATACAACAGCCACTTTGTGAGCAGCGCGCACACCGACGCTTCTCCTCCTACAGGTCGGATCCTTTTTTCATCCATCCAAACGGGTGAATGGACAGAGAGGAAGGAGCGAACAGGGGAGCAGATAGAAATGGGTCTAAAGAGTGACTAGAGTTGGTGAGGATTTGGTAAATCGGATGATGATGGAAACGGCGATCCAACTCGTCAAAAATGGCTGTGATATGAATTGATTACAACACGCCACAACCAATTTGACGATTGGATCGCGTTTCTCGCGTGCGACGGAAGTGGCAGCAGCCGCCTACTTCATCTGTAAAACAGTTTCGATTTTCAATTAGACATACCAGGGAATGAGCTCGTCTCTAAGTATTCAATCGGAAATTCTCAGTCGCCGAGAGTGAACGATTGGGGTGATGTGCTCCCGGGTGGATCGCGACGTCATTCTGGAGGCGGCCGTTCTGGGCTCAGGACGCAGGACACGAAGAAGAGGAGTGGTGATTTGGGGTTTCGTATTTTCGAGGACTCTCGTGAGGATACGACGTCATGCGCCATGTACGTGTCATTGGACGCGTCTCCGAAGGACGTGCAAAGGATCCTCGTGCGGCTCCTCGAGGATCGCCGACACGTTCTTGGCAAGATTGCAGATCGATTTTGTGGGCCAAGCTCATCAAAGTGGCTGTGATATGACTCAAAACATTCCACAACCAATTTGATGTATCGGACCACAAAAGTTTTTGGCGGATATCCTCCCGCTGACGAGATAGCTCGGTGAGATTTGGACACAATTTTGCTCATCAAAGCTGGCTGTGATAGTCGATCTCTATGACAAACCAACTTTGATGGTAAAAGCATGCCCCAGCGCCCCATTCGGAGAGGATTTACATTTTTCCACATTTATCATATCACTCGGTATCATTCTATTATTCCTATTTCTAATTCTGTACCGATTCCTATCCCTACTTCTGTCGCTATTATCGTTTCTATTCCTATTCGTCTAACCCCTAACCCATGTTCAATTCTTATCACTATGGTCGATTCCGCCTCGTCTGACCGCAGCAAGTACACCTGCCTCTTGAATATCACGAACATAGACGAAGAAATCTTTCACTCTCTTTCTTCCTGCGTATCACTTGATCTGACAAAATTCGCGGACACAGCACGTTCCTCCTTTTTCCGCAGTATTGGCGTTTGCGTAGCGGAGACCATTGCTCGGGAAACGACAGAAGGAAAAAAAAATGTTGACTTCAGCGAACGCCGCATGAAAGACAAGGTAGTGAGACGCAGGTGCGCGAGGACATCTCACTACCCATGTCTTTCACGCAGAATTCACCCCAGCATATCACACACACACACACACACACGCACGCACACGCACATACCAGACAAGCCACACGCACACTCTTTCTCTCTGTCTTTCTCGTGCGCACGTATGCAAACACACACACACACACACACACAGACGGACAGAGACAAACCAGCGCGTGCATACCACCCTCCCTTCGCTTCTCTGCCTCCCTCTCTATCCTTTCGATCAGGAACGTCAAACCGCAAATAAAGTATTTTGAAAGAGAATAAGTAAATGAATAGATAAGAGAGGCAAGATAATAAAAGGTTCAAGAGTGTACTTACAGCGATGTTCGATGTGAGAAAATCCTCTGGTGTGAGTGTAAGGTTCAGGACTACGGGGCAGACCACGTACTCGATATAATCCTTATCAAGAAGTCCGCGTTCCATCAGCACCAGAAGAGACGCCTGGGCCGTTTGTCGTACCTTGAACAAGAAAGATGCTGATGAGCTCATAGGTGGTCGCTTTGCCAGAGTCTAAGGAACCTGCTGCTGCTGCTGCTGCTGCTGCTGGATACCCAGTTGAGTCCCAGAACGGGAGCTTAAGCGGGCGATCCCTTCAGGATCCCTAGTGAGTTTTACCTGGTTGTCGGGGTCGCTGAGGTATTTAACGACGATCCCGAGAAGATGCCTGGTGAGCACGTCGCCGAAGAGGTTCGGTGCTTCCTGGCATATCATGGCGACATGAGGCAGTTGCTCGACCAAGTCCGAGCGAATGGGGGCCTCTGAAAAAAAAAGGGAGAAAATAAGACCCATTAGTGAGAGCGCATCGACCCAATCTCGGATGGAGAGCCGAGTTCCTTCCTCGAACTTTGGGGACTGGAGGATTTAATAGCGGAAGAGATAAACGGCCAAAGGCCATTCTACAATGCAACGGAACACGTAACACGGAACATATAAGCAGCGCCATATTCAATTGTAGATTCACCTAATTCCATTGGATTCTTCAACCAAGAAGGAAAAAATCGTTTTTAAAACCGAGCGTTTACTAAGTTTCTACGATTTAGGCTAGGTCTCGGACATAGCAAAGATACGAAAGCGGTTGTTAGGGTTGATAAGGATTTCACGGAGCACGTAACGTGATGAGCAACATCGTACATGCCTCGTTCCGTAATCCGTAACGGCTTATGTGAAAAAACAATTGCCCCGCCAATATTTTCATACGTGAAATGTCATTACCTGTCACCTGTCATTATCTGTCAATATATAAATATTTAAAAAAAAGTGTATGCGTTTATTCATATAGATAAGTAAATCATTACTTCATTTTTAAAGTCGCGATGACTTTTATCGTAGAGAAATTTAATTTCTCTAACGATATTGATAATGACCTCGTCTATAGAGTTGATAATGACATTTCACGCATGAAAATATTGGCAATTGTTTTTTCATATAAGCCGTTACGGTGCACGGAACGGGGGATGCTCGATGTTACTCATAACGTTACGTATTCCGTGAAAACCTTATCGACCCTAGAAACCGCTTCCGTATCTTTGCTATGTCCGAGACGTAGCCAAAATCGTAGAGCCTTAGTAAACGCTCGGTTTTAAAAATGATTTTTTCCTTCTTGGTTGAAGGATCCAATGGAATTAGGTAAATATACAATTGAATATCGCGCCGCTTATATGTTCCGTGTTACGTGTTCTGTTGCATTGTAGAATGGACTTTAGTGGTGCTGGTGGTGGTGATTTTGGTACAGGGCAGCAGGAGTCGAGGAGACTGGACAGCCTAAGAAAGAGAATACGAGAGGAAGCAATCTTTAACGTTTGAGCCGTTTGACGCGCGCTGACCTTTCACCGTTTTCAAATGAGGCGAAGCGACGACTCTCGAGAGTGGGAGAGAGAGGGAAACAAGATTTTTCATGAAAATATCGTTTCCATAGGCAAACGGTAGCTTTAGTCTGAAGTTTTGAGGAAACCTGAGGGCTCCGGGCTACCATAAAAAGAACAAAAACTTGGTGAGAAGCCATTCTTCGACGGTCCGAGCGTTCTCGGCGCGGTCGGGGGTCGCCGCGACCGAATACTCGAATGAAAAGACACCGCAAAAGACGCTTTTCCAGTTCGGCCATTCAGTCACACTTCTCTCGAGACACCGTGAGGCCAACTTGCAGCTTGGAATAATTTTCTGGCCTCGAATAAAACACTCAGGCATTAAAACATCCGAGACTAATGAACCGCTAAAATCGGCGAGAAATCATAAATTTTGATCAATCGATCATATCGATTCGCGGTAGTGCCCCCCCCCCCCGCTTCCTCCGTTGAACGACAATCTATTTCGCGAGCGCACAGGAAACTTTGACTTTTCCAGAGACGACTATTCGAATATCCAAAAGGAACGCGCAACAGGTGTCGGTGAATTTTTTACAGGCGGCTGATCCGCAAATCAATCTTCCTCGAGAACCGAAAAACAATGGTGCTCCTGACGTTTCCGCGGAAGAAGAAAGAATGAAGAAATTCTAGAAATCCCGAATCCATACGATTTTATCTGAATTCGCGTCGAGCGCCAACGAGTCAAATGGATGCGCGTCTTTATTGACAGTTTCCAAGTGCAAAACAATGAGGACGTCGAAACGATGACGGATGGCGGGAACAATTCGCGCCTGCGTATCGCCCCCCCCCCCCCCCGGACACGTGGATCGAACAGATCTCGGCCGCAATTCCAATTTTCAACACGCCGCGTAAACTGCGCGCATTTCAAATCTTTCGCAATAAGCGAAAACTTTTATTGGAATTCCAATCTGCGTCATCTTTTTGCCGTCCAACTTCTTCATTCGATCGGAAGACGAATAGAAACTGCCTTGAGAAGTTGAACGTGACAGAAAACACTGCACCGCATGGAAATTCGGAGAAAGGTATAGAAACGAGTAAAATAAACTGGCACACTCGAACACTCGACGCGCGCATGCGTTCGCAACGGACGCGTGGGTGAGACTGAGGAAGGTTTGGCAAGCACGAGCGCAGCGTGCACCTTCCTGGTGCAGACTTTCTTGGCGGGAGAAGATTCATCCCCACTTCGGCGGAAGGAAAGGGGCAAAGGAGCAAAAGTCCAAAGGAGGCTGGCCCGAGGGGCGCAGCCCCCGAAACTTTTGAAAAGTCCCTCTTTCGGGCCCCCGTGCCCTGTAGGTCCCAAAGTTGAGGCAGTGACGGGCCTCGGCCGCGTTCGGAGTTCGGAGTGCCGAATGACTCTGGCGGAACGGAAGAGGGAAGGAAAGGGAAGGACAGAGAAGGAAAGAAGAGGAAGAGGGTGCTGCGCGCCTTCCTCTCACTCCCTCGGAGGGTAAACCACCACCAGCAGCACAATCAACAGCACAGCACGATTTCCATCAGTTTCACGACCAGCGCCACCAGCACCACCCTGCAAAGCAGCCTCCGGCCATCAATCACCGGTCCTTATCTCTTCCTCTTTGCCTTCTGCGCAGGAAGACTAGGCAAAAAATAACTTGGGGTACGTCGTGCTGCGACTCTATCGGATGCGCAGAGGTTTCGCTTTTGGCACCGCGAGCCAAATCGCCGATCCAATTAGGATTCTCGAACTCCGTCATTTCTCAGAAAGGACGCGCGGAGTAAAAGCGGCAGAGGGAAATCTCTGGAAGACGAATCGAAGTGGCTAACTGGCTGCCTGGCTGACTCGCCTGATTCGAAATACCCAAGTGACTTTATCCACCTCTCGTTCTGTTCGGTCTGCGCATGCGTTCCTGTTGGTAATTAGGTATTTCAATGGCGTACAACGCGAGGCCAGCCAGTAAACAGGATGAGGACGACGAGGGACGCTGCGTAGTCACTCCGCCGCTCAAGGGTGGAGCCAGGAATCCAGCAATCCAGCAGCATCGGCAGCCGGTGCAGGGACTGACGCCCTTAAAGATCCCTCCAAAAATAATTCGTTTCATCCACACCTTTTCGGAGGCACCCCAAGCTTTCGCCTGCCCCACCTTCGAAAATAGTTCTAGGCCTCCCAGCTCCCCATCTTCGGGCTCATCATCTTCCCTATCCTAATCCTCGTCCTCTTGAGAAAGAGACCCCCCCTCCTCCTCCCCCTCCCTTCGTAATCTCACAACCATGCAGTATTTTATAAATAAATTATCGCCGCGAGCTGTTCTCCCAAGTCCAAGGTTTCCGGCGTATCTAGGGGATTTGCCCTCGCATGACCCGCGTGAATCACCTCCCTTCCACACGCGACACCTCCCCGAGTGCGCGGGACAAAAAGCACGTGGATGCTGACAAAGTTAGAAGATTCTTGCGAATCACGAGAGATTCCTCTGCCGTACTTCCATTTATTTATTTATTTTTTTAATATAGAAACTCACTCGAGGCTAATCTGTAATCTGTGCGATATAACCGTTTGACTTGAATTTTCTATAGTAAGACTTTCGTTTGCTACAAACTGATATTACGTATTTTTATCGTAGCGTTCTCACTTGCGCGTCGAGCGCTAAGGCGTCCTACATGCAATGTCGACGTGCTTACCGTTTCCTGTCCCGTCGTGCCCTCCCTAAAAACCGCACGGGCCCCGCCTGCCTGCTGCTCCGGAACCCCGAGGGTACGCTCTAAAAATATATATAGCATAGACGAGGGAGCGAAAAAAGTGACTAGTCTCGTACCCCAAGTGTGTCAAGGGGAAAGGAAGGATCAAGAAGAGAAAGAAGGAGAGGAAAGGGGGCGCGCCCCGAAGAAAGTTGCATAGCACGTGTGAAGTGCAAGATGCGTCGAAGATGTCTCTAAAAATAGTTTAAAGAGACACGCAGTGGGCATTACTTGGCGCCTCGCGCGTTGCCCCGTAAAAAGCGACGCAAAAGATGCAAAACGCGCAAAAGCCAAGAGCGACTACAGAAGACAGAACCGTACCCTTACGAATGGTTACAAGGAAATTTTACGAGGACGATCTTCTCGACTGTTTCTTCCCCAGCTACAGAGAATCTTCGTTCTCGGACGAAAAGGAGCCAAAGAGGAGTCGGGAAGATGGGCACGCGCCAGGGGGGTCGCCGTCTCCCTCTATCTATATATACCGGCCGCAGCGTGAATGTTCGCTCTCGAAACCGTCGCAAGCTTCCGGCAGCGCACGTGCCCTACCGGAAGTGTAGGGCAGTCTGTCGACACCTCCCCCCTTTTTCTTCTCTTGGGTCACCCTCCTACAGAGTCCGAGCAATGCTCCTCTCGTCTTCTCTCAAGAGCACCCACTGCTATTTTTACGTTCGCTCCGCGTGTCTCTCACCACGCGATATTTAAGAGACTCCCCCGCGCAAGGGCACCCCCTTCCGGGCACGAGCAAACAAAACAGGAGCCACTGGAGCTCTTCGTTTCCAGCCAGTTCCCATTGCGTGAGCTGGAGGAGATCTCGGGCATCTAGCGAAAGAGTTATCGGCCCGTCCGTTCGTAGATCGCATCGACGTACACGCTTTGGGAATTTATGGCGGATGTGCTCTCGTTCGAGCTAGTCTTCATTACGGATACTAACGGAACTCTGGAAGGGAAGGTGCGACCTATTTGACTTTGATCCCTCCAGGGGGTAAGTCGCGCATGAGTCTGACGCGCCACTTCCGGAAGCGCATGCTTGGAGGCCGGAGTGGCTCCGTGCGAAAACTGTCGACAGGGTGTCGGTGCTGACGCGTGGAGCAACGCAGCGGGTGCTGCTCGAGGCGCTTCCTCCCGGTCGGCGTGAAAGTTTGCCCAGGCGCGCTCATTTCAATGCTTTCACGCCAACGCGATCAACAACGATCCAGACGACTTGGCCGACCGATCGCGAGAGATCGCGAACATGATCCGCAGAACGATTCCTCTGGCAGGGTACACGCGCTTTAGAGATTAGGGCGCGTTTACACGGGCGATCTCAGAGCACCCACCCTCAGGCGTTACTAGGTGCCAGAACGCAACGGCGCTTTGCAAGCTCACGCTGGGCCAGCTAATTAAGCTCCATTTTATTATTCATAATTTTTTCCTCGACACACAGAATCACGACCTTCTCCTTTTGGTTCCTCGAGCCGGTGTCCTATTCTCACGCGACTGTAACAACATCCGAGAGGAAATGCTCACTACTCGCGCGCTTTTATCATCTTCGACTCGTTTCAAGTTCTGGACTCCAGGGCAAAGTACACTTGGAGCACTCGATGAGTGCTTGGCTTTAAAAGATAAAGATTTGCGCCGTGTTGGGTGCTTCTGAGAATAACAAAGGATAATAGAGACATTAAAGGTACCTCGATCGTCGATGATAAGGCGAACTGGTTTCATGATTTCGTCGACGACTAGCTCGATCCCACAATCCACGGCAGCCCTGAAGATCTCCACCAGAATCCGACCGACCATTTGCCTGAAACAAAAATAAAAGCGATCGGTTAGTCTCGGATGAGGTTGAGCAGATTTGGCGCGATCGTCTATGGGAGAAAGGCGGGGGGGGGGGGAGAGATGGAAGGCCAGTTCCGGCAGGGAGTATCGCGCGACAGGAGCTCTTTCTCATTAGGATGGTGGTGCCCGGCGCTAATGGAAGCGAAAGAAGGTGAAGGATGGAGAAAAGCAGAAGAAAAGGGAATAAGGAGCAGGAGGAAGGAGGAAGGTGGCTCTCGCGGGTCTATCGGGAAAGCAAGAAGGACGAGAAGGACGAAAAGGACGAGATGGTGGCGGTGCAGCTCGATAGTCCTCCATCCATGTGGCTCCCAGTGGGAGTTGTGGCGTTACCCCCACTCGCGAGCGAGACGCCGTTCGTCGACCCCCACCTGCGGCCTCGAAGACCTCGGGAGGGGAGACGCGCGTTCTCCAGACCCGTTGGAGAACGCGCGGCACGACGGCACGCCCACCGCACCCGCGCAAACATGGCCGCCGACGGCGCGCCTCGCAGCTTCTACGTCGCAGAATTGGCGCCGCGCTAGGAGCAACATCAGCGACAGCGCTGCTTCCGAACCTGAAAATCGCGAGCGATCGCCTCGTCGTCGCAATCTTCGAGGACAATGACATCAGAGCCACTGGACGTTCGGCTCCTCTCGAATTCCCTTTTCGTTAATTCGCTAATTTGCTTATTCTCCCTCCGTGCGCTTCTTCGGGCCAGCGCGAGCGCCAATAAAAAGGGCAGAGGGATCGCGTCGTTTGACGCACCCTGAGGGCACGTTCGGAAGCGGCCCTTCTGTCTCACCATCCGCCAGTCCGTTTCGAGTCCCAAGGACGCCAATCGGTTCCTTCCGAGTTGAGGAGTCCCTATACGCTCTAACCTGAACACACCAACAGTTCCCGGCACAGCGAATCCTCGCTGATCGATCAGGCGACTTGCCGCCAGGATAAAAACCCCAAGAAGAAGGTTAAAAACCGAATGGATGAGCTCGCCCGCCTCGTTCGCTCGCAGCAGGTCGCCGTCCTCGCCGAGCGCAAACGTGTCCTCGCGTACATCGCCAGGACGTCGTTCCTCGATCCTTCCTTCCGGAGCGAAGCTCCGATAAGGCGTGTGTAACACCACGTGTATAGTTGACGAAGCTAAGGGTGAAGGAAGAGCCAAGAGATTCCGACCTCTTTGGCGCGAAGGCTGCTGAATACCGTCAATGCATTTAAAGGGAGCGGAAGTCGCCTGTTATCTTGGGAGCACCCGAGGCGGAACAACAAAGACGACGCCGCGTGCGGACGGCCAGCGTCGTTCCGACCCCACGACGCTCCTGCCCCGCACATTGCCCTACATTCCGCGACCCCTGACATTTTCCAGGGTTGTTTACGTTCACCGACCCTCGGCCGTTCCATCACTTTCCCCAGCGCCGCCGCGTCCGAACGCCACCCCCCACCCTCCCCCGCCACCCCCAAGAGCCGCCCTCACAACCTGACAAAACGTTAACAGGAATAAGTTTGGGCTTCGCGATGGCCAATTATAAATTATCAAACGATAGAGTTGCCAGATAGGATTCTCTGCCGTAACGCGGACCAGCAGCCTGGAAAAATATTAACCAAAAATTTCCGTGAACGGTGAGTTTTGCTCGTGTTGCTTCTTATTGTGATTTAATAATTAGGTAATTAGGCGAGCAGCCCTGGGTGCTGGCATTGGAAAGGGCGCGCCTGTGGTTTACTCGTATAGTTGTGCACAGATCGCGGCGGCCATTAATCTTGCGTGACATTCGTAGGTGGTGCCAGGTCGAAAACGTGAAAAGTCCCATCGAATACAGTCGCGCTTTTAATAGCTCAAGCATGTAAACATGTGCGCGCAAACGTATCAAGTAACAGAGATCGAGAACAGGCGAATTCAAAGATTGACAGAGCCGTGCGATCGAGATTTCGTCTTCTTCTTTCGGCAATATTACTTAAAAAAGGAAAAACAACTAAGCGAGGCATCTCGATACGCAATCGATATTGCGATTTCGCTGAATCGCATCGTGCAGCAGCGCAGCGCGTCGTGGAAAAATGAGTGAACGTATGAAGCGAGTCGCGAGTCGAAGACGCATGACGGGAAGGCACGAGAGAGAAGCGGGAGCGCGTCCCCAAGAGAATTCCCATGAGTCCCCAGAGTCCAAGACACGAAGACACGAAGGAACGGAGGAACCAACGGGGAACGTGCGAACGCACGGACGGACTGACGGGGTCTTTTGTTCGCGAAGGGACCGCGGATTGAAAAGGGGACCCTGGCAGCTCGAAGGACCCCGCGCGTAGATACCGGATTCCTCCTACGGGACTTTCTTCGGGCTTCTCTTCACACGCTCGCGCGCCATCATTTTTTCATTCTTTCTTCCCTTATGTCGTTCCTACCCTCCACTCTCCCAGGGACCCCACTCCCCTCCCCATTCATCTGGCGCTCTTCTCCCTTCTGATCCCTACAACCCTCCTGACATCGGCACGCTGCACCCCATTCACCCCGTTGCAATTCAACTTTACGATTTTCCGTCGAACGATCATCCAGCGATTGACGTGCATTGAGGATCCGGAAGTACCTTTCAACGAATCTCTGCTTGAAGTGGCTCCGTGAGATTCTCCAAGGATAGCACCTCCCTCCCATCTCCCGGTGGCTTCCGATAATTAAGGATTCGGTAGAAGAATCAGAAGAGTCAGGAGTGTGGGGGGGGGGGGTGGAGAAGGAGGATAGTTTTATAAAACGAAGTAGAGAAAAACAGCAGAGGGCTGAGTCTCAGGTCATCCCTGCCTAGAAGAGACGCAAAGGCCAAAAGGTCCAAGGGAGCGAACCCTCGAACGGCCTGCTGCTCTGGAAGGGAGGAAAGCTGAAGGAAAGCTGCAGTTCGAAGAACGCCAGGTGCGTATCCGCAGAAAAAATTGGACTGTTTGTCTAGGCATCTGCGAGGCCAGCACGTTCCATTAATCTGCTCCGATGGCACATCAGACGCATTGTGCGGCGCATCGAGCTGCCAATCCCCATGAATATCCGAGCCGATATTGAGGCTGGCAAGAAATCCGGAGAATTGCCGAAAAGGTCGGCCGTCACGAGGGACGTCGGAATCGGTAATGGCGCCTCGGAGCGACTGTCAGGCAAACCCACCCCCCGCCCCACCTCATTGGGATTCTTCGATCAACGCATTCTTGCGGAAGGTATGCAGTCTCAAAAGCCAATTAACACGTTCACGTCGGCGCCGATTTTCATTTGTTTCACCCGGTGGCGGCGCACAAATCTACGCCGCACTGCATCT
>JARQTJ010000320.1:436083-611648 GCA_030142635.1 Trachelus troglodyta
CCGGTGGTACAAGCCGCCCGATGGGACAGACAAGCGCGCACCACCGGTGGTACGCGCCGGCGTGAACGTGTTAAAGAAAGTAGCTATGTCGCAGCACAAACCGCAGTAAACGAGCGAGAGTTCATTTCGCAAGCTCTGCGGAGGCTAATCGGATTCACGAGAATCGCAGCTCTATCTCAAGAGAGCTTCTTCAGGCTTTCACGCCGATTCTTATACTTTCTCTATCCAGTCAACTTTCCCGCCTCCACCCTTCCACTCACGGATTCCACAAAGTCGCGCAGATTGAATTTACACGGGAGGCCAGTGGCAATGGTATCGAATGAAGTTTCCAACGAGGCGATGACAATCGGCGAGTTTTGTAGGAAAAAAAAATAAAAATAATAATAAAACGCGCGGCAGTTCGAAGCTTTGAGCGTTAAGTTTGGCCGTCTCGACGGAAATGGCGAATGGCAAATGGCGAATGGTAAATGGCGAATTCTGCCCTGACTGACGCGAAACGGTTATTGTCAAGTCTATAGAGGTACCAGAGAAACACGCATCTTCCTTCCAGTACTTCTCGGAAAAGACACAGAGACTACTGAACCTCGCGCAGGAGCATCCAGTCCATCGAACCAGGCATCCCTCTCCCAGTGCTGACCATTTAGAACTGTTTCACGAATTGCGAAAGAAGCTGCTACATTCATCGCGCTAGTGAGATTTCCTTCGGCCTGCGAGCAACTGGAAGTAGATCTTGCATCTTGATTGATCATCTAAATCGTTTAAACAAATCGGTGGGCGAATCTAATAATGCTTCCAGTAGGAGCAACGTACTCTGGGCGCATTGACGAATGCTCACGAGGTATTAGGGGGGTCTTCCACGCATTTTCTGGTAAAAACTGATTCTCGATATGGGAACGGAAGGTCTGGAACGGCGAGAGGTCTAACAATCTCGTGGAAAAGCGTCCGCGTCGAGAGCGGGAGAAGGTTTTGCCGAACGGGGTTGTCGTCGGCGTCCTCGCTGGCGTCTCCGTAGCACGAAGGGACTCTAGAGAGAAGGAATGTTGTTGTTGTGCCGGGAGGCGGTTGCACTGTGGACGAGGAGGCAGGAGGGAGGGAGGGAGGGAGGGAGGGAGAGCGAGAGAGAGAGGAAAGTCAATGCACCGCAGGGGAATGCAGTGCCGCGCCGCTCCAGGCAATACAGTCCGCGTCAAAGTGCATTCTGTCCCGTATAGTACAACCATAGTAGGAGTGCAGCGCCTCTGGCAGTATATTCGGTGAGTATAGGCGCGACGCCACTCGTGGACGCCGCTCTACTATGCAACGGTACGCTACTATCGCTTCTTGGAAGCTATAATGCGCGCACTGCGTGTGTGCGTCCGCGTGAATCGCTGCGGATGTGCGTTGCGACTCGTGCCTTAATACGCAAGAACATGGCGATACAGAGAACGCGCGCGCATCCCGTAACCCTTTATCAGAGGACAGCTACTTTCGCGAAACGCAGTTAAAACGAAATGCAGCGCGTCAAACGTTCGCAAAAGCAGCCGATTTTAAAGAGAAACCACGTCGGATTGCTCCGAGGGGTCGCGCTGCTACGCGACGAGCATCCACGTACCAGCTTTAATACCCAACTACACGTGCACCTACTATCGGTCTGGTGGCCATATATCGGAAATGGATAACGTTCGATCCGACCTACGAGAGATTCTTCGCGGAGTGTACCGAGTACAATCGTCGACAAAAGTGGCAAACTGAGAAATCGCTACAACTTTTGGCACAAATTCCGCGCTACCGACAAGAGACTTTGTGCACGTTACCGAAAGCAATGGGACTTTGGTGCTCGTTTGGCCAGGTTGACGGACGACGGAGTTTCATGAAAGTCAACCTCAAGCATTTACCTGGAGTTAGCCAAACTAGAGGTAGACTACTCGCAGACTGCATCAATTTGGTCTCTCGTTCTTTGGCTATTCGGTGCAGTTTAGTCAGTCGGTCGTTCGGCGGTGCGCTTAGCGCGCAAAGCCAAGAGAGAGAGAGAGAGAGAGAGAGAGAGAGAGAGAGAGAGAGAGAGAGAGAGAGAGAGAGAGAGAGAGAGAGAGAGATTGATTTATTTGATTGATTGAAGAGAGAGAGAGAGAGAGAGAGAGAACTTTAAGAAACGAAAGAACCAGCAGGAGAGGTAGAGTAGATAGGAGATTATAGGTGTGCTAGTGGGGGTCGCGTGGTAGTGAGAAGCCAGAGGAGGAGTGGCGCGAGTAGCGTGTGTACGCGCGCCGCACGGCCGGTGCATCGCGCATGCGCCTTGCAACCCGGAGCCGCACTGAATGAAGACCCCCACCACAACGACATCAAGAGACCACCAACCCCAGCGCCACGGACAAACCAATATCACCAGAAGCAGCGTCACGGGCATCATCGTCATCGCTGGCATAACCGACAGCACCAAAAGCTCCAACTGCCACACCACACGCACATGGTAAAACACAATTCCATTGCGGCACCGCAAGAAGAAGAACAAGAAATGCATCTTTCCTGTCTTTCTCTTCTCCTCTATCCTATTTGTTATTCCTTTGTTTTTCCCTTCGGATTCGTCGAACCTTGCGCAACGCCGCGACTCGTCATTTTCATTCGCGAGATCGCTTTGAATCGCGTCGATCGTGTTCATTGCAGAGTGCATGGAGCCAGGCTAGGCCGAGCAGAACCAGGCTGGATGGCAGCTGCACTCGCTATTCGGTTTGGGTCGGTGGGTGACACGTTTCGCGATGCATGCCTACCACGGAGGTATTGATTCGTAGGGCGAATGCACCCCTGTTTTCGCTCGCATACGACTCCCGTTTCTCCCCCCCCCACCTCTTTCCCGGTCGACCCTTCTACCCTTCTACCCTGCTACTCGTTTCAGTGATTCTCTGCGTGTGCCGTACGAAGGCAGCCAGTCGGCACCCCTGGGGACAAGAGAAAGAGGCGACACAGGGGCGAGGGTGCATCTTTGGAGGGGAGATCAGGGCCAGATCGAGGTCCCTGCACCCGTCCACGACGCACCAACCGCATCATCGTCAGAAGTCGCGCTGGAGGAGGTCTCAGGAATTCCTTCGTCTTCGACCCCAAGAACTTTGCCACTACGTAGCAGAAGCCTTCCAGGAACTTTCCCATGGATGTCGAGACTCTCGAGGCGATACAACCTCCCTTGGATTCTTCGTCCTTGGTTCCGCGAAGTCGCTGATCATCGGCATAGAGGATGGAGCAGCAGCAGCAGCCGCCATCCCGACCATCGGCACCGCAAGGACACCGACACACACACACACACACAACGGAACGCATCTCGGCGAAACGTGGATGTGGACGAGACGGCCGGTCGACGATGCGGTAAGGGGTAGGGAGCGAAGTAAACAAGTCGAAGGGAAGGGACGAGATGGGCACACTGGTCAGTGCGGTGCATTTGGTGCATTCCTACAGTCTGGGCCGATGCACTAAGAGAGGGAGCACGCGGGAGGGAGTAAGGGAGATGGAGACGGAGAGGATGCGATGGCGCGCGGACAGCGGCTCCACAGCGCGGCACGCCACTTTGGACCGACGAACGCAAACCGCATTCCCGGCCGTGACCTTCGCTAGGACATCGCCACTACCCCCACCCCCGGGATCCCTTCCAGCCTCCACAACAGCCCCTCCGCCACCCACCACCCGCACCCGCCGCACCAGTCCACAGCTCGTAGAACCAGCGCGCACATCGGCATCGTCCGCTACTCGCTGCACCCTGCAACCTCAGCTTCGCGCGACCTCCTCTCTTTCTCTCTCTTTCTCTCTCTATCGCTCTTCACAGCCCTACCACCAGCTTGCATCTCGGCTACTGCTGCTGAAGATGATACTCCTTTTATCCGCGAATAACAGTGCGCGACCAATACATGCGTGCAAACCTTCGCTCGAGTGCTCTTGATTTGGTCATGGGTTTTCCTAGACTGGATGTGCTGTGTGACGTACGCACCACGATCGCGGACAGGTACACAGCCAGCACTTTATACCCTGGGGGATGGAATCGGAGAATTGCAGCTGCAATGACATCCTCCGATCAGTCTTAGTTTGACTCGGGAGGATTTATTATTTCCCATGGTCTCCGCTCTTCTGGATTAATTTTTCCTTAGCAGTGCCTGCATCGCTACTGCGCGTAACCCTTTCTTTCGACTAACGAGACACTTGGAAGATCTCGTTCTACTCCGGTACGTCGCTTTACCTCTCTCGTTATTCGGCAGCGCAAAGTGCTTTTGCCCAGTGTCAGAGCAGCTAACGGGTACTCAGAGGAGGAGAAACAGGTAGAGGTAGGACTGACAAGAAGAAAGGGAACGAGAATTCTTGTTCTTATCTTAAGTCGAGAATTCTTATCATTGATGGGTTCTTGAAAGTAGACCAGACTTCACTCCGATTTCCTTTCACGTCTTCGTACGTATTCTATTTTGATTTGGAGGTTTCTCCTTAATTGTATTTTCTCTTGGTGGCAATTCGGCTCCAAGGATGAGATCCTCTCGGTAGGAGTTCAAAGACAGAGTGGCCGACGCGAATACCTGGAAGTCGTGTTAACGCGCGCGCGGCTGGGTGCTTCGTCGCTCCAATTAGCATCTCTCGGGTTCTCTTCCTTCGACTTTCTTATACTAGCGGAATATCTTCAAGAACTGGGAAGGAACCTGTTGAATAGCGGAACCAAATTACGGGAGTTCACACCCAGCAGAGTCTCTCCGCACCATCCACCTCTTGGCTGCTCTGCTAATCAACAGGTATTGCAGGTGCCAGGTGGCAACCACCTTCGGACCATCCAAGGGATTCTCTCTCTCTCTCTCTCTCTCTCTCTCTCTCTCCCCTCCCTCTTTCTCCTTTCTGCATTCTGTGCATTCCACTGGTCGTTTTCCTCGAAATAAGGACCTTCTCTCAGAGGGGATAGGGAAACCTCATCGATTCTACGGGAACGCCAACTGCCGCGGCTTCTCGGCGACTCCCCTTTTCGCACGTTCTCTCGACAGCAAGTTCAACAAGTCAAGTGCGCGGTTTATTAGTTCATAACGCGCCATAGTGCGCCTCGACGCCCTGTGCGTCCTCCGAGCCCATCGCACCGTCTCTCTCCATGCAGAGATCCGACCATACTAATTTCTACTTTGCAGTTTCCTCCATTTGTTTTCAGATCACTCTGTAGAATGGTAGGTGAGAATCAATGGAAGAAATGGGCCGGACGCACAGAATGGCTGACTTCTCACCGAGGGACACGTGTCTGCAGTCGCACCGAGTGAAGAGGCGGGCAGGTCACTTCACGACCAACCACCTCAACTTCTTGGGGTACTGCCGAGCAGCGCCAAGTAAACTCTAGAGAGTGACCCTCTATTAGAGCACAGGACGTATTCGTTTCCGAGTGCCAGTTAAAAAAGTGACTGGAACCCCCCTTCGCGGCATCCAAATAATTCGGAATATCCTCGTGCGTGAGATACGTGAGATATGAATGAGTGGACTATGGCACGATACGCCGGTGCGGCGTTGTTTACTGTCTGCTGGCAGAGACGAAGAAGAGAAGTATCTCCACACACACATACACACACGCGCGCGCGCGCGCCGGACGTCATTGAGTGAGTGAGTGAACCTGAGAGAGCGAGCGAGCGAGAGAGAGGGGGGGGAGGGGGGAGAGCCGACGAGCGAGGAAGAAGGCAGGAGCGTAGCAGAGTGAAAGAGGGGGAGACTGGGACGGGGACCGGGCCCAGGTTTCGAAGAAAGAAGAAACGGAGAGTCAACGACCCAACGAGAAGAGCCGTTGCAGGATAAAGGCGCACTCGGGACTTGGGACTCGGGTTCCTGGATTCGGGTCGGTTTCGGTAAAGCAGATGCCGACCTTAGGGATGAATTCCCTCTAATTTCTAGAAGCTGCCCATCACGAGGGCATTTATTTATAAATATCTGATAAATTCGAAACTCTAGTAAAAGCCCGACTAGTTCCTTCATCTTGAAGCGCAATACGAATGCCTGGACCCCGCGAGCCTTAATTTCCTTCACGCGGCACGTCTATCCCCCTACTGGGTCGATACTCGCTCGTTATGTCGGGATCCTGCACTGGTGTGCAGCTGAGTCTCTTTAATCAGTCGATTCGCTGTAGATCCTGTAGATTTTTTAAGGAGGATCCACCGATGTAGGATCAGCGAAACATCTTTAAAATGAACGAGACGAAGGAGAACGAAGATAAATGAGAGAAGAGGAGTGAGAGCAAGTGCAAGGGAGATGCACCCAGCCCGGCATCCTGGCGTCCCCCGACCTCCCGGAGAGTTCAAGGAACCCGTGTGCTTCCCTCCAAACAGGAAGAAACGCAAACTGAAAGAACTAAATCTCGAGAGCACCTCCCCCCCCTCCGACCCCCGTCGTTGCATCAAAATTAATGCATCAATTATTGCGCCGCAGTTGCGTAACCGGAGACATCGTCTCTGAATTTACGTCGTCCGATAACAGTGTCTTTCTAGGTCAATTGAAGCTATTACTTTGAGGTTATAGGCAATTTACTCGTTTACAGATAATTAGTCATTAGACCGCGTTACACGCTTTCAAGTTCGCCTCAGGTTCCCATAAATCCCAGCGAAAGCTCTGGCATTCTCGACCCATTTGTTCGAGGCAGCTCGTGACTCGCCGGCCGACTGAAAGGCAAATCGGCGCAGCCAACAGGACGGATTCCTCATGGAGCATCGAGATAAACATTAAAGAGTTTTGCTGCTGCTGATGATGACGGTGCTGGTGCTCAAGAAAGAAGCTGCGCCAGGGACACGGAGGGTCAGTAGTTCTGCGTTCTCATACATTCCGCTCTGTCATGGCGGCCAGCGACCGAGACGCCTCGTCCGTCCTTCTTGGCGGGCATCGGTCCCCTCGCATCGCAAGAGAGGAGAGGAGGGGATGCATCGAGCTGGGCATTGCAGCGGAAGGCCCCTCTCCCCGCACCCCGTTCATTCTTCAATGTCTTCGTCCCACCGACACGACCAAGGGACGCCAGAGCTGGGTCGGGGGGGGGGGGGCAGGGACAAGGCATGCCGCGCCAGAAGGATGGAAGCCCAAGGGCCAGGGATAGAGCGGAGCGGGGCGGCAAGGGGAGGCCAGGGGAGCAGGTAGGGCCAAGTGGGGAGAACCGTCGGATGGGGACTGAAAGCGATGGGAGGAGAGGGGAGCGCCCACTGCACTAAATGCTTCAGTCGAGGCGCCCGCGCTCTCACGCTGCCCGGGACTCTGGGCCCCGAGCGGCCCTCGACGTAAACAAGGAACGGGGCCCGCGCGCGATTCCGATGCGCCAACGGGCCCCTCGTCGTACACGATTCCTCCTCTTTCATGCGCTCTCTCGCTCTCTCTCTTTCTCTCTCTCGTGCCCCACGGCCCTGACTGTTCAACAACAACGAGTGCGTACCTACGGCGACTACTTCGCGCAATCGGTAATCCTTTTTTGAATCCTTCCTTCGCGTTCCTCTTCCCTCTCTCTCTTTCTTGCTTCCCTCGAGTTCAGTGGCTGGGTCGTAACCTCCCTCGGACAAGAAACGGCAAGGGTGAAGAGGAACGTAGTAGTGGCGGAGGGAAATGGAGGATGGAGGGGAAGGAAGCGAAAGGGAGGCCGCCGAAGGGAGTAAAGGCTTAACGCACAACCGACAACAATAACACGAGAGAGCATGAACGCCTCGTGTGCTGTGTTATGCGCTGTATGTTTGCACATGCGCGGGAGCGATGAACTTGAGGTCTATACTCGCGCAGCCTGTGTTCCACAGGGCTCGAACCGTTTGCCCTGCCGCGCTCAACGACGCCGGCGTCGCTACGCAACTACGACACTACGTTACTACGAGACCACTGTACTATGACTACAACCCACGCTTTCTCGAAATGAACCTTTTCTCTCTCTCTCTCCCCCCTTTCCCTCCCACTACGAGATTCTCTTTTCTATCTCAATGCGTTTCATTCGGCTGTCGGATTTTTAACATCGGCAGAAGCTTTTAAACAGTCGATAGAAAATACGAAAGGAGCGACGAGTGGGCAAAGGGGCTCGGTGATTGGCCATCGTGATCGAAAAGGCCGGATTTATAGGCGAAACGCAAAGGAAGCGTCCGGCAGAAGGCAGAAATAAGGAACACGTAGCTCGCTCGGAGCGTCGAGTTGAAGACGGCATTCCACTGTACCTGTCCTTAACTCAGCCTCCTACAGTTCACGTTCACGACTCACCAAACGGCCCACCAAACCATAATACAGTATAGGAGAGAAGAAGGGTTCTCAACCGTGAATCAACTGTTCCCTCTTAACGCAGGAGCCGGAGATTCCGTTCATTTTTTAAACAGCAATCCTTTCACTTTCAAGCTCAACCGACTCGCACAATAATCGGTGGATCACTTGCCACTTCCCACCCCCTACTCATTGCGCGAAATTTTTACCTTTTCGTAATAATTTCGTAGTCTCAAAAGTAGCCAACTGATTTCTGTTTCGAAGCATTTACTTGAGATGAATAGACGGAAGGCGCCAGCTGAAGGGGAGGGGGGGAGAGAGAAGAGGGAGAGCAAACAGTGGACACCGAGCGAAGAGTCCAAGAATGCAGCAGCTGCCGGTTGAGTGACACTGTCGAGTATACGCAGCGCCGAGAAATATGAATGTAGCTCCGAAAATTCATTCATAATAAGGTTTCAAGTTTGTGTGACGCAGCAGCCGATTGACACGGAAGGATTTTACGTCGGTGCGAATAATAATAGAACGAATGATCTTTGAGCGAGCGAGTTGGGATTCTAAAAATAATGAATGTATCAAAAGGCAAATTAGTACGTACTCCTTGAGAAAAGTTCGTATCCATTGTCGTTGTCAGCACCGTCGGCACGTGCAAAAACAATTTAATGCTTTTAGAAATCATGAGCATCTCCATATTGTTATTCTGATTTTCATCACTCTTCGTCGAATCTCCATGTAACGAGCATCTTTCGATTTTTCTTGCGTTCCGGCTCGCCGACACGTTCAATCGGTTCGTACGAGAAGTTCGCGTAAAATTGGAACACACGAGTCTGAAGAAGCAGCGACCGTAGTACGTACTGTGTAGTGCGTAGTGTGTATAGTATGTAGTATGGAAACACACACGAGCGCGCGAACACGTGTGTCTCGCTTCCTGCGGCAGACCGGAAGCGTCTATAGTACTATAGCGCACTCTTGTACGGCGTGACCACACTACAAGGGCTATTACTGCTCCAACGGCATAAGGAATGGTCCAATTACTCCCTAAAGTGACGTGGTGGTTACTTCTTTGATCGATCTGGCCAGCCAAATTATTAGGCGGTGTCTCACGTTCCCCGGGTTCCAACCCCCTCGGGCGCTTTGGCCGCCCCTTCTTCGAATTCGGAGCAAGACCAGGAGTCTCGTCTTCCCGGGCGCTGCTGGTTCGTCTAGTTTTTCTGTAGAACGCGACAACGTTACGCTTACGTTACGTTAACGTTACGTGTACGTTGGATTCCGGCAAGAGGCGCACGAGAATTTGGCTTTCGAGTGGATTCGCGATGGCACGCGAAACCCTTTTTTTAGCACCTTCGAAGCAGCACTTTCCACTAATTAATTCTTTATTGCGAATCCTCACTATGTGTACCCTTGCACGTTTAAGGCTCAACGGGCGAAGAACAGGTGTCGATGCGAGAGAGGCCAGGTTGGTTTCTTTTCTCATAGCGAACCGGATGTTGCGCGGTCACCGGGAAAAACACACCCCGCACGATGTATCTCATAGAAACAGCAATCGAAACAAGCAAACCGCTTCGCTTCCCGTTACTGGAATCATTGTCACTATTCAGAAACGAGGATAATCTTTTCTTTAACGAGCCGACTGCTTGCCCGAGTTTTTCTTCGATCTCTCTAAGAGTCCAAACCCTCGGGAGGAGGAAGCGTCGCGATGCCTGCGAATATTCTTGCAAAAGTCCAGCCGACAGCACGAATCTCCATGGAGACGCATCATCCTCCAGTGCGGGCCCAGAGGTGCAGAGGCGCGCATCGTTTCCGGTGTCGGGTCAGCTTCCCACGTGTTTTTGTCAGCAGCCAGGAGGTAGGTAAGATAGAGAAGTATCGCGGTATTTCCGGATCACGCGACACACACTGCGTCGTTGAACACGTTTACGAACGGTGAAATTTTCAAAGTACAACGTTATCGCGAATAACGTAAACGACGCGGTGCTGGTGGGTCAAGGGACGAGAGCCGAAGGCGTCGAAGCGACACAACACGCGGAGTAGAAGCGAGACGAGAGACGCAATAGTACGCGCGACTGTACCGCGACGCGGCCCGTCCTACACTGAGAAAGATCGGTGCCAAGCCACGCTCACACTAGTGCGCTCCGCGCGCCCTAAGTACAGCACGGACGCAACGCGCACCAACGCACTGCGCAGCGCGCTCGCTCCGTCGCTCGCACGCACGCACTCGCGCTCTGTCCCACTCGCGTTAAGGCGGCAGCACGAACGAACACGAGCTAACAGCCGGCTAGCTAGTCAGCCAAACAGGCAGGCAAACAGCCAGGCAAAGGAGACGGCCCAAGCAAGCGGCAGCCAGCCAAGCGGCCACGCACTCACGCAAATCAGGCGCACGCACAGGCACACGGACGGCACACAGGCGCGAGGAGGCGCGCGCTCACGGGGGATAAAACAGACCCGTTACTTCCGAGAAGCAGCCGGCGGTCGCCGGCGAACAGACCTGCATCGGCCGTCCTCCTCTCGGGAGCCCAAAACTGCGCGCTCCGCCGACAGAGACCCTCGGAATACGTCTCTGCTGTGTAGTAGCTACGACGAGTCTCGCTGTCTGGATCGCTCGAATCCAGGATGCTTCTTCGCTCGGCTACCTCGGTCGGTTAGCACGTTCGCCGAACTGACCCTTTCTTACTCTTATTCGCTTACGCGCTTATCTAGTCACTTCTATCCTCCTTCCTCTCCCTTTTCCTCACCCGGATACTCCGCGACCTCCCGGCTCTCCTTTTGCGTCTTCGAGCTTCTACTTTGAAACAAAGGTGCTCGTCTTCTCGGGAGCTGCTACCGACAACGGCCTACGTAGCAGGAGCAACGTCTTGTATGTACAGCGGATGCAGCACAGTCCGCTTGAGCTGCGGGGCGCCAGGAACGAGAAAGGGAAGTCGGGTAAGAAATGGTTGAAATTATCGAAAGCTCATCCAATTCGCAAATACTAATCGAAGAGCAGCCGTGCGTCTTCTCTTTACGTGCTCCGCTAGTCGCAGCAGTAGTACGGTCGCTTAATCTTTTAAATAATCGCCAAGTCATTTTTCCTCTCCCTACTTCCTCCGGCTTCCTTCTGATCTCGTGAGCCGCGAGCCGCGCGTCGTCACTCGGTCGAAGAACTGCAAGATTCATTAACGGTTCCTCGACACGAACGAGTCTCACGGCTGCCTACGCTGTGAGATCGAGTGGAGCCAGATGAGTGACTAGGGGGATGCACTGGGAGGTGGAAGGGTGCGGAAGGGTGAGGAGGGAGGATGCACTCTATCCTCACGTGGGAGCGACGGAGCAGAGGAGCGCGCGAGCGACGAGACTTAATATGCGTGTTGCCTAGCAGACGGCAGAGACGGCAGACCTTGTCTATCGTCATCCGCGAGTCACGTAAGGAACGTACGGAGTTATTAAGGTCAGTGGCGTAGTGCCTTAGTGCCGTAGTGGCGCAGTAGTAGCTGCCGCGCTCGTCGCCTGCGACTTTAAAGATCTTTCTACAGTTCACCGAGCGAGACTTTCAACCGATTATGGAACGCAGGAGTCGCAGGATCTCCTCTGCGGTCCCCGGCCATTTGCCACCCAGCAGCTTACACGTTGCCTGCCCTCCTCCTTCTCTTCCTCCACCCTTCTTTGGACAATCAAATATATTAGGGGAAAAGAAACGGAGGGAATTAAAGGATACACCGTGGCGCAATAGGAACTACGTGAAAGCGGAAGGAGGATTTTGGGTTTTCAGCCGAGTCAACTCGTGGCGCTCGGGTTGATCGATCGAGTCCAACTATGCTTAAGGGAGGGTGCCAAGGTACGTAGGTACGCCATTGCGCCTGGCGCACCTACCTATAAAAAGACACACGACGTGACGGAATGCGCACAAACCAATATAAGCCGGCACCGTATTCTTAATTACTAATTAGTTTACACGTATGCATACGCGACATGACGCGATGCCAAACGACAATCGGCCAGTTCGCTGACGGACGACTGAGACCAGGTGTCAAACTTTTCTTCTCTCCTTACGAGCTCATTCCATTTTTCCCAAGTCTCTTGTCAAATCGTTCGAAACTGCGGAGGATTCGAAGATTGTGGAGGTCCAAAAGATAGCTAGATAGATTGATGGTTAAGTAGGTAGGTAGGTATGTAGGTAGGTAGGTAGGTAGTCTGCTAAGTAGGTATAGGTAGGTAGACATCTATCCATGGATAGGTGACCAGGTAGCTCTAGGTATAGGCAAGTGCGGCAGGTCTGACGAGAGGTGACTCGTCATAACTCGTTTACAGTAATTGGGGTTTACGTAGTCAGCGGCCGTAGGCAGCGAACTTAAGAGCAGCAGATGCATCCGAAGATGCTCACAACAGGAAATTCCTCCCCCCCCTCTCTCTCTCTCTCTCTATCTCTCCCGGTGCCCCACCTTTCCTCTCGTGGCGCATCCAGGCGACCCACGGAGTCGAGTTCAAACCCTTCTCTCTTTTCTTTAACCCCGTGCGGTCCCGTCAGCCGAATGCACAAACAGTAAGGGCGCCGTTCAAAAGTAACGCAGCTAGTCAGCCAGTCAGTCAGTCAACCAGCCAGTCTTCCTCGGAATGGTGAATGGACCAGGAAAAAATGTCAATGAGCGCTTGCGTGAGCGTAATTATCGTTGCGGGTCGGCATTGCTCAGCAGGCATCCTCGCGTAGCATAAGACTCGTGTATCGTAACAGTGCGTGTGGACGATATCGCTCGATATCGTAAGGAGGCCCAGAGTAATTCTTCATGAATAAAGAGATCCGGCAAATAGAATCGACTGACACAGCCATGCATTGGCGATAGGTTCGAAAAACAAATAGATATAGGTACATATTTCACAAGAGAGAAATGTTGAGTAATGAAAAAAAATAGAGCGCGTGTCTAGAATGTTGCTTGCGTAATACGTAAGGCAAGCGAAGGAATCGAACGACATGCCGACTGACTGCCCGCCGAAGCGGTGAATGAACCGGAGAAAAATGTCAATGAGTGCAATTATTATTGCACTGCGGCGATGCGCATGCGCCGTGCGTGAGAGTCGGGCTGGCAGGGAGCGTCACGAGCGTCACGAGTTTACTCTGTCTCTCTGACTTCTCACTTTCTTTTACGCCCCCCTTCCACTCTCTCTCTCTCTCTCCCCTCTACGCTTCACGCACGCAGCCAGCCTACACTCGCATGTCGAGTACGGAGGGAGCGCTGGGGAGCGCTTACTACGCGTTGCGCCAAGTCCTCGGCCTCACCCTTGCCCTCGGCTGGCCTGCCCCCCTCCCGCCCCCCTCGCGCTCAATAGATATAGGCTACGAGCGTACGTACGCGTAGTTGTGTACATACGGTTGCCGCGCATTCATAAAGTACCGGACGTGTAGGATGCGCGCGCCGAGTCAGCCAACTCTATCTCTAGTCTCCTCTCATCCTCCTCCTTTCCTTTTTCCACGGATTAGCACCTAGCGCCACCGGCGGTCGGCAAAAAAGAAACTGCGAGCGCTCTTTGAACTTGCTGAAAAGCGTCCAGCATCGAAATCTTGTCGCATTCGAGAATCTTTGAGCCGGGATCGATGCACCGCCGGAAGTTGCACAGAACCTGGGTGTCGTCTTGCTTCTCTCTTTTCGAATCCGACGGAATTACGCATTCAGTTTAGTTTGCGATGGCTATTTCATCCATGAATAAAATGTTTCGAGTGGTTTGGATTCCCAAAGACATGGCGGCTCGGAGTCGTGTACAGAATGACAGGAGTCGTGAGTGTCGTAGGCGCCGAAAGAGCCGAAAGCGGCAGACGCGACTCACAGTGAATGACTGGACGGCGTGTGTGCGTGAGGCGACGCTCGCTCGACGGTGTGCGTCGTGCGCGGTGCGTAGCTGTGGTCGGTCGGCGTGACGTCAGACGTGTCACGGAATAAGGAAGGGAAGGAAGAGACAAGCAGGGCGACGCGACGCGGTGACCCGAGGGGAGGCGAGGCGCAGCTCGACGACACACGGTGGTAGAGAGAGAGAAAGAGAGAGAGAGGACGATCAGAGTACGGGACCGAGTGACTGAGCGAAGATGTGTGCGTGAACGACGGCAGCCAAAGTTGTCGTGTGTACGTGCGAATGTCACACAGAAGAGCGAATAACGCGAGCATGTGTGCGACCGGAAGTGTGAGTATCCGGCCGACTCGTGTGGGCTTCTCCCCCCACCCCACCGCCCTTCCTCTTTCTTTCTTTTCCTCTTTCTCTCCTTGCGAGCTCCCAGTAATGGCTCGAAGTTACTCACTCCGTTAAAAATATCTTTTCACATCGCTCCATCAATCCTTCCGTGACTCGTACACGCAAGATCTCCAAAGAATCAAACTTGTCCAAGTATAGAACGTTTTCCGGTTCCGGTCATTAGCGCCATTGCCGCATAAAGACCTTTTCTCTCTCGCCTCCTCGCTATCTATCTATCTATCTCTGTCACTGTACGGAGTGGGATGCACCAAGTACACTTTTTAAATCTCTTGTCCATAAACCGTTTTTTGGTTTTTGGGGATACAAAGGGCACATACGAAGCCACGTGGACGAATCACTTGTTTCCTGCGTGACATGAATCCTTCATCTCGTTTAAAGAAACATTGCAAAAAGAGCGATACTCTTTTTATAACCGATAAGCTGATATCGAGAAATTACTGAAGGTGGCGAGAACGGAAATTCGAGAGGTGGAAACGAGGAAGAAAAGGTAAAGGATCTAATAGGAAAAAGGATGTATGGCTGTGCAAGCAGGAGGAGAGTAGAATATTTCAATGTTCGTCCGTACCGAGCGGTATAGATAAATAAATAAATACATAGTTTTAATAGGGCCGCCAAGATTCCCCCACCCCAATCGTCATTCAAAAATCTAATTTATATTAAAGAATTTCGAGGAGGCCAGTCGAGGCGTTGATCTTTGAGGCGCCGCCGTTTAAGATGCATCGTCCTGGCAGGGGGAAGAGAGAGGAGACTATGCGGGGTGCCGAGACGACGAGAGGGACAGAGAATGAAATCGAACGAGGATAGGAGCGAGAGGGAGAGGAGAACGAAGAATCGGTCCCAGAGCCAATATGATAATTGGCTATAGAGAACGATGTGAACATAGCACCTTGTGGCTGCTCTGAGTCACCAATTTCAGAGCGCAGCGAGAATGCACCAACTGACCAATTTCGGCCACCTTCGCTGCATCCTCCTTGCGTCTGGACCAATTCCTTAAGGAAGCTGTCGAGGAACTTTATGGAAGGCATCGACGCGGGCCATAGCCATGGGTCAAGGGAGACAGAAAGAGAAAAAGCAATCCTTCTATCGTGCTTACAATTTTTGCTCCTTTCTAGCTAAACATCAAAGACGGAGTAAGATACATAAAGAAATAGGAATGACAAAAAATATCATGGGAATCTATTAAATGGAAAAAAGAAAAAAATAAAGAAACTAGATGCTCGCTCGGAAGGGCAGCGCCAGCGGTTTGTCACGTCGCTGTACGTCCTCGACCCCCTGACCCTCCGCTTCGACGTACGAGAGTCTTGCTCGCGGTTGGGTGTCAATCATCTCACCCCCGCCCCCCGCCCCCGCCCCCCGTCCCTCGCTCTCACCCGCAGCGCAAGATCCATCGGACGCATCATTCTTTTTGGCAAAGGAATTCTTGCATCCCCGTTGCTCCTTCGTCTCTCGGTATCCTGCGACTCCAGGGCTCCCGGATGGCCGCATGGATGACCATGTGTGACCATGGCAGACCATGGGTGACCATGGATGGCTCTGGATACGCATGGGCTAGACATGGACAGCGGGGCAGTGCAAAGCGATGGGAAGTTGGCTGCAGGCTGCTCGGCCATTCGTTTGTTCACGCAGTTCGCGAAGACACGTGCGTGCTAGCCTGCACTCTTGAAGAATAGCCAGAAAAGAAGAGAAAAAGGGGCAGAGAAAGGATGCGGCAGGTCGATGCTCCGTGCGGGCGAATTCGCCCTGGTATGAATTTCTCGATTCTCGACGCGCGGATGGCACCGCGACAAGAATTAAACAAGCAGGAGGGAAACCGGCGAGAAGACGGGAGGGAAGAAAGTCGTGGAAAGACGTGGAAAGGGATGGAGAGGGATGGAATGGAATGCACATTCGAGGCCCTACCTGTGTCTTCCTTTAAACTCTCCGGGCATCGTTCGACTCTACCTCGGGCGCATATGCATCGACCAAATGATTGGGTCCAGCTCAACAAACGAGAGAACCATCACGAGAGGGAACTGGATTCCATCCCCATCTTTTCTCCTTCCACCCCCCCACCCCTCTCTCTCTACTCTCTCTCTCTCTCTTCATTCGTTCTTTCTCTTTCGAGCACAACAAACAGACGCCGCCTCGTAATTTGTTTTCATACGTTCGCAGCGTTCAGCCTCTACGCTCCCTTCTTCGTTTCCAGGACCATCATCCTATCTGTGCCAGCTGCACCTTCCAGCTCATCTATGATCATTGAAGACGTCAGTGATCTTGCAAACTGGTAGAACTCTCAATCCACAAATATCCATTAATGCCAAAGCAATTTCAACTTCTTTATAAATTTCCATGAGGCTTTCAAGAGTTTCCAAGAAAACTCTAGACGCTCCCTGACTATTTGAATTCTCGAATGAGACTATTTGGCGCGGGGCAGCCTTTCTTGAGGGTGAATCGTCATAGCACTGAGAGGTGCGAATGAGACCGGGAAGCGGAAGGCGTAAAAGAAGAGTAGCGTTGGAAGAAGGTAGACGAGAGCGGAGGGTGGCTGAAGGTAGGTGCGGAAGAACGTGGAGATGGTTGGTAAGCGAGGAGGCGGGGAGGAGAAGAACTTTGGTTAGAATCGCTGCAGCGGCGCCCCGGGGCCATCCATCATCCCAATAATTGCTTCTCTTCCCATGATATATAATTCCTAAGTAGCCCCCTGCGCGCCGCCCCTCGGCGCAACCCGCTCTGCCTCTGCGGAGAGGAAAGATACTGCAATGTCCATTACTCCTTCCTCCTTCTCTTAAATTCCGCTGGACACTCTGTTCGATGAATTTTGACGTCAAGAGCCAAAGACTCGATGCGCTCGTTCGATTCGTTTTAGGCGTCGGAATCATCACGATAATCGGACGCCGTGTCTGGGAATTCCCAGCAAGCGCAGGAAAGTCGAAAACGCGACAGAAGTCAAAAAACTAGACTCGACTACTCACGAACAGTTGTGGCTCTTGGACGTGGATCTTTACTTTGACGCGCTGCGGTCCGATTGACTTACCTGAAAAACAAAGGAATAGGTTGCGAATTAATATACGAATCAAGAGCCATGCAAGTGCGAGGGTCTGCTGGAAAAAATGGAGTAAACGGTGTTGCGCGTGGGAAGCGGTCGGGCAATCTCGATTTTGCGGAAGGAGCAATTATACCTAGCGCCCGATAGGGAAGTGGTCGAGCGATAAAACCGTAAAATCTCAATGAATACAGGGACCTCCTGATTCCTATCGCTATACATTGCCCATCCTGCCGAAATTCACTCAAGTTGAGCCCATCGAATGAAACTTTCGTCATTCACCTTTACCACCTCATCGACCGAGCTCCGCGTGATTCCTCCGATTAATTAAGAAAATCTCCGTAGCTGCGTAAATATTCCGAGACCAGGTGCGAGACTTCGGAGGAGGGAATGGAAAAAATGAAAAAAAAAAGAGAGAGAAAATAACTGTACATGAAACAAGTGTAACTTTTGCTTGAGTTTCGTTGGATGCCGTGGTGAAGTGGTCAAGTGGTCAAGTGGTCAAGTGATGAGAAGTGGCGAGAAGTGGGATGAGGAAAGTCGGATTAGGCTGGAATGCATGAAGGTACTCGTAGGCAGAGACGGGTGGAGAGGAGGGAAGTGGGTGGGTGGGAAGGGGAAGACAGAAGCGAATGGGGCCAG
The DNA here is from genome assembly GCA_030142635.1 of Trachelus troglodyta. Classification (NCBI taxonomy): domain Eukaryota; kingdom Metazoa; phylum Arthropoda; class Insecta; order Hymenoptera; family Cephidae; genus Trachelus; species Trachelus troglodyta. The sequence continues at coordinate 454,133 of JARQTJ010000320.1, forward strand.
AGTCGGGAAGTTCGCTTGTAGCGTGTGCGTCCATGGGTCTGTGCGTGAGTGTGTGCGTGTGAACGGGACGTAAAGAATCCCATTCATAGATACGGTATAGAGTCAGGTTGTTCCGAGTGGCGAGATTAGGAGGCGCGGGCGCCAGGTAGAAGAACGGCTTAATGAAAAATGTCCCTCGTGCCGTCTAGGCACAGAACCGGAGGGCTTCGCTGCTCGACCGACTGAGAAGCTGGAGCCTTTCTTGCTCTCCAGCGGGGAACTCTACGAGGGGGAACTCTCTCTCTCTCTCTCTTTCTCTCTTTCTCCAAACGCAATGACGAACCGAGTGTCTCCGTTCTGCACGAAAATTGACGAGTCTGATTTATATAACGAGTGATGAAAGAAATGAGGAAAATGAAAATGAAAATTAAGATAGGCATGTTAGGGGTGATGACATTGAGTGAAAGGGAGTAAAATAACCACTGGTGATAACAGCATCCGATCGATAGCGCAATCGCAGCAGCGTCCGTTATCCCTGTAGCTTTCGTTTCTCTGCCGACGATTGTAGTTTCCATGAATGAAAATGGTGTTACGAGGGCAACAGCAGACAGACGTCGGCGTGGCTTAACGCTGACTTAGGGCGCCGATAGCGACGGAAGTGTTTGTGTACAGTAGATTCAATGGTTATCAGAAAATTTGAGAAACACAAGCTTCGTCGAGAGATATCAGTCGGTGACCCAGTGCGTCAGATAGCCCTCACTCACCATTCGTATCTTGCTCTTCTCTCTCTCTCTCTCATGCGCTCCTATTGACAACTACAATCCACTCGATTTCCAGCATGCATTCTTTACATCTTTACGTGCTCCACATTAGATATTAAAGCGACAACTCGTTACGAGTGCTGGTCGAACCGAGTCTGGCGGAGGCTGATTTACTGAAAAATCCACGTCGCCTCAATTAAAAGGAACTCGTGTCTTTACGCGTATTATGCAAATGTTTTTCGAAGGGAGGGAGGACCAAGCCCCCCCCCCCCCAGAGGGTAGGAATATAGCCGTTAATTATCGTGCTAACGTGGAATGCATCTCGACCTGGCCCTACCTCCTCCCCACGTCTCTGCCTGCCTCTTCCATGGTCCATTATCTCTCGGTCTCTCACGCACGCGAGAGGATTCACTCCTCCACGTCGATCGGCAGCACCGTGGATCACCTCATTCATCCTATCTACATTCCTTTAATGCTACCTGGGGTCCTCCTGGAATGCCTTCTGCTTCCCCCGTTGCACTAGCCAGCCAAAGACCCACCTCCAAAAAGAGAGAGAGAGAGAGCAAACTCCTTCCCCCTACTCCAGCCACTCTTTCAACAGTCGAGGATCGCAGGGGGAGGCGCTGCTTCTGGAGAACATAGAAGAAACCCTCCTCGTGCGCGAGTGTGGAAATCGAATGGGAAAGAAGTCTTAAGATTCCTGACACACGTGGAAAAATTAAAGGTAAGGAGGTCGCGTCGATTAAATGTTTTTTTTTCTTTTTTCTTTTTTCTTCTTTTGATGTTACTATTATACAAGAACGGCGACAGTCCACGACAGTCTCCCCACTCTGGACCGGACAAGCGGCTAGATTCCCCGGACTGACGAGGCCGACCGCCTCGACCAACGTGGGATTCCGAGTTTCGAATGAATTACGTCGTTAAAAGGTATCCAATATGCTAATGCGCCGAGGCCACCGCACTAGACTCGGCGTCGCCTTCCAAGCCCGCGAGCACCGCGAACCTTCCTCGTGGCTCTTGCGTCTCGCGCTCCTCTCGCACCTCCCGCGCCTCCCGAACCGTCCAGCCTCCTCCGCTGCGTGTCCACTCTGAATCTCTAGAAACAACCAAAATCCAATTTCGGAAAGAGGATTCTGGGTGGCTTTACCTCTGGACCTGATCCCTGCGTCACTTTCACTCTATTCCTAATTCTATCTCGGGAAGACGACGAATCTATAAGGATCGACGTTCAACACGCACAGTGTGCTAAGAAGTAACTCAACTTGATCAAGTGCAATACATGCGTGCACAAAAGTCGAATGGCGAATTGCGTAGCAGCAAGGAAGCCGTGACGCGGTGCGGAATATATTGTAGAAAATGAGGAAGGAAGGAAGGAAGGAAGGAGCAGCTCGTCGTTTAGTCATTTAGTAATCCAGTCAACTAGTTATTTAGCCAGATGCCTGGCCAGATAGTGAGCCAGATAGTGAGCGAGCCACCTGTAGGTCTGCCCTTGTATCTGTCGCAAGACTAGTTCCACTCGCTGCTTGGAATCCTAAGCACTCTTGTCACCGGTGCATTTCGATCTTTAAAGGAAAAAGCGACCTGCGAGAGAAACGGAAGCAGCGTGTCTCTGATCGAGGTCTAAAAGGACATCGGTAGGCGAAATGAATAGAGACAAAGAGAGAAGGCTGTGGAAAAGAGAGGCCTGCATAGTTAAGATGCGATAGACGGCTAGTCGAGGCCGCTTCGTCATCAGCATCTCATGCTCGTTAGAAGCGTATCATAACATGGTGTATAACTAGGGGTAGAAAGGTGGGAAGGTGGGAAGGTGGGAAGGTTGAAAGAGGCAGGGCCCAGAGGAAGGGGCCTCGGCCAATACAAGACAATAAGGTCCCGACGCTCGGCGATCCTGGCTAAGATACGCGTAGCGACCGATCCTTACCGATCCTTTTTCTTTCCTACTTCTCCTCTCCTTCCTCCGCCTCTCTCGCGCTGTCCTCTTCTTTTCTTCTCTCTCGGAGGCAACCACCAGGCTCCTATAGACATGACTTCTACTGCTCTTTGGACGCACGGCCACCTTGCACCTTTCGTACAATCCCCCTCCACCCATTGCTCCCAGCTCATTCTACATTTTAGGGCATCGTCGTGCTTTTTCCTCGTTCGCAAACCAGGCTGACACAGGCGCAAGTCGCGAGCGTCGTTTCGATAGAGGGAATTCACAATATGCGATAATCTTTTTTTATGAAAATTCACTTAGAAATTCTATTTGTTCGTGGTGAAAGGAAAAGCAGCTCGCTTACTCGATTCGGTCAACAATCCAATGAGTCAATAAGAATAATTCGGAAAGTAGCAGGAGGATGAAGCGCAGGAAGAGACGGAGGGATTGCGGTAGTGAGATGCAGGCAGCAGAGCACTAGGAGCTTCACGGAGATCAACGTCGCAGTGAATAATCGTAAGATGGCGGCCATTCAATCGGATACCGAATGCTTCGACGGAATCCAGGACAAAGTTTTTCCAAGAAGAGGGTCCCGGGCTTTAACATAAATTTCAACGTAGCCCCCGCTTGTCCACGAGTTTCCCTCGGTTATGTCGTCGCGACGCTCGCGTCCCTCCGCTCCTGAACCCCCCCCAGCCAAAACTCCTTTCATTTCGGGAGCCGCTCAAGAGGAAACACCGGCGGCGTCTCCTTTCTCTCAGGACCGACGCGCCGTTCTACGGCCAAAGTTTTTCGGGTTCCTTTTTGGAAAAGACCTGACCCCAGGTTCCTGGAATCAATGGTTCGCCCCTCGCTGGATCCTTCGCCGACAGACACACTTCAAGAAATTTCCTCGGGCCCAAAGTCCTACAAAGTCCTAGGGGCGCCCATAGAAAACTCGACTCGGGGCCACACACGCGATCTACTCGCAAGACACGCACAGTACCATAGAATACAAAAGTGCCAGTCGCGTCGGTCGGCTCAAGATTCAGATGCGAACACGTCCAAAATCCAGGATGCTGCATGCGCAAGCGAGCGACGCCCCCTTAGCATCTGCGCTTCTTTCTACGAGCGTGACCAAATACTATCCAAGTGCTCGGAGCATCTTTAATTTACCCAAAAACACACGTAGTACCCATTGGCCATTTGATAATGAAAAAAAAAAAAAAAAAGAAAAGCGTTGTGTACCGTTCAAAGTCCCTCGTAGGCCCCTCATCTCCCTCGCCAGTCGAGGGTTTTGCACCGACGGCACCGAGGGTACTCATAATATTTAAGATAATTCGGGATGAAAGATCGGCCTGGGATTCTGTTGACACGCTCTTGTTTCGAAACAGTCCTCCTCCAGCAAGGGAAATTGTGAACCCTGAAGATAACGGCCGAGAAAGGAGAAAAAGTAGAGTTATTTGGCACTGCAGATGCTGATGCCGATGCTGATCCTCATCTCGAATCCGGGAGTGAGAATTGCGCGAAAGGAGCCAAGCGAGAGAAGCGGGAGAGGGGCAAAGGAAGAAGGAGAATCAGGTAGGGTCGGGCCTGGTTCCATGGGTCTACGAGTCCTATGGTTCTATCGAGGCTCTTCCACGAAATCTGTCAAACCCTCGAGGAGATCATCGCTGAGAAGGGGCGTGGGGGTGCTCAAGAGGAAGGGAAACCAGCAAGAAAAAGAAAACGCTAATCTGCCGAAGCTGCTGAACACGGCACCTATGAAACACGAGCTCTGCAGCGTCCCTGAGGAGCCACGGGACTCTATCCAGCCCATCCCAGCCCAAAGACCTGCTGCTCGCACGCTCATAACATATTAACGAGTAGTCGGGGGTTGGCGCACCATGGTCCACCACAGTCAACCCTTTCGGTCTCATTCGCTGCGAATCTGCCAGTTCTCTCGGCACAAGCGCCAGATGTACGGCGATTGCAGAGCGCGTTGCGGCCTTCCAGGGCTAACTGACTTTTCCCATTATCAAAGGGCGGGAAGGGGGGCGCGGAGAGTGCTCCATTCCCGAATCGGCCAAGCATTCCAACCCAATAAATAGCATCTAGAGATTTTGGCAGGAATCTCGGAATTTACATCGAGAGACACGCTGCGTCTATTTTATCAGACTGGCGCTGCTTATCTGCAGCCACCAACCGATAGGTCCTCGGCTCGAGTCATTCACAGAAAATACAGAATGCTGAAGATATTCACGTGAGAAGTGCAGGGGAGGGGTGGGGTGGGGCGAAAGAGTGGCCGATGGCGCCAGCGGGTCCAGCGTGCCCTCCGGCAAAGGGATGCTGCTGCTGCTGCCATGACCCCGACGCCCGATGCTAGTAAGGTCTACGAACTAACGCTGGTTAAGGAACCAGAGTCCAGGTTAGCGGGACTCTATTTTTTTTCCATTTTTTATCCAATTCTTAAGAACTTTTTCATGAATTCCTTCCGAGCGATTTCGGTAAAAAAATTCAGCGTTAGCGACGACACGCAGCATCTTCCGTCTCTCGTGCGCCATCGCCTGGCTAATTTTGATTTTCGTGAGGCAGGATGCTTAAGATTTCGTTGTTGAGGCTACGAAAGAGCAAGTTGGGATAAGGAAGGGGGTGCGATGAATAGGATCGAGCGGAGGATCGTAGCCATCGCTGAGAGCACCAGGGTGGTTCTTACCCTCCGAGGCTCGAGGCTGGAGGCAGCACTGTGTCGGTGGCCCGATTCTCGGAAGGACCTCGTTTCTTGCTCGCTGCTATATATCTTTGGGGGACTCTAGTGTTGTTGCCGGAGAACTTTGGATGCTGGGAAATGCATATACTTACACAAGCACACCCTCCTGCAGATATGCACACCTACACGCGTGCTCAGGCATTCACACTCGAGAGTTCTCACGGACTGCGATATTCCCAGCAGTTGAGCAACACGTAGAAGATCCAGCCGCTCCATGTGCTTTAACGAGCCAAGAAAACTGCGCGTATGATCAACGAGCATGATCCAAGCAAGAGACACGCGCGTAGTGATCGAGATGTGCGCGTAGAGGGCAGTACGACCGAAATTATCCTTCGTTTCTCACGAGACACGAGAACAGTGGCAAATATTTACCAGGCGCTGCGTTTACGCACCCACAGCCGCGTTTCTCGAGATAAGCTGATATCAGAGAGTAAGGCAATGGCCGCGGAGGCTTGCCTGAGGCCGTAAATCAAAGCTACGCTGCGCCTACGCTGCTCTCTTGCTCTCGGCGACGACAAGCGAATCTTACGAATCGACTCTCCTGATCGCGATCCTCCTCACCATCGACGCTTCGGTTCCTAAAAGAGTCTTGGAGGTCTCGAGGGACGAGGAGCAGAATTGGCAAGTGGAAAAAGTTCATCGATCGGAAGGTATTCGCCGAACTTATTTGCTTCTGGTTCTTTGCTCTTTGAGATTGGATTGCATCCATAGTAATCTCGTCCCTAAGAAAAAGGTCGGTAGAAGCTAGAAGGCGCGAGGAGGGAGGGAGGAGAGGAGGCGAGCAGGCGAGCGTGTGAAAGTAGTTCGACGTCAACGTCCAGAGGAATGTTGTTGTGGAATGCGCTGTCCGACTCGTGGTTGGACAACCGAAACGGTGGGTTCGGAGTGTCCAAAGTGTCCAACGTGTTCTATAAGGACTACAGCTACGAGAGAAAATCCTAGAGGAATACCGGAGCTTGAGGTCGCGTACGCCACACACGGACTCCCCCTCCCTGCCCCCTCGTACAATCAACGAAGGTTCTTAAAACTCAACGAGCCTCGCCGGGACTCTGAAAAATTCGGCAGGAACTCGGAATTTTTCGTCGAAAATAACTGATCAGCATGCTGCAAGGAATGTCGCGTTCCTCGAAGAGGTCCTTGCCTCCTGCCGATCGATCGCCACTGGGTCTTTCGACGTGTAACGAGAAATCTGCGATAAGGAGTTCCCGAGGGTGGACGCCGACTGGCGAGGGTGTTCTAGATCGCTGGACCTCCTATTCGCTGAACGGAGGCGGAGGGAAAGGACTTCCTCGACTACCTTAAGGTGGAGTCCCTCGTTCTCTCTCTCTCTCTCTCTCTCTCGCGGCAGGATCCTCTGAAAACGGGCCGAGCATCGACATCCGTGGAATGTTGTTGCGGGCGAAGCAGGCCGCACGGACGCCGCGAGAGGAGGAGGATCGACAAGAAGAGGGTTCGCTCGTATAATCGTGCTGGTGGAAGAACCACAAGCACGGTCAACGGAGGGATAAAAGCCGGGACCGGGGGAAAAGGCGGACGAGGAGAGGATCTACGAGAAGGTATGAATGTATAAGTAGCCTACGTCGGGGCAGGAAGAGTCGCTCGGGGTACAGGAATAGAGAGAGAGAGGAGGGTAGGATGGTACGTAGACGTATCACCAGACCAATGCTGGGGCGGCACATGGATCCAGGAGAAATGCCAGAGAAATGGGGGAGGAGGGGGAGAAGGAGGAGGGGGGAGAGAGGGGTAGACATCGTGTGGATATCTCGCAAACAAGTTGAGAAGAGACCGCGGCCCGATTGAGAAAAAGACGCCCTGCCGAGAGATGCGAGGCCGCGCCGCTCGATTCAAAGAACTCGCAGCGAGGTAAACAAAATATTCGAGTCTCTGTGTGCGTCCGTCCATGTGTGCCTCACCACGTGTGTGTCGGGGTCCCGCGCGGCCACCCATACGGTCGTGCCAGCCGTACCCATGGACACTCATACCCACCCATAGTATCTCGCGTGTGCAACGCATTTGTCCCGTGCGTGCGTGCGTGCGTGCGTCTCCACACAGAGAGAGACGCAGAGTGCGGGAACGACCAAGACGAAGCCCTCCAGTGGCGCCGACTGGCGAAAGGGGTCCTCCTCCTGCCGAGAAGGTAAAGGAGGTAAAGGGCCTCGAGGATATCAGTTCCGCAGCCTCCGCCTCCATTTTCGCTGCTCCCCCCCCCCCTCCGCCTCTCTCTCTCTCTCTCTCTCTCTCTCTCTCTCTCTCTCTCTCTCTCGTTTCACCCTCGTCTTCGCAGCACAGCTCATGTTATTGATCTTCCTCGTCGAAGGAAGCAGTAGAAGAGCGCGAAAGGGAATGAGGGAATGAGGGAATGAGGGAATGAGAGAGCGAGAGAGGGCCGATGGAATGCGGCCGTGGTCCCGGTGCGCCTTGGGTATGCGCGTATTTGTGTATTTATGTGGAACACCAAGCCGAGCCAATGACCAACCAAGGTGTGCCGCGCGCGGCACGGATGCCCTTTTGGTAAGTACTCGAGCACCCGTGTCTTGGGAGAGTCTACCGGTGCCCGGTATGCAGCAAGAGCAGAAGGAGCCGAACGGAACGAAACGCGTTGCCTGTGCTGCTGCTGCTGCTGCTGCTACCTTCACCCATCCTCGACACCATCTCCATTATCGCTGTCACCCCCCGCCCCCCACCCCAACACCCCTTCGCAATGTCACCGGCAAACCTCTCATGGAATCCTAATAAAAGATGCTAGAGAAGCGATCAAAAAAAATTTCAAACAATCAACGACGTAGAAGAAGAACAGGAAGAAGGTGGAAAATAAAAGGGGAGAGAGGGGGATCTCCCGAGGGCGCCGATGCGATTTTCACTCGCGAGTTCCAGGATGCGATCGGGACGCAAACGTTATCTGTACCACGAACGGTGAACATGAACGGCCGCGGCACGTGAGAGAATGCCGTCAATGTCGAGGCAGTGGTTTCGGGTGGAATGTGTGCCCGCTCGACCGCTCAGCCGCTCGGAGCTGCGATCGTGGCGCGAACACGAATCCCAAATACCAATTTCGAATCGACTATGGTATTCTAACCACGTGGCTGACGCTCTTGGATAGAGATTCTGACGTCACGATTGCAAGCGATCAAAAACTGTCACGGATTCTCAAAAAATTTATCGTTTCTACCTTTCCAGACTCAAAAGCTTCGAGATCTGCGCTGAAAACGTTTGAATAAGCCGCGAGTCTGCTCTCTTACGAAAATCAGTGAGTAATTCTAACGGTACCGGAGCCTTCGAGGTGAGTAATTTAAAAGATCATCCGCGGAGCAGCGACGTTCGAAACGAGGAAAAATTAGCGGTTCTAGATCGGTATATGACGTCACATATGTCCCCGTACGATATTCTTTTTTCTCGCACGATAGAAATGCTATAAGAAAGTAAATTTGCTCTCCCTCCTTCCTTCTTCCTCTTCCCCTTCTGTGGAACCGCGAAGCTCAGAGTTCGGGAGCACAAAACTCGTGGTCCTTCAGTCTCTGGTATAGCTCGGATGCGCAGCATCTCGACTGGTCCAGCTTCGCCGGTAGGGGCACCGTTCGAAAAGGTGGGGTATCCGAGACGCTGGTGGGGTAAAGTACGCCAAGGGCGACAGGCAGGAGAAGGCGTCGTCGCCCCGTGAGAACCCAGGAAAACCTTTGGCACGTTTCTCCGCTTTTCCCTCCTCGCTCTCTCTCTCTCTCTCTCTCTCTCTCTCTCTCTCTCTCTCTCTCTCTCTCTCTCTCTATCTCTCTCTCTCTCTCTCATTCGCTTTCTCTAGAGGGGGGAGAGTTTCTCCCATGCGCCGAGCGTCATCAGCGACTGACAGGGGCGCACGTGAGAGCACCTGAACTCAGGGGAGACCTAGGTGTCTCGAGCTCATTCCAGCTGCAAGTTCATCTTCCTCCGAACCTAATTCGTCGATCGACGAATGTGCAATCCGCAGCCTAGCTGACGTATCGCGATGTCGTCGCTTAAGTTCAGAAGATGCATACTACCTGGAAGGAGAAAAAACGAGAGGCAACAATTAACAGGGCACTCGTAGAGTCCACGTTTGGGAAGCTGCGTTCCTGCTGCTCCTGCTGCTTTCGGCGAATGGAGGTGGCGCGGAGGGCGTAAGGGGGTCTCGAAAGAGAGAGAGAGAGAGAGAGAGAGAGAGAGAGAGAGAGAGAGAGAGAGAGAGAGAGAAAGAGAGAGCCGAGGCGTCGGTTTCTCTCGCGAATGATTCACTGCCCGTGGAGCCATTTGCGGACAGCTGATCTAAATTCCGTGGATGATCTAAAGCCTAGACCAAAAATGGAAAGCTGAAAGCCGCGCCGCCATTCCCACCTCGTCACTAAGAGATCGTCACCCCCCCCCCCCCCGAACGCCGCCGCCATATTCACTCAAGTTTTGATTATCGCCGAGCGCGAGAAACCGCTGGAATGTCGTGATACTTTTACCCGTCGAAGTGCCGACACCTATAACCCCTTCACTCCATCGTCGCTCGGGGTCTGCGGGTCGCGCGTCTCCGCCAATAAGCGCCATGACGCGCCACGACGCGCCACGACGCCGTCGTCCTCGTTTTCCTCCATCTTGAAATTTATCAGCGACCTAACCAAGCAAAATACAAGCAAGCTGATACAAGCAGGCATAGCCAATGTCTCGTTCGATCCTGCTGATCGACTGATGATCCAGCAGCCAGGTGCTGATCCTTCCCTCTCCTTCTATCCGCTTTCGATCTAAGCCAAATCGTTTCACACGTCGTACGCACGGATCCGCGTTAATTTAGTTACGGAAGAACTGCCAACTGACCAAACGCAGCTACTTTCTTATCTGGGCTGGACTGCAGCAACGAGATAACCAGGAGAACCGGAAGAACCAGCGAGGAAGTACGAATCGCCGTAGTCCTTTAGCGAACCGACAGCCATTTTTCGTACGAAACATCAGGCGGCGGGTGCGGGCGAAGCGGGGACAAGGTGGACGTGGCGATAGAATGACGCGAGTGGAGGTGTTGATGCTCCTGCGGGGATGCTAGATCAGATGAGAGGCTAACGGTGGAAGGGGAGAGGGCGAAAGAGGGAACAGAGGCGCAGATACAAATTGCTCTCTCTTTCTCTCTCTGCGGTGAGAAGGTGAGACGGAGGAGCCGCGCGCGCGGTCCAGATGAAAGAGGCCCAAGGGAGGGCGCCGCCCTTCCAGGAACTTTCAGGAACAAACTTCGACTCAGCCTCCTCCGCATCTTGCGTGCTAATTGCGTGCCAATTGCGTGCCAACATCCATCGCAATGGCCAGTGTTCGCGATGCAGGAGGCGGACTCACGCGGCAATCTTATAAAACTATCAACTCCGTTTTTGCGTATTTCTCAATAAATTTTGCAATCGAATGCACAAGTGAATGGGGGACGGACACACGTTGGGATAAACGAAGGAGGAAGAATGAAAAGAAAAGACAGGAGGTTTTTTGGAGGCGACACGCTCGCCTCGCCGCAAGTAAAGTAATCAATGGTAAAATTGGTTTATGAGATAGTCAGATTGGTTTTGGCCACTTGGCTGCTCGATTGTCCAGACACGCCCCCGGCGAAATGAAATTTGATTTTCTCGGGCAATTTCGCGCCCAAATCACCTCCGAGTGCTCGTAACCTCGTTAGGGCAGCTCCGCGGTATTGGCCTCATTGACTCCTCAGAGCCTCTTTAAATCTTTGTGCTTGAACCACGTTCGGTCAAAGATGCTCAGGGACGATAGGATGTCGGGACACTTGTTGTTAGTAAAATGACTTGTGCAAAAATGTGCTGATCGAAAATCTCCATAAAGAGGGAAAGAGAGAGGAGCGAGTGTGTGTGTGTGTGTGGGGGGGGGAATTATTCCACACACAAAAAGAGTCTCTTTGAGTGCGGAATGAGCGGGAGGATCCTATCCGAGGGCGCCGCGCTAAGAGGTCACGATCGAGAATTGAGATAGGAGTCGGCAGGATCCGCCATTGATACGGTGTCGGCGAACACACACGCCCACCGTGCGAGCGCAAGCTTTCATTTACATACTAACGGCACCGCCGATTCACAAACTTTTGCTTTTCTCGATTCCCGTGAAATTTCATTAAAGCGCAGCGCAAACGGAAATACGAGCAGAACTTGGAAGGAGTTCCGGAACCAGATAGTTGGCGTGACGATTGCGACAGACGGCAGGTGGGAAGCGGCAAACATTTTCCTATCTCGAAGGCTGAACCTATATAAATATATATATGAACTCGCCTGAATATTTATCGGGAAATTTGCGACAAACTCTGATTCCTCGGACGTTCGAGAGACGCGCCTGTCGGCCTGCTGGCGCCAATTATTCAAACGTAGAAAAGCGTCTGCGACTCGGACGACGAAGGAAACTTAAGGCGAATGCGCAAAGGCGAACTCTTTCGTTTGAGTCATTCCAGGCATCGCGACGCCACGTGTCCGTTTTCCCGGAGTCAACGTCGCAACGATGCCTGATAGGTCGCACGCGCGTCTGGCTCCTGCACGACAGGCGCCACTGTAACACCTGTGACCTGTGTGTTCTTTGGAGATAACTAGGAATAAGCATGGCGGCGCGCGGAGGAGCGTCGGCTGCGCCGCGACGCAGCCTCGCGCTCGATGCTCGATCGTCAATTGCGATCAATTGCGATTTGATGAATCAGTAGAATGCGCCGCACGCAGTGCCGGCCGCGGGCGACCAGTGATAACAGCACTAAAGGAGGAGGGGTGGGGAAGACGTCAGCCTGCACAATCGGCACTGCAGCGGATTTACGTGGTCACCGGATGTTTACAATCTGCCACTTGACTGCAACTGCTGGGCTGCTGGGCTGCTCTGTCTTTCCGCAGCTTTTTCTTTCAGTGGACGGATGAGCCAGGATCAGTCGACCCGGCAATCGATGCAACCGCGATGATTCACTGGTACTTGAGGAATATAAAGAATGTCCACGGAGAAAGTGCAAATTTGAAAATTTGCTCGAGGCAAGGGGGGAGGGGGGAGGGGGGTACATGGACTGAAATCACGAGCGCCGAGCACGATGAATGTGCGTGCACAACAGCACAGCAGCACGACGGCGACTACGCACCTCGCGCTCTGAACGCACCAAAACAAATCGTCACGTGACGTCGGCGACCCTGCGGGCGTCGGCGCAGGGCGTCGCGACGAGCTAAGTCCAGCAACTCTTCCAAGATTATCCTAACGGAGTACCACCACCACCACCTTATGGGAGAGACAGCCGCATGGCCAACTCTAAAGTTTAATTAATCTTTCTCTCTCTCTCACACACACACGCGCGCGCGCGCGCACACACACACACACACTTTCGAAATAGCAACAATCAGTACAACCGTTGGCTATACTGTCTCTTGATAATTTCCAAGTAACGATACTGCATCGACTTTAAAGTAAACACGGAATTTACTTCCACTTAACATGGCAGCAGCAGCGCACAAGACGCGACTGACTCTTACATAAATTTAAAAGAAAATACAGTAGGAAAGTTAGGAATCGAGGGCAAGAGTAGCTGCACGTAATAGTTAAAGTTAGAAATCGAAGAAAGGATTGCGGCATATACGTATTATATTTAAGGTCGAACGTTCAACCCTAAACGTCTAACAGCGAGCGGCAACCTGCGGCACCTAGGACGACATGTGGCAGGCGGCGGCGGCGGCGTCGGCGTCGGCGGCAGCGTGGATCCGAAATATAATTTGTTAGTCGCAACGCAGAAGGACAATCTGAACTGAACCGACGAGCCGACGTGACGGGAAAGGCGACACTCTATACCACATCTGCCGGCAAAATTTCCTCCTTTTTTCCACTTTCACTACAGTTGGTATCTTCGCTACCTTCGAACATTTACTAATCGCTTTGCAGACTTCGACCGCCTTTCGATTGGCACTCAGTAGTCTCTGGCAATCGAATAATTATGCAGGAAGCAAATGCATTTTTTAATTTCCCCCGCGTCGACCCCTTCGAAGAATATCAACCCCGTCGGAATATTCAGCAATCGGGAGATAGGAATAAATAAGAACTGATATATCCAATGTTGCGTCGATAATGCAAGGAACCAATCGGCGTCGCGTGCTGCACCGCGTGCACTTGCATTTTGCTCACAACGGAACTTTCTTCTTCCACTCGACTAACCAGCTAAAATAAAAGGTTGTAAAGGTTTCCCGTATCGGGATCCCTCCGGGCGCCTCTTATTCGCTGACCGCCACCCCTTATCCGTTCGGCTATCAAATCATCCTATTGCGGCAGCTACGAGAAGGAGGAGGAGAAGAGGTTGCCGAAGGTGCGGACTGCACTGGGCTGTGTGCGTGTCGAGAAGCGTTTTTGCGTAGAATCTATCGATCTGTGTAGCCCGCGACATCGCGTGCGTGTGCGTGTGCGTGCGCGCGCGCGCGCGCAGCCGACCTGCCAGCCACGTTGGCCACAAGCGGCCTGCGCTACCTGCGACAGTAGACGCGACTACGTCGTTACTTGAGGATGCGCCTTGTGACGAAACAATTGCCCCACCCACCCCTCGGAGCCTCCTTGGTCGCTGTACAATCTGACGAATCCTCGGACTTTGCTGGACACAGCAACTCGACGAATGTCAAAGTCGCAGCCATCGCGTCACTCTCCGACCGACAACTGACTCATTTTGAAAACACCGCCTTTCAAGGCGACTATCAATCGCCATTACAGCTTCCGGCAGCCGGCGCAAAGAGCCACCCTGTGAATTTCCCTTTATACCCGTAGTATCGTCATCGTGCGAAATTCCTCCCCGTGAGAAGCGACGGAAAGCAGTGAGGATCGTCCTGCGCAAAGTCACAACCCATTGCACAAAAGTGCAACAAGCAGCGGCAGGAGCGAGAGGAATCGCCGCGAGTCGGAGCCAGCTGTGCGTTATCACGCTGCTTAGAATGCGTTAGAGCAGCAAACCAATTGCAGCTTATGGAAAAGAATTGAGCCGACTGATTCGGTGTAGAAGGATCCTTTCTTCGAGGAATGGCCGTTCTTTTTCCGGTTCTGATTTCTGGCTGCGTGCAACGTGCAACCACCTCCAGTCAAAAATGGGTATCGTTATGTATATGAAATATACATAACTCATACGCAGGCTCGGCCATGTGCGAATGGTGTACATATAAATCGTATACGAACTATATATTTTTGGTGTTGGGACGATACCGAGCAGTCAACGTCCTATAGCAGAGTGACTATCGATTGCAAGTGCAGCCAACATTCAGGCAATTTGGCGGCTTCGCACTATACGCGAAGCACCCACGTGGCTGCGCACCACCCACACGCTGTCAGCCAGACAGTCGCGTTTACGTGCGGGAGCACGTGACACACATGCACACGGTCCCCTCGAATATTCGCAATACTGGGAAAGAATGAGCGAGCGTTCCAAGCGGCGGAGGAGGAGGAGGTTCTCAACGCAATTGTGAATGAAGGGTAGACTGGCATTGGGAGTGGAAGGGTGGAAGGGTGGAAGGGTGGGCGAGGTCGCATGTACGCTTGCATGAGAATGGTGGGTGGGTCGTCCTATCGAATATTGCGCGTATCGCGTATCGTGTATCTGGTTATGTCGTGTATTATGGCAAGGCGCACAGAGAATGCAGAGAACGCAGGAGTAAGTTTATCGGGCCAAACGCACAACGCGTTTGGCGGTCGCAGCTATAGAAACCGTCAAGGCGCATCGGAAAGCATGCCCGAGAACGCGCTAAACTTTTAGTCGTGTGCTTCGCGCTCTTTCTTCCTTCGACTCCATTCGAGCAGCTAGAGGAATCTACCTGAGGCAGGTTCTGCATTCTAAATTCCGAATTCGAGACTGGAGATTCCAGTGATTCCCCCGATTCCACCGGTGAGGGCCTCGGGGAATCCCCCTCCGCCCATCCCGCCTGCGACAAATCGGACCAACAATCTACGGGAATGGGAGCGACAGGCAACAGGCAACGCAATATCCTCCTAGGCGGATGCCTGGACTTGCTGGAAGCTCTTTCATCCGTTCTCGACTAGTACTTCCTGGAAATCTTACCACGAGGAATTCGAGGAGAAGGAGCGACGTCTTCTGATTCGTTTCGACGCTCCCGCGAGATCTCGGCGGCTCAGCTTCTTCCACCGAGGACGGCACTGTATCTCCTTAAGCCAAGCAGAGCCGCCCAGTCCGGAGAAATTCATCAGTCGCGTCGTGCAACGTGACGCCGCCGCGTCTTCGCGCGGCGTCGATGATCTCGGAGCGTCTCGGGTCTCTGCTGCGACTGCGACTCGTGCTGCCTGAATTCGCCGCGCTGCTCGACCGTGCGCGAGGACGTTCACGTGTTAACATTGAGCCGCCATCTTGTATTTCCAACATGTGCCCGTCCCCACCACCATCGTCATCACTAGACACACATCGCTGCCGCCGACTTCGTCACTATCTCACCACTGTAGCCAACTCTAGGTACTACCACACAACTTGCTCCCACATTACAGGAGCTGCACTTGAGATTACAGTGCTGCTGCTGCTGCTGCTGCCAGCAAGAAGCAACGATCCTTGCACAGCATCTTCGTCTAGACTGGTAGCAGTCGTAGTCCCACTGCGGTACTGGCATCGATAACAAGAGAAACACCCAAAAAAAAAAAACGAGCAGCATCGACGCGACGCCGATCGTCGGACTTGAAGATGCGCCCCGTGCGAGAGGAACGATTTCCGGGGCGAGTGCACTTTGGTTCCATGACACGTTCTGCGCACTTTCACACGCGTTAATCCGATTCCAAAGTGCACGTTCTACTATGCGGCCCTTCTGCAACCGGAAGGTCAGCCCAGCACACGAGACGCAGCCTGATCCGGTAAGGCGTACGGGGGTACAGGGGCGTCCCTGCCCGTTTCCGGTCTCCTGGGCATTCTGCGATTCCCGAGCAGCGTTTCTCGCAAAAGACCACCGACCCTCACGGAATCTCGCTGGACACTGACAACCTCGCACCTCTCGCCTTTCCTCGCGTTTCCCCCCCTCACCCCCTTTCCCCATCGTCAAGTGGAGGAGGAAGCCGGGACAACTAATTCGTCGCGGCAGTGGCGGCGGATTCCATCCTGAGGCCGCAGCGAGTTTCGCACTTCCCTCCAAAAAATTCACATTCTTCTCTCAGCTGCCGAAGCCGCAGAGTTTCGAAATTTCACGTTGCGTCTTCGGCCCGATCTTTCGTTTTACATCGTGCTCGCTCGCGCAGCCTCTTGCGTCCGCTGATTTTGAGACCGCAGATTCGAGCGAGACTTCGGATCTGTGTGCCGGGCGCAATTATGGCGATGTTATCGTAGCCGACAGTCGTGCAAACAGCTCGTGACAGTAAACGCCGATAACGAAGCTCCGGCTGCGACCCGAATGGACCCAATTCTGAAGTGACTGTCCGGCCCAGTATTTTCGCAGAGAAATTATGTAAAGGGGAAAGCGAGAAAGCATTTGACATTCAGCACCTATCGAAGCTTCTCGCTTCATTCGCACAACGATCGAAGATGGTTGCACCCTCTGCTGATCCCGGCGCCAATTGGCACGCGAGTCCCGACTCGAACTGGAACATTGAAATTCCACCAGATTTCCTGATGTTCATGTAACGTGACACTGTCATTCGTTTTGATGCAGAACACGAGCGAGGCGAAGTCGCTTCACCTTCACCTTCCTCCAGGAGTCGCAGCTTCCGGGCAGGACGTAGTGGTAAATAGGTTAGCACGTGGTCGCGAACCTTGTGCCGGAAACGTAGACTTCAAAGTCATCAGGAGAGGGAAGAATAGTTGGAGTCGGGAAGTCTTGCCTCTCTGGCTCTGTGCGTAACGCGTTTCCACATACGCACGTTCACACTGCAAATCCAACTTTGTTATTTCATATCGTTTCTGTGATAGTCACTTTTCATAAACTTAGAAGTCGGCTATTTTAACGTTGAAATGCATGGGAATAACGACAGACTCGTAAGTCTATGAAAAGTGACTACCACAGAAAAGATAGGAAATAACGCACTTGGATTTCCAGCGTACATATCGCGCCGCGACCATTCCGAATACTTGCTGGTCGCTTCATCCGCTTTATCGTAGGATTATATAATAAGCGTCGCCATGAGACTCTTCGCGGCGTCTTTGGTCATGGGAGGAGCGACGCCGAGGCTTCGTACCAAGGTCGAGGCGCGTTGACAGTCGAGAAGGTCGTGACGCGGTGGTCACTCTCACGTGGCGAAGCAGCACCCTTGACGTCCGAGCGGACGACGTCGCGACGACCAGCGCCGACGCTGATCGACCCAACTGCGCAGATCATTCCTCCCGTCTCGCCGGCTGTTGCGCACGTTGCGCATGTTGCGTCGTTGTTCCTCGGACGCTTTCCTGCTTGCACGTCGCACAAACTTCCTACGGGCATCTCGAACTTGTCCCGCGGGGAAAGAGCATCGCCTTGCCTGTTAGCCGTCCTCGTGTTTGCACGCACGCAATTCAGGGTACTGAGCACTAGGGAGGTGGGTGCGTCTAGAGAGACAAGGAATCGAGCGGGCAGGTGGACAAGCCGCCGCCGTCGTGATAGCCGTTGTCGCGTAGTTCAACTTTTAGTTGACGTAGTAGCGTGGCCCTGGAGGAGGAGGGGGAGGCGATAGCGGAGGTGGCAATGGAGGAGAACTCGTGCCTCTCGATGGAATGCCGAGTGCGCAGAAGGCCGTGGCGCATACGAAAGACGCAGTTTCCTCACGGTATTACGGAACGCGACGCAGTAAAATGGCTGGCTTTTCTAGCGTCGCGACGCTTCCCTCGTAGGCAGTGACACCGTTACGTTACCGCTGTTACTCCCGTTACCACCGTCGCGAATCCCACGCTCGACGGAGGCGCGTGGTCCGCGTGGGACTGCGCGCGCTGCCCCGAACCAAACCTACCAGCGCCGGCTCGACTCGTCGTCGCGACGCCTACAGCGCCGCTCGCGGTGCTCCTACGAGGCACTGCCGCTGCCTCCTGCACCTTTTCCTTTTCCTCCTTCTTCGGATTGCCTTTACCACCTCCCTTCCCACCTAAGGAGGAGAAGGAGGGGGCACGGGGGCGGCTTCGCCAACTACGACTTTAAACGCGACATGTATCGGGACGATAACGGAGATACGGAGCCTGAAATGAATCTGTGCGAGACGTCGCGACGCACCGAACGGTTCCACGACGCACACGCAAAGGGGTCGAGGAAAGGAGGAAATAAGAAAGAGAAAGAGAACAAGAGAACAGGAGGTGTGCGTGTACTCGAGTAACTGGAGTGTCGTCACTTCCGGTCTGAGAGGCAACGGGGGAAAACACAGCGTGTGTAAAGTAGTGGGGAGCAGTGGGGATATCGAGTAGGACACGCAGAGACGTAGACACGTAAAAACATAAAAACGTGGAAGCGTGGAAATGGTCGCTATTGACGTACGTCAATGTATTTAATGTAACGGTGGCATTGACTATCGTCGTTCGCTTATCGGCAACGCCGATCTCCTACTTGCACTTCCTCGTAACGATCAGCCACGCAAACCCGTTAACGATTCGGACTAATATTGGGCCCGAAGCCCACGGCTGATACTACAATGGGAATGACGCATATCGTGCACACCGGTGAAAGGGCTGCGACGTCGACGACAACGTTGGCAGCTCAAATTATTTCCTGAGCTGATTCTGAGTCACGTTCGCTCGGTGATCGTAAGATAGTGTGTCTCTGACTACCAATACCAATTGCATTAACACACACCAATACTACCGAGGCTCGTACCCCGTACCCTATTCCGGGTATTCCGGGATCATGTATCACGTGTACCACCTACTACCTAACACGGTACCAGTTACATGCATTCACGTTCGTCTGCGTGCCTCGTAACGTCATAACCTACGTACACTCAAATAATCGGGAGTCTCGTAACGACCGATCGGCGATCGGCCAAAGACCCTCAAAATAATCTAACCAATGTAACGCGCGAAGGAGGAGGATGGCGTTGAAATTTGCACGAGGATTTCGGGATAGAACAATAGAGAGCAGAAGAGATAAAGAGATGCCAGCAGGTGGGAATAAATGACGCACGAAGGCGGAAAAAGGACGAAAGGAGAGAGAAGAAAGTCCGATCGATAAGAAGCTCAGGTTTCAGTTCGTAAATCTTTGAGATTCGCATCGACGTATGTATGCGTCTACGTCACGTGTCCTCGCGTGTCGTCGTCGACGGTGCATCGCTCGGGCCGTCAAGAGCGACTCGGCGCAAAGCGAAGAAGAGACTCGAAACGCCACTGCAAATCCAAATCGTCAAATCCCTATCAATTCTGTGGTAGTCCCTTCTGACATCAGGATATTTATTAGGTCGTGTTTCAGGGAAAATGATGCGTCACGAAAATGCGTAACGCTTGAAATTCTGATAGTGCCAACGCGTGATTCGGTGAAAATGCATAACTCATAAATTCTGATAATGTTAGTGGGCATAGGTATATGTATATATGACACAGAATTTGACAATTTCTAAAATTCCTGTTTCGCAAATTTCCTATATCTCGATTTGAAATCTTGTATCGTACATCCTAATGATCTCCGATGGTCGCGCGGAGTGCGATATCTGTGTCCCTTTTTACACACGTACAAGTGGATAGGGAATAACGCGGTTGGATATTTGCAACGACGTAACTTAAAAAAAAAAAAGCCGAGGGCGACGCACTTCCTATCTATTTATCGGAATTTATATTGGCTGTTAATTTATCTCAGCAGCAGTAGCGAAGATCGCAGGTCGCTGCGCCGATTGAAATAGGTTCGATCGCTCTTCGTGCGCACTCGGATTCTTTCCGACGCGACTCGATGCATTCCAAACTGTTAAAGGTCAAACTCCGTTGACATTATATCGCCCGTGTATCACCGCCGTATCGCTACTATCGCGGCATTATCGGGGAGCCGTGCAATCGCCTCCATGGGAATCTTCGCAGGGTACGGTACGCTCCCATAATACCAGGAAAATCCGTAGTCCGGCGCTCAGTTGACATGCTCGAAGAAACATCCGATAGCGAATTGTCTCTTTCGAGTCTGTTTCCGGGAAGACCAGCGCGCTGTGGCCTGCAGCAGCCAGGGGGTGTCAAGGGCGAAGGCGACCCGAGGAGCCTCCGACTTCCCAGAATCCGTTCGTTTCTATCGAGATTAAGCAGTGAGTAACAGGAGGAGTGGCGGAGGGTGCGAGTAGCGAAGCCTGAGAGAGGCTGAGGAGCCGAAGAGCTGAAAGTCGCCGACATCACGCGGCCGCCACGTGACGTAGCTGCGTTTTCTCGAACGCAATGGACGAATATCTATTGGTCTGTTTGGTCCGTTGGATCGGTTGAGCAACGGTGACGACTTGGACGTTTTCGAGGAATGCTTAGCGTCGCGTTCACTGACAGCGAGCCGACCCATCGTTCAAATGATTCACCCCACGGCATGCGTACGCTAGTCGAAGATAGAGATCTAGATGTCGACAGCTGTTGACGCAGACGTTTCATAATAATTCTTATCACGTAGCGCGATGTTTTCGTTCATAACTCTCTCGTTCAATGTGGAAGAATTGCGCGACGCACTGAGATAATCTAGGCGTTCGCGACGTCATCAGCCACTTTCCGCTATAAGAGGATCAAGGTAACCTTCCGTAGCTCAAATGAAAATGAGTTGTCAATCGATCGACGGAAGAACGTAAGTGTAGCCGCAGAATGCAAGCGCCCACGAAGGAAAGGTGGCTCGGGGTTCTTGGCGCTGAGCTCGGAGATCGAGGGGGAGGGAGCACTGCTCCCGTCTAGCAGCTGCGACAATCATGGAGAGAGAGAGAGAGAGAGAGAGAGAGGGGCGCACAACAAATCTAAAGACCTCCCCCCTAGTTGCATCATTCTAGTGTTGTTGTTGTTTGTATTGGAAGCAAGTTGGGCAGCGATCCTTTATTATCGGCATCAAGGCGACGCGCACGTCAATGGCGAAGCTCGGGTGAAGAAAGAGAGTATTTTTAGCTGTTACACGTTGCTTTTGACTGTTCGCGACATTGACGCGCGCCGGTGGCGATGACAGTGACCGTAGTAACGTAGTAACGCGGTGCCCTAGACATGTCACATGCGGAGCCACGCGGCGGCGACGGCGACGGCGACGGCAGTCCTGGCCCTGTGCTGGATCACCACGTACGAAAACGACACACACGCTGCTCTGCTCCTACTCGTCTCTAATTCACTCGCGATTCGCTCCAACTACGGATACATGGACACACGTACGTCCTCCACATCTTTGACTACCAGGGAACATTTTCTTGAATCTAGCAGACGTCTTTCTCGAAGAGGACACAAACACAAGCGACAATTTACGTGAAATTCACGGCTACGCGAATCGCCACGCGTCTCGAATAGAATGGACGCTCGGCCCGAGAGGGGGAGGCAGCATTTCTCCGAAGGAGGATGAAGGAGGACGAACAAGCACCGAATCCCTGAACAACGCACCACATTAGCCTATGGTAGGCGAAACAGCCCAAAAAGCCCAAAATGCCATCTCCGAGCTATCAGCGACCTGCCCTGAAGATCCATAGATCCACGATATCCTCCCTCGCGATCTATCTAGACCGACTGATAAGTTCCTCCCTCATTTCTAATCTCTTACACACATATATGCACGTCAAGTAGTTTTTCTTCTCTTACTGAAATACCTAATGACTTTTTGCTTCCTGTCTTCAAAATTGAATAAGTGTAAAAGAGAATTCACCTCGAAATTTCTCTTCCTCCTGACACTTTGCCCATTACTTTTTCAACTCCAGGCGGCGACCACTTCCACGAAATGTAATTTGCACAACGACCGATTTGTCTATGCACTTACCTGAAACACAAAATCGAAAACTACGATTACGTACTTATACAATGAACGAAGGGAATAAAATGTAAATTTAAATCGACCGAAAATAAGGAAATAAGTAGCGCAACATTTCTTTACGGTAAATACCTTTTAAAGCCCTGTGATAAATCTCAGGCCGCTCGGCGGGAGAAAGAGTATTGAAAGAATAAAAAAAATTATTAAAAGCTAAAAGCTACTATCAGTAAGAGAACGTGCGACCAGTAACGGGCAACAGATTACTTTAGCGATTAGAAATCGGCTCGATCCGTCCGCGTTCGACAGAGAACCACACGATTCTACGTTCGATGTCAATATCAACAAGTCCATTTCCTTATTAGTAAACATCCCCGTGTGTACATTGGGAACTTCCAGATTGAATCTACGTGTTAAATGCCTCCAAGTATCTCTTGCTTTAATTTCGTGGAACACTACGGGACACAGTAGCTTGGATTCATTTTCAGGAGTCAAAAGAAGAAGAGGAAGAAGAAAGGTAAAAGGTCAGCCACTCGCAGCTGCCACTCCTCCGAGCGGGTGCATGCTGCGAACGAGCAGCACGCAGCCGCACGCACCACGCACGCACCACGCACGCACCACGCGGGAGGCAGGCAGACATCGCGGGAGGGAGAGAGACGAGACTCGTCAATTCGCATTCGACTCGGCTTGGTCTACCTTACTCGCCGAAGCTGTCACAATTCGCCCAAAGAGATCACCGGAATATCCCGATCTTTCACCTTCGATAGATTCCCTTACGCATTTCCCTACCGATAATGCAATGGCAAATGTGATGATCGTACGAAGCGACGTGCTGGATCCAGTGAAAATGTGAAAAAAGGAGCGAGGGCGTTGAAGGGGCTGAAGTGGTTGAAGGTGATGAAGGAAGCTTTGTGGTTCGGAGGTTCAGGGCTGCTCGCGAGATAGGAGGGTGAGAGCAAAGCAGGGGGGCAGCAGGGGGCAGCAGGTGATGCGCCAGGTGTAGGACGAAGGCGCGTGCGCCACGTCCTGTCCCTCGTCCCCTCGTCCACTGATCCCCTGAACGTCCCGCCGATGTCTTCCGGTCACGTGCCTCAGAAGCGAACCACCTCAACCTCACCGCATTTATTATGTCTTCTCCTCCTCTCCTCCTCTCCTCCATCCGCGAGGCCCAAACCTTCCTCCTTTTTACGTCTTCGAGATCGTCTACCCCACGAACTGCGAACGAGCCAGCCAACAGATGCTTCTCCCACCGGTCGACTGTCTGCACGCACGCACTCTCTCTCTCGCAATATAATTATTTTTTCTTTCTATTTCTATACTATTATTAAAGACGAAGCCGAAACGCGAATCCAATGTATGAACAATGAGAATAGCGAATAGCGAATAACTAAGCTAAGACCGAGAAACGCACGCACGCGACATATCTTGCTTTCGACCTTTGCACCCGTCCTGCTGATCGGCCCTATGGGGGGAGGGGAGGTCACTCGTCGCTCGACTTTAGCCAGAGGAACGGACAGATCGACGTGTCGGATGCTGGAATCTTTGTGCTTAGCTCATGTCTAGTCGAGTTGAAAGTGAATACTCAGGATTACGATAAGAACGAAGGATCCTATGGAAGCTGCAAAAAAATCTGAGAAACGAAAGAGACGCGAGTGAGAGAAGAGGCGAGTATCGTCGCGCCATTAAGGGATAGATGTCGATGTAGTAGATCAATGAAATAATGATCTTGGAAAATTTAAAACAAAAAGCTCAAAAAATAGCGCAGATATGCATATCTATCCCAAGCGAGTCCAAGTTTAGAAAATTTTTAACGAGTTTTTCTCAAAACGCCTTTTCCAAAGCTCGTGCCCACGATATCTTGAACAAGGTTCGTCCGATTTAGTTCAATTTTGAAGACAATCATTTTGAATACTCGGAGAAAAGGAGGCTCGAAGGATTTCTACCTCTGTGTCTAATGATCCTGCCATCATTACGATACCACATTGTAATCACCTAATCACTCAATTTCAAGTGACCACATTTTTCTTTTTAAGTTCAAAAAATATGTTTAATCAACGAGGACAGTATTTACTGTTATATTTACAGAACGATTTGAATTTCCCGGATAGGAGATACGTTTGGATACCGCAAAGCGTGTCAGTGGCTGCAAAGCACTCTCGTTCAATATTTTTTTCAAGCAATAGAAATACAAAAACTACATAAACGTTAATACTTTACAGTGTAATAAAACTTTCGCTAAAAAAAATTTCCCCCGAAAAACTTGCGAATTTGACCATTTTTAGGTAATCTACACTGACATGCCTCTTTAACGTTAGGAAGGTCAGTTAGGCGCGTGCCCCCCCCCCTTTCACCCTCCCTCTTTTCGCAAAAGGTTCTCGCAAAGAGAAAAGGTGAAGAAAAGCCAATTGCAGCGGTCACGTGACTAGTCCTTGGATGAATAGCGAGAGTGGTGGAAACGTCAGCTGCGACGCGTCCAGTTCCTAAACGCAGCACAGGCGCCGCCTATTTGCCTGCTCACCTACTAGCGACGGTCACCTATTAGTATGCCTTTAGATAGTAACGCTACCTACTACCTGCTGCAGTAGGCCCACTATCATGTCATCTATTATGCACCCATCTCATTGTCAGAGAAAGAGGAAAGAAGAGAGAGGAGGCGAATCTCCTTTCTTAATGTCCTCGGGCAGTTTTATCGGGAAAAGAAGAGCGAACCGTGTACAGGCAACCTGGTGTTTGGCCTGCACTACCTGCACAAAAATTGTTCGTTTCTTGGCTCCACCCTTGCGTAACAGCCCATAGCGATGCACATGCAGCGTGCACCAGGCGGCTGCCCGAGCCGAAGGAGGCACAATACGACGAAATCACTTCATCGAAAACCCGAGACAGCAGATGCTCCTGGCGACGACGAGTGAGCGGGGAACAGGGGGAGACCGTGGCCCGTGGCTCTTTCCAACAAAAAATACATTAATTTTCCCTTCTAAGCACCACTACGCTGCGAACAGATGTCCATACGTCTCCATTCCGTTCCCCGACTTTTTCCCATTTTGCATTCTGCTTTCCCTTTTACTCCCTCTATATATTTGACCATTCTATTCCTTCCTCCACTTATTCGTCTTGGCCCCAACACGACGCATTCAGCTTTTATCGAAACTTGCTCCTCTTCCTCTCTCAAAGTTCTCTTCAGGCGATTCTCAAGATTCGCCGCTCGACAGCTGGCAGAATAATCGAAGCCACGCAATTCGAACTCGCTCGTCGATTTCTGTCTCGAGTGCAGCATGAAGCAGCACGAGGCAGCAGCAGCAGCCATGCTGGCGCATCATCGATTCAAAATTCCTTAGGAAGGAGCAGGATTGCTTTGAAGGCGCGTTCGAATGCACAGGGTGCGTTGGGTGCAGCGACCCAAAGAAGAATTCCGAAGGATCGACAAAGAAGGACTCGAGGAAACACATGCCGATGGGCTCGTGCCACGATCCAACTAGCATCTTGTACGTTGCAGCTGTCTTGTGTCTTGGAACGCTCAGCGACAATCCAGCCAGCCAGCCACTAGGTCCACAGGATCCAAGACAATTAATAATATAGTCTGCCTAATCGTTTTTCCTCCTTCCTTATGGAACAAGTCGCTTCTGTTTTCTTTGCTCCTTGACAAACAATCGCGAGAGCCGCGGAAGCAGAGATCGAGGCTTTCTGGCTACAACACCTGGAATAGTCGCCGACGCTGCAATCATTTACGTCTTCGATTACGTCTTCTTGGTTACCTCCGAAATCAAAGACACGAATAAGAAGCGAAGAAGACGCCTCGTCGAGGATCGAATTTACGCGACGACAGCTGCAGGACCCCTCTCGCTTCTTTCTCATCCCTATCCTCCCGTTCTCTCTCTCTCTCTCTCTCTCTCTCTCTCTCTCTCTCTCTCTCTCTCTCTCTCTCTCTCTCTCTGTTTCCTTCTTCCTTCCCTCGAACCCTCCAAGGCAGCGTCCCTAGAGACGCTCCAATCCGCAGAGTCTTTCCCCGGGAAAACCGGAAGAATCGGGTCGAGTAGAGCGAAAGGCCAGATGACAGCTGGCTAAATAGTCGCAGCATCCGAAAAACAAGAGACGGAAGAATAAAACAATCTAAATCCTATAGGATATATAGGAAGGAGAGGTACCTCCCTTCGCTCCCCACAGCCATCCCAATCGCCTAACGCCAATTCCTACAATCGGTAGAGAGTCCTTCTTCTCCCTTCGGGATTCCTCCCGCACCCGCAGTGACTCGCCATCTTCATCGGATTACTGCTGCGTGGCAGCTGCACACGGAATTATCTTACCTTTGCAATCTTCATTAGTTAACAAATTTAATGTTTTCATTTATTCCGGGTTTTAATGCATAAAGAAAGATGCTCAGCCAATTGGGACTAAAACGTGACGGACCATGACGAACGGGAGGACCGAAGGCTCGCATAAAAATCCGATGAGAATCCACGATAGATTATGGCGACGCAGGGTGGCACGCTTCGCCGGATAAATTTGATCGTTTTCACATATTTGACAGCTATTGGCCGGGATGTATTCAGTTACCAGGGTTAATACGAGCTCCACGTAGTAACACGATAACTCTTTGCTCTTTCGTGAAACTCGAAGGACTCGAAGCAGAAGCACCAGGAGCAGCTTTCTCGGATCCAGACAAATTTTTTGACCCCCCTGGAGAGTCCTTCCAGTTTCAGCTGGACCCCATCATCGCGGATCTTCCGACACGTGGATGATGTGCCGTATCAATGGCTACCATTGACCGTGAGATTCTCCTTCGTCGGGTGCAGCCGACAACGCAAGTCAGGAGCAAGTGTCCGAGCAAGAGGCAAAGGTCATTCGCATCTTCACTCCCGTGGCGGCAACCAGTCCGAGAGCCCAACTGGCGATATTGCTCGTTCTGTGATTTCCGGGCAAACGGTGACGACACCCCGACGAACCGGAACAGCGGAAGAGCGAGACGGTCGATTCGCCGCGAAGATAAAGAGATTTCGGAAAGGTGCTAGTGGTGACGCATTTCCGGTGTGACTAGAGAATTCGCCCGAGTATCGCGTGAGACACCGATGAGACGAGACGAAAGGAGTCTAGAGGAAAGGCTGGGAGGAGCCAGGTGAGTGTGCTGCTGGACCGAAAACCTGCTCCTCCTCATCCACTTTCCTCCTAGTTTCCGAGACGATCGAAGGTGGCAAATGCAAAGTACAGAGACCAGGCTCGCGTTGTAGCTAAGCAACTGCGCGAAACGGCAAACGACGCAGAGAATTTCTAGTCAGCCCATTTACGGGGGGGGGGGGGGTCTGTAAATTTCGGAGGAGGACCAAGAGGACCAAGAGGGCAGGAGTAAATAATACCGAAAAAGAAGGAGGCCGAACGAGAGCCAAAGCCTTAAAGCACTTAGTCGCCGTCACATTGAATACTCGTAAAATGTTGTCGACGTCGACGGAATTCCTCTGGCGTCTCTCGTTGTTTAGCGCGCGGCACTCTGGCAACTCCGCTTAAGATACCCCGAACGAGATAACCGATGAAGATTGCGGTTCCTCTGTAGAACGTGCCCAGTAGAATTGCACGTCGCAATCTCCAAGACGGGCACGAAGAACCCGAAAATCCAAGGATTGACACGAAAGAGAAACGCGGTGAATGAGCGCGACGGCCAACCCGACGCCGGCGAACGGCAACGCTATTTCCGTGTGGGCGTGGGCCACGCGACGAACGGTACACCCCAATCGTTTCGAAGGGTAGAGAAGACACGCGAGAGGAACGAGGGTGACTTCGGAAGATGAGTCATTCGAAACTGCAGATCTCGAAGAACTCCAGAAACCTATGGCGAATGAACTAGAGAGTCCTGCAGCAAAATTGGGAATCGGGAATTTGAAATCCGGGGAATTAGAGGACAAAGCGGGCTGTAAGAATGTGTAACGGGGGACACGCGAGCACGTTCGAATTGACGGAGAGGAGGAGTGATGAGGAGGGGGGCGGGGGGGCTGCTACACCTGGCCTCCGGATGCTCGAGACGACGGCACGCGCTGGCTACCCTCCCCTCCCCCCCCCCGTCTCAGTACACACCTGCCCTTCACCAACACGCCCGTAAAATCTGAACGGAGGGTTCGAAAACACATAGAGATTCCACGTGGGGCAAAGGCTGGCGCGCGAGGAAGATGTAGTCCAGAGACGTGGAGAGAAAGTTCAGCCGGGATGTTCGAGGATGTCCAGGATTGTCGGTTGACGCAGCCATTCGAGAGACGGAGGGGAGAGCCGGCTGATCCGGCTGCTAGGAGCTATTCAATATGTAACGCGTTGCAATGCGATGGAATGCAATCGCACGGAATCCGATGCGGCGCTCAACGCATTCGTGCGCCGCGCTCGACGCATCCTTGAATCCCTCGCGCCCCCCTTTAAATTCTTCGCGAAATAAAGAGAGCGCAGTCCTCCCCGAGATCTCCGAGGAAGAGGACGAGGTTCACACGTGAATTTGCTATTGCTAAAAAGCGATGCATCTGCTCGTGAAGTCGGCAGAGGATTGAGGAGGAGCCGGGAGGGGGGGGGGGCACGAATAAGGGCAGAATCGAAGGGAGAAATTGGACGCGTTGGATCCGCGTTGGGCTTCAGCGCAATGGATGACAGCGCGGATTTCCCCGCTGATTCTTTCATACGCTCGCTGAGTCATTCGGCGACCTCGATAATAGGCAGAGTCGTTCGATGACTTGGCCCCTGAATCTGCTCCCTCCCCGTCCGTTCAGCCTTTCGAATCTAGTTACTCCACTCCAGGGTTACATATGTGTAACGCAGTTGCACTTGATTTCTTAAAAACAACTGCCAACTGCTGCCTCCGGAGTTCCTGCTCATTCGAAGAAGACTTTGTCCGAGGCTTCTCGGTCAGTGAATTAAAACGAAACGAATAGCTCTGGAGTAAAATACTCGAATTCGGGAAGGTCAATTCGAAGACGACCAGAGACGTCCAGAAGGAAGTGAAGTTCAATCGGAGATAGAGCCACGTCGCAAATTCTGTTGCAGGACCAAGGGAAGATCTTGACTGGACCTGAAAGTGGCTGAGGTCGAACCGGTTCCAGGAACGTCAGAAACGACAAAGCTCTCAGCTTCCATTTCCTTGTCCTAAAATTTGATCCTCAAAATCATCTTGCGAATTTCCACTGCACTTTATCCCCATTTCCAGCTGCCGCAAGTTCGTCAGCGAAGCTCGAAACTTGAGCAGCAACGTCTCGCTGATGCGTGAAGCCGCCGTGCAGCGAGCGCGGCAAAGAAGTTGCGAGAGACGCGCGCAGGAGGAAAAAGAGAAATTTATGAAAATGCCAGCGTGTCCGTTAAAATAGCGAGAAGCATCGCGGCGCCCACGTTTCGACCGCGACTCGCCCGTCTAGACGGCCTGTAGACAGGTTTCCTAAGGAGTGGATTAAATTTAGCGATATTTTGTTTCGTCTGCCTCGTGTCGCCTCGGACGCACTCGAAACCGCAATATTCGCGAGTATTTCGCCAGTACTACACGGCTCGTAGCTCCCCACGACTCTCATTTTCATTCTCCATATGTCGAGAGACAATTTAACTTAAATAAATGTCCGAAATCGGGAAAACGCGAAATTGCAACTTATCCCTTATGTAATTGGGGATAGAGTGCGTATGCGTGCGAACGCGCCCTCGTGCGTGCACCTTGTGCGCCTTGTGCGGCCTGCAGCTCCTCGACACCTGCACCTGCAAAACAGAGCAGCTCGGACTCCGCCCCCCTTCGGCTGTAGAGTTAAAAATCCGATAGCATTCGGATCTCTTCTTTCACCATCTCCCTCGCTAGGCACCGGAAATGGATAAGAGAGACACGAGGGTGCAGCAAGATAAGGAGAGCACGAGACCGAGTGAGACTAGAGGAGCCGGATGACGTTGACCTCAAAGACGTCTGGTGGTGCGAGTGAGCAGCGAGAAGGGAGGGAGACAAGTAAGCACAGCCAGGGAGGCAAGCAGGAAGGTTGGGACTCGGGCAGGCAGGCAGGCAGGGAGAACGAGACGCTGCGCGCCGCGACGCTGACACACCGTGTATATTTGGCCGCGTAGCCTTCCTCCGTATCTTTCCCCGTTCTATTCGTAAGCGCTCACGCACGACGTAACGTAACGTCTCCAAGTCGGATTCATCTGCGAAGACGCAGAGAGCCTCCTTAGACCCATGCCTAAGCTAGGAGCATCGACGAGAACCGGAGGAGACCTTTGTTGCTCGCCTTAAAGGACCTTTCAATTTTCATTTCGAGCCGAATCAACGCATCCGTCTGCGCGTTGCAGTTTCATTCCAGCGCCCGATAGACGACTCTAGTCCAGGAAATGTCGCGGGCGTAGGTTTCAATTTGGAGAAAAGAAGTAAAAAGAAAAAAAAGGGGAAGATGCACTCACCGATTGTAGGACGTATCGGAGGTGGCGTGCTGCTGCAACTTTGCGAGGGGTGAGAGTTGCTCCCCGCCGCCTCCGCCCTCTTCGCCACCGCCGCCGCCGCCGCCGCCCTCAGCACCGTCGTCTCTGCAATCCTCGGAGCCACCCCCGTCTCCCAGGCCACCGCTGATCTCCTCGTCATCCTCATCCTCCATCGCTGCACATCGAACAAACCAACCGTTAGCCACTGCTGCCACCCATCTATTACTCAACTACTAACGCTACTACATTATGCTGCACTACTGCGCTTCACTATTATGACGATCTATAGCGCACTATAGCGTTACATAAGTATGACTAAGGAAATAGTTATGGCTGCTATGGCTGGACTAGTAGACTTGGCAGTACCACCTCGTCGAGTGGCCACCAGACTCAGAATTAATATCTCAATCACTGTCGTGTCCTTCGTCAGCGTCCGCGGGGATGAAGGAGAAATCAAAAAAAGGGAAGATTCGATAGATAGACAGATTCGATTTGAATAAAAGTTTTAGTAAAACTATCGCGTCATTTTTCGATGTTTCCTCTCTCGTGAACGGTTTACTTGTTTCAGGGATTCCAAGCGCTGTGCGTAGCCACAGTAGCCTCTTTTTGCAGCACCAGCAAAACAAGAATTCCCCGGCAGGTTTAATTAGTTCGGCATACACATTTAAATTATCAAGTTAGCCAAGTCCACCTATTCCGCTGGGCCTGTGCCTTCGATGGTGCCAATCAACGAGGAAGACGAGCGAGAGAAACGTGCGAATCGGACCCGCCGGCTCTCCTGGAGGTTGGCAAATCTGCATTAATATATTTGCGTCCCTTCGTTGCTCTCGATCGGCTTCATCTCATTCGGTCATCCGGATCGTGTTCTCTGGCCTCGCTCGGTGCACTCGGAGTGGCCAGGACCAGCCCTATCAAAAGCACCGTGAGGGCTGTGTCCCCGCGACCCTCGACTCGAAGGTCGGCCGCTGACTCTAATTCATTTGAATCACGTGCAGCGCTAGCGACGAGTCAAGTGCAGTTCCACCCGTTCCAATTCCCACCCTCCACCCCCCAAACCGCTTCCACTCCCACGGACCTACTACGTACTACGTACTACGTAGTTACGCTTGTAGCGAGTAGTGCTGTACATACGCCGCGGCTGTGGACGTCGAGTCTCTTTTGCTCGAACCTTCGCAATGGACGGAGGAGAAGGAGGAGGGGGGGGGGGGCTGGATGGCAAAGAGAAGAGGGCGCGAGCCGGTAGTCCCGTGGCCGCCACGGGGGTGAAGATCGTGTACCCACCCTCGACGGGTGCGCGCCCGCGCGCCACTCACACGCGCACACCGATACGCACGGATACGCAGGGATACGCACCCACACGTCGAGAGGGATGGTTCGCGAGGGGAAGCGGGAGAGCAGAGGGGCGTGGCAAGATGAATGATCGCAAGACGCAGGAGTATTGATCCCGGCGACTGTAGTCGTGCTGGCCCACTCGCTGCTCCTCTCTCTCTCTCTCTCTCTCTCTCTCTCTCTCTCTCTCTCTCTCTCTCTCTCTCTCTCTCTCTCTCTCTCTCTCTCTGCTTTACTCTCTTCTGCGCTTCTCTTCTGAAGCTTCACAACACCCCCTATGCTACGGGAATCCTGTACCGGCTGGCGCAGAGGTTGAGTTCAGGGTCATTCGCGTAGATCCTTCGAATGGTTTCCTGCTTCTGTCCGATCTTTCCTTCGGTTGTCTCCTTCGCGTAGGAGAAACGCATCACGAGATGAATGGAAGGGGGGGGGGGGGGGGAAGTTTGAGCAATTGAAGCGAAGGAAACAAGAGATACGTATAGTGACAGGCTACTGGCTATTCGCAGTTTGAGTCAAGTGAAGTCATAGACGCGCAAATCTCTGTTAGTATCCATAATTCACGCGAAATGCAGCGCGATGAGGCTGCGAAGGCTCAAACTCCGTTGAAGGAACTTTTGCCCGTGCATCCCACTGGGTGGTCCAATTAACGTGAATCTACGAATGGCGAATGGCACTGGGCTTGGGGTTCGACGTCGATGAATAAGCCCCGTCGTCAAAGGTATTGACGCGTACGTTATGACACAGTTTCGTTTTACATAATCGAAGGGAGAATCGATAGGAGCATCGCGACTGAACGTCTGCTGCTGCCGTAGACGCATCCCTCCGTTCGACTCGGGGTAAACGGCTTGACGGACGATCGAAGGTTACAGGTGGTCTCGCTGGGACCAGCAGCTGCAAAGAATTGCCCATCTCTTTAGATATATTAGATTAGTCCCTAGTCAAGTCGATTCGTGAAGACTCGCGTAGATTCGAAATGTGGCTGGCGGATCGAGGCAAGAACTAGAAAGAAAGAGGAGAAGGAACAAACGTAGAAGAAGACGCTGGTAGTTTCCCCAATTTGCCCGACTTCCCGATTGTCCTCGTAGCGAATTATCCAGACACCCCTGCCTACGTCTTCACGAGACAAGCTGGACGGAGCCCGGACACTCGGTGCCGCCTTGATAAATAATCAGCAGTAACATTTAGTTGACCGGGTTCAAGTTGCTTCGACGAAGAGTTGCCAAAAGGTACCCAAAGCCAGAGGAGTGTGTTTTCTTTCGAACGTACGACCTCTGTGACTTGAAAAGATTTCACAGTGGTACACTCTGAGCCCGACACCCAGCATCCTGGAGATGGAGCTTTGGCACATTGAACGGGAACATTTTGGCAAATTTCAAAGAACACTATCGCTGCCATCTAGCGCAGCCTCCACCTAAAACGGTGACAGCAACCTTAGCCATTCCACGTTAAACCTCGGGCAAAATGAAGGAACGAGAAAGACGCGGCGGAAGGCAGGGAAGGCGTGGAGATAGATCAATAACAAACCATTATGGACCCTCGGGCCGCACTTATATGTACAGACCTACAGCTGGCTTGGCTTCACTCGGCTACACTCGGCTCGGGCAACCATCGCATTTCTACCTATGCTTCCTTCATCTTACCCTCTTGCCAACTATCTTTTCTCACTCGCCTCCTTCCCGTAGTCCCCGTGACCAAGCCTTGCTCCCGTAAATCCTCTGGACCGGCAAGTCCTTCCAACGTTCTTCCAACGTACGTCGCAGTCAAGTGCTGACTTTAAAAATGAATTTATTTGATGATTATCGATTCGGGAGAAGGAGGCGGCGGTGGGGTCGGAGGGAGAGGAAGCTCAGTTTAGTTTGTAAACGACAAACAAGAACATTTGGCAATAAATGAAAAGAAACTGAGGGACGTCGAGCGACGCCTCGTACTCCACTCGTGCGCGACACGTTGCACGCTGCACGTTGCACGAACTACTGCAGGAGCTACGCAAGAGACTCTTTTCACTGAGGCCCTGGGGTGGACGAACCTCAGACAAACGTTGCTCTTCAAGCGGCACTTTGATGTCCTTGCAAAGTCCAAGAAGCCTGCTGCACTCGCCTACGCGCGCAATTGCCCCCCCCCCCTCCCCAACCCTCTTTGACCGTGGTGCCGCACGTTTCGCGGAATTTACCTAGGCTAATTGTGCATTACCGGACGCACGTGTGCGCGACTGATGAACCACGTGCAGCTACGAGATGACGGATGAACGACAGATAAGTATCATAGAGGTTCGAACAAGAGGGCGACGTCCGATAGGAGCAGCAGAGAAGGAAACTGCGCGGAGCGACGAGACGGGGGGATTTTGCACGACTGATAAGATCCTTATCGTACTGCAGACATGGACGTGCCTTCAGAGTCATCGAAAGCATCGTTTCTCTCACCTTTCGTAGACGATGCACTCCCGGCGACTCTTCATGTATCCACACGGGTAAAGAGAATTCACAATCAATTAAACACCAACGAAATTCAAAGACGCGATCCGTGGGCCGATCGCGCGGCTTGGCCCAACGCTCAGGCTCCTCCTGGGAAGAAGATCCTGGCGCAGGAGACAGCATGGAGGAGGAGAAGAGGAGGAAACGTCTCGAGGCTCGATGCGGCCGTTCGACGCTTGACGCCCGGCGCGTGCCTGCCGCATTTTTTTTTAAGGATTTTACAGAAAATGGCGATTTTTGGTCAAACGACCGAACGAGCGACGAAACCTTCCTTCGAGTCCTAGAGCGGTCCTTTCCCACAGGTCACGCCTCAAGGGACTGCATCCTTGCATATTCTCTCTTTCTCTCTCTCTCTCTCCCCCTCTAGGGAAAGGCTCTCAGATCCTTGGTCGTTCTTTCAAGAAACAGCTGACACCCGACTGAAAAAGTCGTGACCTAATCCTTATCCAGAGTCTTTTTAGTCAGTTCGACCGGAAGCAATTCCAATATATCCACTGGACTAGTATCGGGAATGGAGTGCCAGAATGGCGCTCCCTTTTTACGCGTAACTGCTGCGAACAATTATTTCTTCGCGAATTCCACGTTTATTCCAATCCGTCACACACCCATTCCACTCTGGTACAAAAATTTTCACTTTTTCATGGAAAAAAAAAAATGAGAATCCTTTTGTCTCGCCTCTTCGGCCGTTGACGACGGCACTAATAACAATTGAAGCACAACCGCAGAATCGGAAACCAGTTCAGGATTTCTTTGAAAAATTGGACAACGCGTCACGTCCGGCAACTCACTATCCACGAGCCACGAGCGGCGGCGTGACATGGCGCGGCGCACACGATCGAAGCGCGACTCCGGAGCAATCGGCGGCTGTCGCGAAGACGTTTCGTCTCCCAACGTCTGGGAGGCAGGACAACTCGAAAAAGTTGAACGATCGTTTAAGTCGAATGGAAGGATCCCGTGCTCGAAGTCGCGGACTGAGGATCCAGGCGTGCCATGTCGATGGACTCGACGTCCGAGAGGTCGGGCGCGCGTCGGCACCGCCGGCACCACCGGCAACGGCGCGATTCGTCTGCCCGCCCCGCAATCGCGCAAGCGGAGCACACCGGGGGAGGGGAAGGGGGCTGCAGTCACAGTCACCGTCGTCCTCGAAACGCCGAGGGCGCCACCACGCGGCCGCGACGACGACGCCGACGTCGACGCCCGCGGTCGATAGTGCGTCGCCGTGGGCCAGCGTACGCATCGCGCGTAATGTGTACCAGATGAAAGGGGGCTGGGGCGCACACGAGGGAGGGAGGGGGAAGGAACGCGCAGGAGGGAGCGAAAACGACTTATTCGATCTGGGCAACGTAACCACCCGTGGACCATGTAGCAGTGTGCGTTGAGGAAGCGGCCAGGAGAGAGAAGCAGAGATAGGAGAAAATGAGGGTGAGGACTGATGATAAGAGAAGTCAGCGCGGTCCCAACATTGCAGAGAGAGAGAGAGAGAGAGAGAGAGAGAGAGAGAGCAGGCGACGCTGCCCAGTCATTCATTGATTGCACCGCAAAGACAAGACGGACGGCGTGCGTGCGGGGCCGCGT
Source organism: Trachelus troglodyta (assembly GCA_030142635.1). Lineage (NCBI taxonomy): Eukaryota > Metazoa > Arthropoda > Insecta > Hymenoptera > Cephidae > Trachelus > Trachelus troglodyta. Next base: position 490,066 of record JARQTJ010000320.1, read on the forward strand.
GGCTGCCTACGTCGGAGGGTGATTGGTCGCTCGCTGGTTCGCACAGGCGGGAAGAACATGTCTGCTACCCTTGAGGTGGCCGACTAACCGAGAACCGCATTACTAATAAAGTAATGAAGCAGGTATGCAGTAAAGCCGGAAAAGCGAAAAAGGAAAGTGAAAAATGTGAAAAAAATAGGTGAGTGCGTGCATGCGTGTCCACAGGGTCGCCAGCGTGAATGTTGCAGCGATTTCGGGGAATTTCGTGCGATTCGCATGCGTAGCTGGCGTTGACGCCAGCGTCCGGAAGGAGTCGCTGGGAATCGAGGGAAAATAATCGAATGAAAAGACTCTGAAGGCGAAGTGAAGGGGCGAGCGAGCGTCTACGCATTGACGGGAATCCGGCATTCCCGCGCTTCTCGCTTACTCACGACTCTTCTCCTTTTGTCAGCGAATCTTCCTGCTTATTATCTTTCACCGTGGATTCCCAAGGGAGGCTCCTCTAATCGCCTAACTAAAGTTTCTTCTTCCAACCCTCTTCGCCCTCGGGAACTCTCGAATCTCTTAGCCACCCTCTTCTCGCGCGCCAAATGCTCCGACGCGTCCTAGCTAAAACGACACCTCCAATGACACACGGCATCGGGACAATCTTTCAGGATGCTGATGTTTGCGTCTCCTCCGATATCTTCGGCTGATTCTGAATCCGAAGGAAAGGATCCAGGAGCGAGGTCGAAGCAACAGCAGGGAGGGAAGCCAGTCTAATTAAGTCGGTGGGAAGTTTATTAAGAGCGAGACTTAAAATAGCAGGCGACACAGAGCCGAGGAATGTAAGGGCAGCCCACTTTTATTGTCGGTCGAGCCCTAAGATTAACTCGAGCTAACGCGGAGGCACAATCGCTTTCGCTTTCGCTTCGATACAAAGGGGGCCAAGTCCATTCACGCGCCAGACCAAACGATCAGCAATTTCGAAAGCTCCACCCGAAATAGACTCCATTTCCGAAATGGCCTTCCCGCTTCGCCATCCTTCCTAATCCCACTTCGGCTGCCGCTTCTCCTCCTGGGAAAACGCTCTGCACTTGTCGAGGCCAAAGGAACGCGGGGGCAGCCGATTACTTGCTCAGGCGGCGGAGCAGCAGGCAGGCCGCTCGGTTACACGCTATTAAAATTGAAACGACAACAAAGGGTCAAAGCTTAAATGTAACCGTGGCTCCAGCTATTTATAAAGATTAGCTTGCTCTTAAGATAAAGGAACTGTGCTAAATTAGCAAGCTAATTGTAGTCAGGACTGAAAGGAGATTCCAGTATATCAGAGCGGTTTCCGTCGCTTGGGGTCCTACAGTACCCCTCTTCCTTAGCCCGTATCGCCCGCGAAACAACCAAAATGACTCCGAACGCTCCCGTTGCCGTCGAAGTCGACAAGGTCGCCGTGCGCCAGGGTCGCAATGAGGCACGTTCCCATACCAAGAGGAGTCACGTAGATGCGTTCGGGTTGAGCTCATGTAAATAGTTTATTGATTCTTCGTGAAGATCTAATCGATTGGGTCTCTGCAGGAAGCTGTTTGAAAATAACCCATGACCCCGCGCGCTTCCTCCTCCGCAGCAGGAGCAACTTCTTTCTCGTCGCTGCAATAGTCGTCCTCGTGATCTTCGCAACAGTCATAATCGTTGGAATTATCCTCCTCTCCCCTCGCCTCCTCGTCGCGCCTTGACACCTCTTACCATTATCAAAGACCAACTGCACTTTGTCCCCCGAAATAGTTAACGGCGACTGCAGCCGAATCGCTGGGACAGCGCAGCGAGTCAACTAGACCTAAAAAGCGAAAAAGAGGGTGAACCTGGCCAAAGGCACAGCGTAATAGTGGCAGCTATTCCACTTCTGTGTGCTGTAGTTTTCCCTCCTCTGTCTCCTTCTTACTTGCTTGGGGCAGCTGAGGAAAGCCTGACGATTCCAGAGTGCATTCGAGAGCAGAATCGAAGAGAAGAGCTTAGAGGAAGTCGAACTGTCAATGGATCGACGTATCGAGTTATCGACTCCTGTGCAGCACCTGGTGGCCTGGTGGTCTACGCTCACATTCAAGTTTTACGTTCGCTCGTGATGCACATAAATGCAGCTGCCAAGTAGCCCACACGTCGAGCACTTTCCGATAAGACTGATATAAACCCAGCCGATTTGAGCATGGATTTTTAAGAAAACTAAATAGGACGCACGCGGAAGCGAAGCGATCGATCGATCGAACGAACCAATTCGACTTTCGAGATTTCCCCCAAATTAATACGCACAAAAAAAATACTATGGATCGTTTCAAGATCTTCTGTCGCGAAAGGGACTAAAGACACAAATAGAAACTTTTTTTAAAAAACTATTTGCAATGCTGCAGTAACGGCTGAACTGGAACGGGCCTCAGGGATGCAAGTGAGTCTGGGTGGGAAAGACGAGCGAATTCAGAGGGTGACAGGGCGAATGGCCCACTGGCCTTGTTGTACGTGGCTTCCGAGCGACTTTTGCGGACCTGCGACCGGTGGCTCACTGCACTGGAAAATTAAATCAATTTTTCAAACGCTCCTCTGGGAAAGAAAAAACCTCTCCGAATAAGGGTCAATCTCAATCAGCTGGCAGGTCGTCAGAGCTCCGTCCCTTTTCTTCATCATCACTTGCATCTCCTCACTGAGCTCCATTTCTGGCTTCGCTTTATTATGGCGCTAATTACGGAACGATATTTCCAGAAGGGAAGAGGAGCAAGGGGGGCGGGGCAGAATACGGAAACTAACTCTCCGCGGGCCTTCGAGACTCAGCGCGGCTCGCGATTTTGCGTCGCAGATTTGCCTTGCTGCCATGCCGTCGCGATGCCTGACGTCACTCGATAGCGTCCAATAAGCTACGACTTTAGGAAGTCTCTGACGACGTCCAATGCGAATCTCCTTCGCGGAAGAGAAAAGCGCCGAGGACGTTTATTTGTACCTGAACACGGTGACTCGCAGAGCGCGTATTTGTCATCGCCAAGTTAAAAAATACGCGCAACAGTACGAGAGAGAGAGAGAGAGGGGGGGGGAGGAGGGATGGTGCTCCTCCCGTTGGCTGCTCGCGCTCCTTTCTCATTACTCGTTCGTCACGCTCTTCTCTTTATGAATGGCTCCACTAGTGGAGCTGCTGGCTTACGAGGAATGATTGTACTACATATCGTCGGGCGACAGCCCCCCCCCCCGGCCCCAGAGTGACGCTCACGGCAGTACGTCTTCGGTCTTGCAACACAGGAAAGCAGCTGCGTCGCAGCGACTCTCTGTGCGCTGTTTGCGTTGAGGGATGCGACCCTTCTGGCGACTCATGGACAACCTTGCAACTCCAAGTGAGTCTGCTCGGAAAGTGAAGGAACCAAAAAGGGTTCGAGGTTGCAGGCTGTTATTGCAACGAGAGTTGCTCGAAGGTCTGGAGGTTTGGAGGTTCAAGAGTTGAACAAGGTTGACGGCGTTGAGGCTTCCTCCATAATGCATGGACGAGGAGACGAGGAGCCGAGGGGGGCCAGAGGAGTCTCGGTGGCATCCGAGGAATGCCATGTAATAATCGAGCGAACGCTCAGGCTAGAGCTCGGCAGGCGGCGCCACCAGCCGGCTGGCCACAACAATGCTCTTCGAGATAACGTTACGCCCATGTTATGCCATTGACAAACTGTTGTAAATGACGTCTCGGCTTACCAGCCTTGACTCCTCGTTCTCCTATGGTGGCGCAAAGTTGACACCTCGTCTGGTTGCACGGGAGTTCCGCAGCCATTCCCAACCTGACCTGGCGATTTCGTCCCTCGACCCTCCCGATCAGTCCCGATCGAGGAACCAAATGACTATCGACGACCTGAGTTCTCTTGCTGCCATCCCCCCCCTCTCTCTCTCTCTCTCTCTCGAGACCCGATAAGAAGAGTAACAGAGCAAAAGAAAGCAAGCAAATAATAAGAACGAGCTAGGAAGAAGACCGGCGGCGGCGGCGGCGGCGGCGGCCAAAAGGGAGATCCTCGGACGTTAACCGCTGAGAGCGCGTCGCGACGCGCAGTGGCGGTGAGAGTCGAATGTGAATTTAATAAGGAGAATAAATCATTTTAATGTAATGTGGAGGGTCGCTGAAAAAACTGGTATTTCTCGACGAGGGATGCATTTCGTTGCGATTATAAAAGGCAGGGCAACCCCGGTGTCTAGACAACGTGGCCTCCTATCAAAAACAGACCACCGAACCGAAGAGGCTCAAAGGGCAAGGAACTCCTGACAATGCCAAGAAATTAAAGTTTCTCTATATAGTCGACCGAAGCCGGTATTACACGGAGTGAAAAGCGCGACGCGACGACTTCGAGCAACATCCTGGAAGCGCGAACAAAGATCATCAGCCGCCAGCCGACCTCCGCCGCTTCCATCTTCATCCAGAGTATCGTTTGTGCTGCCATCCCCTTAATCGCCACGAGCACCTTCGGTCCACCATTAAAGACACAAAAGAAACACCTACGATTACCAGTCCACCCTTCCGAAGCACGTGTCTTCTTGCGTTTCTTAGTAACTCTCGTCTCTGACCTAATCAATATCGATCCTCTAAAGTCCAATCGAAGAGTCAAAAAATAAATTTAACGAATCACTCGTCCTCGACGAACGGACTGACCGTTCGATCGGCTCTGATGTTACAGCCGGGTTCCCAATTGGCGAGTAGCGATTCGCGGGGACCGATCGGCCCGATGGACGCCATCCGGATGAGCCCTTCGCGAACTCTCCGACTGGCAACGTGCACGATCCTAGCCCCGATACAATTACAATTGTAACTTCCCTCTTGCCCACGAGGCCTCCGAAGCATCTTACAAAATCAGCTGCTGGACGCGAATGGACGAAAGAGGAAGAAAGAAGAAAAGCCAGAGAGATAGTCGAGTCCCCACCCTTAGCGAATTACTTGTAACAGGCCCCTCCCGTCCTTCGATCTTCTCCTTTTGATCCTCGCTTTTCGCTCCCCAAGTCTGAAAAATGGCCTTGTCTTCCCAATGAAATGGAGGACCTCGTTAGAAGGATACTTGTATATTCGCGATGCCCCGGGCGTCCGCATGATCGATCACTCCGGCTCGTGCTAACTATCAAGAAGACGCTTTGCAAGAAAGGGATGCCGACTCAATCGCTGAAAAATCGAGGATCGTTTCCGATAGAAAAGCCGAGTGCGTAATGGGAATTACGAAGAAACAGCATCTTTTCGAATGACTCGCTGGCCGATCCCAGTCGCTTCCGTTGGAAGAATTCTGAGATGAGTGACTGATTAGTCAAGTCGAGTGAATGAATGCGCGCGTGAATCAGGCAGCCGTGTGTCATTCATCGTGCTCCCACGTTTCTAGAAGGACTCTCGGGACGCGCCTGATCTAGAAACATCCTGGAGACGCGAAAAGGATCAAAGTCGCTGAGAATCTCTGAACTCGAATTGCATCGGTGACGCGACCGCGTGCGTAGCCCATTAGCGTCTCGGCGATCGTTTCGTCTGTTTTATTAAGGCGTCGGCCTTTTAACCTTTATAGGTGGCAGACCTTAATGCGCGCGAGAGACACAGCCAAAAAAGAATGCGTGAGAAAATATTAAACGATCTTCTTGTTAAGAAGCCACGCGAAATTCTTTCCCCATGCAGTTAATCAAGTAAACCAGACGCGCGTCGATCTTCAAATATTTTTTTGATTGGCAATGAGAGTTCAGCCAATACGGTTCTAAGGGGACACAGCCACCTTCCACGGACCCGCCGCACTCTTCGCTTTTCTCTCCGTCCTTCAACCTCTCCCCCCCTCCTCCTCCTCCTCCTCCTCATCCCTAGCTTTGTCGCCCATTGATCGCGCGTCGCCTCCCGTACCACTTGTCGTACTTGGCCGAAAAGTTATTTAAGTTTTTCGAAAAAATCCTTCCCGAGCAACGTTGTCACGCCTTTGACCTGTTCTCCTGTGCGCCCTCGGAGAGGAAGCTCCGGAAAAGCCACGAAACCTTCAAGAGATAGAGGATCGTATTTAAACGCTCGAATCGAGAGGATCGGCAACTACGCCGTTTAGAGAACAAGCTGGCCGAGTTGATAACCGGCCTCCGGAATGTTAGATAAAGAGAGCTAGGAGCAGCTACGGGCTTCCCAGCAATCCCAGCGATCCCAGCAATCCCAGCAATCCCAGCAGTCCTAGCGATGTCGGGAATAGCAGTGTGAGAGTGCCCGAGGGTCGCGGAATCGGGGAGAAAAGAAATGTTTTCAGTATAAAATGAAAGGGTGAGGAGGGACGGGGAGGAGTGTGTGGAAAAAAGAATTGCGTCATTGGGTACCTAGAAGTTTTATCACATATCAAGCGACTGCGTACCTAGATAAGAACACGCGTGTATTCCGCATGTCGAGAGCGGATGTTGAACCGGAACGAGACTTGCATTACGTGTTGAAGATACTAGAGCTGCGCGCCTCCGACATTCGCTGAATTTTCAGCCCTGACCGACCGCACACTGATTCTCCAAGCCAATTCAGCACCCTCGGGAAAGATTCACTTTAACCACATGTAACTCGGCATTCGGAGGGTTCGGCCGATACGGAACGGCCATAGCGGCAGATGGCACCAGCGCGCAGGGGAGACGTGTACAGCAACCCTCATGCAAGAGAACGTGAGACTCGCAGCAGTGAGATGTCGCCACTCGACACTTCGCTGGAAATCCAACATTCTTATTTCCTATCCCTTCTGTGGTAGTTCATTTTTTACAGACTTCAAAATGTACATATTACTTTTACTTTGAAAGATGTAGGAATAGCAGCACACTTGCGAGTGTGTAAAAAGTGACTACCATAGAAAGCATAGGAAATCACACACTTGGATTCGCAGTGTCGTCACCAATTTGCGTCCCTTTTCCAGCTTCACTATGTTTTTCAAATAAAGGAAGTTTCCACCTTTGTCTTTTTCCCCAAATTCTAAAAATTGTGTGTGCTGACTGGTAGGCTTACTCTGTGAACGTGCAACGACACATACGGAGAAGAACAAGCATATAGCGCAAGAACGCATGTCGTTCCTTCGATCGAATGTCGTATTCGATTTGAGCAATTAGTCGTTTCAAGGGTCGATTGGGCACTGGATCCTGAACACTGCAGATATTCAAGGAATCTTTGCGTCGCCTGTTCGGTTGGTTCGCGAAAGTGCAAGCATTTCATAAAAATAGAAAAACCCGGGTCTGTGTGACAAGGAACAGAGGAGAATCGAACGAGTGAGGATATCCCTTTGAAACGATGAGTAAATGATAAAAAAAAAAAAAGGAAAGCACAAGGTTTTTGTTCTATTTTGCGGTGCGAAGTAAACACGAAGGTAAATGCGCGACGAGCAGTGGCGCCTCCTGGTTGCCGATGAAACGCCATCGGTGCTCTCGTGTCTATTATACAGTAGGAGGATTCGAAGCGCTCGCGCATGTGAGAATCACGGCGTGACACACGCCTCAGGAGCGAGCCACGGCATGACACCCACCGAGGAGGTAACCGGCCTCCTCTAGAAGTGCGACAGCGTCGTCGCCGGGGTGACCTAACCTTGCCGACTAGCGAAAAGTCAGAGAGTCACGCTTCTGCTCACGGTGGACCGAGGACCACGAGGCATTCGAGTATACGCAACACGCGATACACAACACGCGATACGCAATACGCATCACGCACGACGCAATCCGCACACCGAAGACTGGCATGCCTCGGTGTTGAGACCCACCATGCCGACCGCCCCCTCCCGAACCCCAACAACCCCGAAAAAATGCGATAAGCCTTGAGACTCACCCTCGTCTGAGTCATCCAGGTCGTCATTCTGGAGGTAGGATATATCTGAAACCCACAAACACCATGGGTTAGCGGAAAATCCCTCGTGTTTTTGAGCAGCATCGTCCCATCCACAGGCACTCACTCACCCGCCATCTTGCAACAAACTACCGCGACCCTCGCGGCCACGCGACTCAACTTCTGCCCAGCCAATCGACTCGCAATCGTCAACAACCGTAAATCGATCGATGTGCAAAGTCGATAGGTGCGTATATATACACATATTTCTATATATCGCATAAATCGAATCATACCAGATCGATTTACATATAGATTTGTCTCTTGGGCCGTTCTTTTTTTTTTCTATTATCTTTCCCGGAGGCTGCACATATCCGTTATAAATTCTATTTACATACATATTTATTTTTTGAACTCCGAGGTAATGTGATGGGGAACTCAATCCAGTGTTATCAAAGAATGGAAAAGTTAGAGTTTTCGAAACCTCCTACGACCATGAGAGGATCAAAGTCAGGAGAAAAGTTAGTCGCGTTCGCCTGCTTGAAACGTTTTGTTCAAATATACCTAAAATTAATGAACTGGAATGAAATGAAAAAGGAGCGTAAGGAAGTGCAATAATGCTTCGACGATAAAATATTAGATTTCTTTTATATTCTCCCAGAATATAATATATACATGTACATGTACAAGACTGTTCAACCGAAAGTCACCGGTCGAATTTGAAAACTATCGCGCTAAGCCGATATGACAGTTGACAAATGGAATGTTGCAGTGGACGAGCAACCGAACCTTTGCCCGTCTTCGTGCCGCAGTGTGTTGCCAAACGGTGATCGAGAAAATCAATTGCGTGACAGCTGTCAAATGTGAGCGGCACGTCTATGGCTGCATAGTTCTGTACATAATATATGCACGTACGTGTGTATGTAAACTTAATATTTATTCTACAGATTATATTTTACAAGGCGATATGCGCAAAAATTCAACGTATAATGCATAGAATCGAAAGTACTACGTTCTGATTAGTCATGAAAACCACAAAGTATTAAAATATGTCCGGTCGGTCTGACTTTCGAAAAATAACTCCCACATTCCCGATTATTTTCTACGCAAATACTGTATTGCAAGGAAAGGGGAATGCACGAAATAATTCATCTGTATTCTCTGTACAACTTGAGTGATAAGGCATTAGATTAATGATTACCATGTGATACCTGTCGGAAACTGCGAAAGGTAGGTAAACGAAAGTAATTAGATTGATAAATGCTAATTTTTCCGATGCGTGTCATGTGTTGTCGAGGGCGACTTCCTCGATAGTAGCTCTGCACATTGGACACTCGATCAGCTGCTTCGAGCAGGTAGGGCAAAATCCTCTGAGAAGTAAAGAAAAACTCCATTGCCACGCGATTCCAGTTCCAGTTATTTGCCGGAATTTGAAGATTATTCTCAATCTTACCGATGGTCGCAAGGAAGCAGTCTTACAGAAGCTTTCCGGTCGAAGCAAAGAGTGCAAGAGTCCTCTCTAACACTCAGTTTCCTCAGCTGGTCCAGATATATGTGCCTCGGAAGAACAATTTTATCCTCTGGATTTAAAGTCGCGTAGTCGTTGAACTTTTGATATTCCCTGTCCGTCGGCGGATACTTGAATGGTACATTTCCAAAATTAAAGAGGCATTGCTGAAATGACATAAAACTGGCAGCTGCAAAGAATCCAGACCTACGGAAAAAGTTAAAACCGTCAATAAGCTAAATATTTTCTTACGAGTGTCAAAGTCGTTAATAGAAAATTTTCGCACTTTGCGGTCTTAAAAACCTGGACGCATGGCTTTAACGGAATTCCATTCAATGAAAATATTATTTCAAGCTTCTTCAAATCCAACAAACAACCCAAAACATCGCCTGCCTTCCAGCACGGTCTTTCCTGATACTTTTCACTCCTCGCGCTGTGCCAAATTAGTCGTCTGCAGCCGTCGTAGGCCAAGGAGAATTCGTCATCGCCTATCCCATAACCTTCCTGAAACCCAGAGATTCCTAAGTTACGCATAGGTCTCGGACAGAGAGGGAAGGTTCTTTTAGACTCTCACATGATTCAAAAATGTACTGTCTTTGGTAGCCCAACCGATCTGCATCACTCCTGTAGTTATAATAAGCGTTTCGTAATACCAAACGCCGGAATCGACTTGAAAAGTACAACGTACACTCTCAAAGGAATAAGCATCGCAGCGCGCCTAAAACAAAGACGACGTCCAATCAAAAATAAATCGGCTGATAGTCTTATGAATGATGAACTAAATACCTCCAAACCATTAGGTGAAATTTTCAGGTACTCGCTCACATCCTTCGTATTTAGCATCACGTTTATGCCAGTCATGTCAACTGTGTCATGGGAGTACTTCCTACCTTCCATTAAAACTGAAACCAGAGAAATCGGGATTAACACAAACGGACAGCCTCGTTACTGGAACAAGCTGTGCCGAATACGATTTTTTTTTATTCTTACATAAGTTGTCCAAGCACCACTGAGCACAAAAGCCGACTTGACGTCGCACGTAATGGGTTTCTGTTGCCCATTTTTCCAGCTCCAACAATGGATTTTCCTTTTCCGCTAATAATCGCTTCTTAATTGTTAGTTTGTTCTCACCTAACAATAATGATTAATTAAGAAAATCAATTTATAAACCTACAATTTATAATTTTATAAACCTACAATCTACTTACTCGTCTGGGCAAATTTTTCCAAAGCTATTAAGGAATACAACACCACATATGGTTCAATGTCTTCTTTCTGTAAAAATACACAATTTTCCATCTCCATCCTTCGCTTCAAGAAACTTCATACTTTCTTTTTTATAATTGTCGTTTGTATCACTTACAAGATTTGATACCAAATAGTCTAAAGTTGCATCGGACAGTATTGCTATACTGCTAGGACCTGCTAATTTTTCTGCTATACATCCAAGTACAACACAAATATTGCGCTGCTGTGTGGCATTAGTTTGCATATTACCGAATTTTTTAGACAATTGGAACGTATGTGCCAGTCTCAGTACAGAGTCCTGTAAAACCAAAAAATTCAGTAAAATTATTAAATCTAAATTTATATCATTTAATGAATCAATCTTACCTTAGAAGGTAATGGGCAATCATCCAATAACAAAGTAATGACGGATGGGCCCAATGGATTGTGCATGGGTATAACATTCACCATAGAGCTGACAACTTGAATCCATCCATCCTCTTTATCCGCGATAGCATGCAATTTCAACATTGCTGGTGGTGGCTCCTGTTCACTGAATTAAAGGGAAAGTGATTGTAATTGAATTTAGAAGCAATAAAGATAACAGTCATTTGAATTCAAAAGCAACGTGTAAAATGTCTTAAAGGAGAAACGCACTTGTCCACAAGAGTTCCAATGACCCCGAGTGTTTGCAACACCAATCTGTCGACAAGGCCCGATATTGGAAATCTTAAACTTGGTGGAGATCCATCGCCTGCAGCGATTGCATCTACATTTGAAACAGGTAAGACTGTGTTTCCACTTTGAGCATGATTATGAGATCTGTATGCATCGTCGTCTTCAGAGGTGTCTTTACACAAACAATTGCCCATTCCCACGGATGGTCAAGAGAACACTCTCTCGTTATGTTGCACTTGCTAATAATTCTTTACAATGCATTTGATCACACACATCATACACTTTTTCCTAATATTCACAATTCCTATGTAGAAGTAAATAATGTCTTACAGAGCGCTGTAAGCACGATATATAGTTTAAAGAACTATAAGAGAGGAATAATCACTTGTTAGAAGGAAAAAACGATTTAAAAAAACATAACAGTAAGAGTTGAAAATAGTTTAAAACAAAGGCTATTATTTTTTTGGATACATGTTAAAAAATATTATTACGAAGAGTTTGATAAGTGGAATTTATCAATTTTTATTTGAACTGTCAAACTGACACGTTCCTCTTGATGATTCAGTACTACAGAGAAAGAATTTGAAGACTCGCAAAGATAACTTTTGATAAACAACTTTTAAAATGCAAATGTTCCGGTAGTGCATCAAAGGCTCTCGCTTTATACAAAATAGTGAAATGTCATGTAGGAGCTGTTCAAATGATCTTATTCGGTCTCCGCCGAGGAAAAGAATATTAAACAGTGTTAACGAATAGAAGATTAAGGAAAACTTGTGCTAGGTTATGAATGTCACAAAACTCAAACAAACGCCGAATGGTTGCCTCCGGTGGTCGTGGTCAATACCAGTCAATACTGGATCAGTGTTGATGATTGATGATACCGACAAAAGTAGATATCTCAACGTATCTGCAGATATTTCAAATATCTCACTGGATATCACAGAAAAACACAATCCAACTTGCAGAAACTCTTCTTTCTTGCTGTAAAGCCCCACATCCTAGACCGCAGCCGGAATCAAAGGCTATCATGCAATTTGGAATCTATCTATCCATCCATCCATCCATCCGTCAATCTTTTAAATTTCTTGGATATATCCTGATGCTCGTAACACGATATGCAACCGTTTAAGACAGAAACAGGGACAAAGTCTAAATAAAATCTGTATGTAGCGTGGCTGCTTTAAACCGTTGACCGACACCGCATACATTAATGGGGTAAAGATTTTTAAGAAATAGCAGTTCGCAACGACCTTTGACGTAATGCACAAGACAAATAATCGTAGTTGACCGAAAACTTCCACGTCTGACGTTTCTGATAAGCGCCCAACTAATTGTTTTTATCACTCAAACCTTACGTTTTTTCGAATAGCACATTTTATGAATTTTATTTCATCGAAATGTATGTACCGCATCGAACCGAAACATGAAACGTGACAGAATCAGATGGAATTAAGCAGAATGACGCGGAACAGGTACCAGCTACCAGCGAAATTATCAGTCGCGGTAAGTCGTGATTTTGTGACCGCATGTATATACATACATATACAGGGTTATTCACGCAAACGCCAACTGAAACTGACTCTGAATGGGTGATTTCTTGAATCAGATCAGGGTGGCATCATTAAAGAAATAAAAGTTAACGTCATAAAATTGCTAAGATCATGTGAATTCGCATTCTTTGATTTGCTTAACAAGGCCATGCTACCTCGATTATTAACAGAATTGTTTGGAATTGTTCAATCGCGTCCAGATTCAGCTAGTGCCTTTGCCGTGACAACCATATACTATATTTGCAATGTACTATAGATACATGGATATGCGTCACGTCCAGTCACACGTCATTGCAACGGTCTCCTCGAGGAATCGAATCCATCAGTAAATCACAGCGTATAGTTAGTAGCAATCAGTGAGAAGGAGTCCTGTTAAGCATTCTTCAACGTCGACGAAACATTTTTTGTTTTTTTTGTCTTTGTACTTCGATTTTCAGATTGACCTGTTGCTAACCTACAGAGCAATTCCTTGCAAAATACTACCTGTTGCTGCATATAATAATTGACATGGTCTACATATCCGAAGGTAATGACAGGGAAATCTGTTTCGATAATGACAATGTTTCCAGTATGTTTTCGAACGAGAGTTGAAATATATTGAATGCATACCTATAGTTCACTAACGTATAGATATGCAATACACGTATTTCATTTCTCACCTGACTTCCGCTAAAACATAGCCAATATTTATATTTTGTAATGAATTTTTCAGATGGGCGCGTGCTGGAATCCAACCCTTGGAGTTTCAGTAAAATCTACTCACTTTTTGCAGGATTCTTTTTCATGATTCTCATGTTGTGAGTATATGTATAATATCAAAAATCTGTGCTATTATTGAGTCAAGAGTGATGATGTATTGGATAAGCATATGATGTTTTCATTACAATGTACTGATTCTCAAATACCCCATCGATTCCTTTTTTACTATTAATCGTAAAATTTTATCATTAGTTTCAGAACGTTAATTAATCCTGATATAAACAAACATGGTGATCAGTATTCTCGGGACTACAGACCTGGTTCTGGGTAATGTATTCAAATAATCATTATTTTTTATAATCTAGCTTGAAAAATCTTGTATCTTACTTATTTAAATAATAAATGTTTCCATTACAAAATTTCTGGGATAGACCTCCACGTCCACCAAGCCGAAGGATAGGTAGACCGTACACTGGAGAAACTCATAACGTACCTGGAGGTTGTCGTTCATGCGCCCGGCAGTAATCGAATAATTTTAATGAAGACTATAACATTTCCTATATTTATTGCATCTTAAATATGATAATCTTTAATATGTAGCATTACTGCAATATCATCAAAGAATATAAGGAAAGACGAAATCTGCTTGCAATCCTAATCTATAATAATATATAGAGAGCTCATTTTTATGTTCGCGCAAAAGTCATAAACTACTGAACCAATCTTCATCAAATTTTAATACATTATTCTTGACTACTCCGAGACAGGCATAACCTGTACAGCATCTTCAAAAATGTGTTATTACCATATAATTAACAGGTTTGTTTTCGTTACCTACACTTTCTGCACTTTGCACAAAAAGTGCAAATTCTTATTGAATGATATTTTCAAGTAGTCACAGGACAACTTGCCCATTCTGAAAAGTGCAGAAAGTCTAGGTAACGCGAACAAACCTAATATGTGAATTTTTTCCACTGTACAGCGTTACGTATACTCGGCTCGCACGCGATACCTCGTAAAATTAATTAATTTTCTTAAAAGATAATTTTAACCATATATGATTTTAACAAATATGACTCAGTCACGCTAATATCTCGGGCGAAAACGAGACGAGAGAGACTAGCATATTATATACTAATTTTAATCTTTACATAAAAAATATAAGTTACAATGTTTCCATACTTATATATATAATATGTGTGTATGTGTGTACATATGAGATGTAACAATATTATTATTAACTTGTATTCCAATGATTTAATATATCTGAAAAGTAAAGAGAATAATATAAGTGAAAAGGAAAAGGATTCACTTTTATGCTGAACATACCTTGGTAACCAAGCCAGCTGCAACAGTGGTACCTGCAACGCGAAGCATTACCCTGCCAAGCTGCTTCACATCTTTGTACAATTCTATACAAATCGGCCTTTGTGTTGTGATTTCAACTATTGCGCTCGAGTTTTTCGGAAGGCATCGTGGTTTTTTTTTAATAATTTCCCCGGTACCTCTGTGAAGTTGTGCTATCAATCTGACTATGACTGCCGGTTCAACGAGGGATTGTTGATGCATCACCACTGGAAGACCTTTGGTAATTGGTGTCGCGACCGCAAATAGAACAATGTGTGCTTCGAATCGTGTCGTTGTTCGCACAGGATATTGAGGAGCGCAAAGAATGTCTCCCACAGCGACACTCTGTTGCTCGATACCCGATAAAGTCAATGCCACATGATCGCCGGCGAACGCACTCGTTATTGAAATGTCATCAATTTGCAAACCTGTAGCAAACATGAGATTACTGATAGGTCACAATTAAAGAAATTGGAATCAGTATCGTTTTCAGGTGTAAAACAACGAAGCGCTGATCTGAATTTAAAAGCATTAAGTCAAATATGAAAACACTAGTATCGAACCTCTTACGAGCGCAACTTCATTGTACGGTAATACAAGGACCTTGTCACTCACGGAGACCATCCCAGTTTCAACATGACCGGAAACACAAAATCCAGAACCAGTTCCTTTGAATATATCATTAACGGAGAGGCGAAATGGTTTATTTATAGGTCGTTCGGGGCATTTGAAACTGTCGATTACGCTAACCAGTGTCGGGCCTGTATACCTAAATGCCGGTAAACGGTAATCCCCATTAATTCATAAAGGCTTTAGGCTCCCTAAATTATAGAAGAGGATGCTCTTACAAAGACAATCCGCCTCACCCACCAACTTGACAATCCTTCCTCCTTAGGTTCCATGACCAAATTTTCGCCTGACAAACCGCTACAAGGTACAAAAGGCACAGCATCCCTGAACCCAGCCTGCTTCAGAAAGATATTCATCTTTTCGACTATCTCATTAAATCTTTCCTTTGACCATCCGACCGTATCCAGCTTGTTAACCACTACTGCCAATTGGGTGATGCCTACGCGAGAAGCATGCCAATTAAATACAACTTGATGAGAATTATCATTATATGATTAATTACATTATTGCAACTGGAAAAATTACCAAGAGAGCGCAACAATAGCGCGTGTTCTCGAGTCTGTCCACCACTATCAAATCCTGTTTCAAATTCACCCCGAGTTGCATCAACCACCAGCAGGGCAACGTCGGCCTGCGTAGCACCGCTGATCATATTCGGTATAAAATCTTTGTGCCCAGGTGCATCCAAGATTGTGACAGACTTGGTGGGAGTTTCGAATTTCGAATGCCCCACGTCCATTGTAATACCACGTTCTCTGAAAACAGAATAAGCGACCAAATCAGAAGGAATAAGACAAGTATAAAACATCGAAGCACGAGCACTGACCTCTCCTCGCCAGTCTCGTCGAGGACCCATGCGTACGCGAACGATTGCTTGCCGATTTTCTTGCTCTCTTGCTGGTACTTGTGAATAAGTCTTGCGGGCACTTGGTCCAGGTCGCAAAGAAGTCTCCCGAGCAGGGTACTCTTACCTGCGTCTACGTGTCCGACGACCACAAGATGCAACTGTTCTTTAGCATCGCCACGCTTCTTCCTATAGGCTGTCATCGCATCGATTTTATTCTCGATGCTTAGACTTTTTTCTCGAGATTTGGATTCGGAATCGGGCGTCGCACGACCCGAAGCCGGCGACTGACATCTCGACGGCGTATTTGATTTTGATGAGGAAACGATCAAGGTCCTTTTGTCTTTCTGATTTTGATCGTCCTTTTCTTTGATATCTGGAGAATTTTGACCGGACGACGGACTCTGAGAGCGAGGGCTACTGCTAATTCTGGAGTGCACTAGGTCAGAATTGTCAGAGCCGCTTAAATCGAATCCTTTAACGATGGACCGTGTTGCAGCTGGAACCACCTTTACTGCAGGAGACACTCCGGTTTGGAACGGTGCTGCCTTCGAGGCTGTCTTATTACCTAATGTCAAACACTGTGTCAAGCTTCATTCGTTATTTTTATGACTTATGTTATAGCACACCCTTCCTTCTCTATGTAATATTTGCACTATAGGTCCTAATGTACATATACTGTCCTTGTATTTACTCTAGCTGATCATTATTTAAGATACCACGACAAAGATTCAGCAAGTTTTATTTAAGGGTTATCTTTCTATTGCCGACAAACTTCGTCACACTCGTGCACATTCGCATTTCATTTACAGCATTTTCGTACGAATCGCCAGTATTCATGTATCTAGGATTTAGTAAACTAAATGAAACACGCATGTCTCGAGATATGTCGGCACAAAAGAAAAACATTCAATGAGTTAAATTTAAAAGTAATAAAACTGTGGACAATTTTTCGCCCATTTGCGTGTGTGAATGTGATACAATTTACAGTTGCAACACTTGTTGCGGCAATAAATATATTGAAATACATTTTTACAAGGCAATAGCTAATTGAATTTCCATGAGTATGAGGAATTGTGATTGATCATTCGTCACTTAGTTTTTTATTGACACGTAAGCGCATCGCGCTTCTCGTCTCTCCTACGTAGATTTGCAAGGATAACGCTGTCGGGGGACGGACTATGAAAATCGAAAGGTTCCACAGTGTTTAACTGCTTCCTTGGACTTCGGATATAAGATTTTCGAGAATTCCATCTCTTGCACAATGTCTTTCCAAATAAAGATGCCACTTTCTTTGAGTACGAAAGCTCAGCATGTTGCAAATTACGCAAATCTAAGTTACACTCGTGTTCGAGATTAGTCAACGCGCCGTGCAACGGAATTACATCGCCAGCGTCGATAGAGAAATCTAACGAACAACCGTCGCTAATTGGAAACATCCATTCTGTCCTGGACGTGTCTCTAGAGGGAACTGTTGCCGCCGAAGGTACGCTTTCCCTGAGAGCGTTGCTCAAATCGATCACCCAATTATCGGGGGACGGTGTTCTTAAACTTTCCTCCACTGTACTACTACTTTTATCCTCAACAACGCTATCTGCCGACATGATACCAGCTTCCGAAAAACTTTTGCCCAATCCTTCGATCGTATTCTCATCATTACACAGAGCAGGCACGTGCGATTCTGATATCGCCTGATCTCCCATCGGCATAGCGAGTGTCTCCTTAGTCTTCGCAGAGTTCGAAACATCAGCAGAAAGTGGACTAAATTTTTTACGAAATTTCGGTATAACGAAACTTGAATTCGTTTTAGATACTGTTATAGGACGTTGCGCAATCACGGAACTACTTGAATTTTGTAAATGGTGTGATGCAAGATCTGCCAACGACGCAAACGAGTGCGTATTTTTGACAGGCAGAGAGGGAGGCGATGCTGACAATGCATCTGTTGTTTTCGGACGAAAGTCTGTGTGCTTATTCAGAATGTCACTTGAAAATACCGAAGGAAACTGCTTATTCATAAGTGCATTATTTTTTAAGTTTATCGAAATTTCTGAAGACTTTTGAAAACTACGTTTGTCAAGATAGTCGGCGCTGAAGAGCTTATTTCTTGGAAACTCCGCATTCACTGCTGAGGCAGTATTAGATTCTAAAGAAGATGAGGTCAATGCGTGAGCAAGACCGTGCGATCTACCGATTAAGGAACCCATACCTTACCAGCGAAGTAGTGTGGCATTACATGAAACAAAAATAAGAAAATTCAAATCGGTATCATTCTTTTTTACGTTATGACTGTTGTATACTTTTTCATAA
Source organism: Trachelus troglodyta (assembly GCA_030142635.1). Classification (NCBI taxonomy): domain Eukaryota; kingdom Metazoa; phylum Arthropoda; class Insecta; order Hymenoptera; family Cephidae; genus Trachelus; species Trachelus troglodyta. Next base: position 508,599 of record JARQTJ010000320.1, read on the forward strand.
ACAATGGAAAATTTCAAATAGTATTCACAAGCTACATACTACTTTCCTTTTCCCATGGGAAGTAGAAAGTGCTAAATATATATATTTGAAAAACCTCCCATTTAAAGAACTTTTATTGAATTTAAATATACCTTGATGTGCATCTGGTTGTTCTGAATTGGCCACACGATCTGCAAATATCAGTATGGCTATGCAATAACCTCCTTTGCTTGAATTAGAAAAGAATAAGAGAATTTTTTTAAGCAGACATTACCAGTCGTATCCTTTGGTGAAGATTCTTTTAAAATTGCATCCAGTGCTGCCTCTGTATTGAAGTTTGATTGCAGAATTTTTTCAATGAGAGTTGATTCAGAAACTGTGTCACCTATCACATTTCTAATAGCTTCGATGCAAGATGACAATTTGGCTGCATCCAAATTTGAAAGTTCTGCGCTTTTGTGAGTAGAAGTTCCAGGAGGTACTAACGTTGTTGTGTTATCCAGGTCCTCATTATCCTCAACAATATCTTCTTCCGTGAAGTAAGAGGCAATATTTTGCCGTTTATTTCGGTCGAACATGAATTGCTCGGCTGTAAAATTAATAAGGTAGAATGATAGAATTGCGATATAAAGTTAACCCTGTATTTTCAATGTCTAATCAAAAGAGTTTAATTAACATCTAGTTAATGAGATATTAATGATCAAAGTAGGGAAAAATTAAGATGTTAAAATTAGTAAATTAACCAAATGCATTAAAATATATTTTTAGAAATCTTGATATCTAAGGCATTTACTGTAAAAAGATGAATATCATTTGCGATATACTCATTGAGAAATTACTTTTAAACGAAAGGCATGCAATAGCTGCCTCTGTATTTTGCATGCTTTTTCCCCATCTGTAATAGCTGGGGGAAAATAGCAGTGCAGATTTGCGCGTGCAGTAAGCATTACAATTTATTAATGAGAACAATTATTTATCAGTATTTATACTGAAATACTTACCACTAGGAGAAACACAATAATCATCCTCAACAGAATGACCATAAATATCGTCATACCCATCATATTCTGAAAGAAATAACGATCGCATATTGGACATAAGCATTAAACGGAATAATAAACAATTAAATATTTTCATATATCCAATTGGTATTTTGTGAATAATTTAACCTACAATTTGACCGAGAGTACATACCATCTGAATAATTCATAGATCGTACATCCCGATGACGAGACATTTTTAATATTTATTTAATTTAGCTATTAGATGAAAAATTAATCAAAATAGTCTCAACAGCAATTGGAATCAAACAGACAACGGCTAACAGTTGTGAACTTGCAAAGTGCTGCAAGGAAACTGCGAGAACCTTCCCTTCTAACTTTTCCTATGGCTGTGACTCCAGCTGACTCCTTCACTGAGGAGATGTGCCAGAACCAGCAAGAACTGGGAGAACCAGCTCATAGTAAAAAGAATCATGAACCAAGAACAGAAAAGGCAGCTGATAGATAAAATCAGTCGGTTTGCTTCAGTGTGCTTTTACCTACTTTCTGTTAAATAAAAATAAATTCAATGGCTTAGTTCCACCTTACAAAGTTTAAATAAAGTTAACCAATGACATATACGAGTTGAATGGATTTAACCAACGAGGCTGCTTAACTCTCTTCAAACTCTGCACGGTGAAAACTAAGCCATAGATATCGACAATTACTACATTTCTATCGTGCAGAGTAGATATAAGAATAACCAACACGTTCGTGTATTCTTCTCTAATGTCCCACATGATTGGTTAATCCTACTTAAATACTGCAACGTGGAAACGTAGTCAACATTTAACTTTCAGAAAGTCCTTGTTTCTATATCTACTACTAAACCATTAGATTACGATAGATACAAAGTTCCATTCTTCTTAGGGTCGATTGCGTAACTAAAATGTGGTGAAAATACAAAAAGTGAAGCTGTGGCCAATCGTTGTGCTTGCATCCTTTTGACCCTAACACGCGATTGGCTAACAGCTATTCACTTTTAACATTTTCACTACATTTGAGTTAAAAAAATCAACCCCCTGGAGTTTGTAAATCCGATTGAACAAACGGACCTATTGAGCCCATTAAAGATCATCGATGCGAATTACAACAGTAGATCTGTCTCGTTACCTATACTTTCTGCATTTTTCAAAAAGCGTAAAGTCTTATTGGACGATATTCTTAAGTAACCATTGAAAATCTTCACCTTGTGAAAAATGCAGAAAGTATAGGCAACGAGACAAACCTGGCCTGAAAACGTAGCGTTGTGGATCTCCCTACTCGTCTCTGGCGACTGTGGGTGTATTCGCAGGCTTGCATGCATATGATGTGGGTATGACATGGGCATTGGTATTGCATAGTGTTGCCCAGTGTTGTCTGGCATTGCCTTAGAAATGTCAAAAGTATATATTTAATTGACATAAATCGAGTAAATCATTACTGCCTTTAAAAGGTTAGCTAATGCAATCCTCTAAACGTTTATAGATTCTGTTTAAAATCTGTCTTTGTCAATTACTTGTTTTTGTACTATCGCGTCAAAAGAGAAATGACAAAAGTATTATTTGATGTGTCAGATTATACCCGATCGTACTGAAACTTTATTATTGCGCACTTATCTAAAAATTATTTAAAATTTCTGATATTATTGTAGCTGAAAGCATTTATAATCGTAATAGTACGTAAACAGATATTGGATCATGGAATGTGATTGTTACAGATATATTTCTTTGTGCATTGTGAACTTGAATCATAAATGTTTGTTGCATATATTTTCTCATAAATACTACCTTTTATCTAAAGTTTTAATATTTTCTTGTCTGATACTTGTGTGACAGTTTCACTGACCAAGACATCATCACCAAATAGCATTCCCTGCTAATGAATTAACAATGCCGTTCCATCATGCTGCAAGAGAGAGAAAGAGATTCTGATAGCACAATGGAAGGTTTGTTATTATAATATACTGTAAGCTAATGCAACCGTAATGATTCTTTAAAAAAAAAAATATTTATATTATCGTATGCATGCAAGTACATTGTTATATAAATCTAAAAAAATGATCTTAATTATACAGTGACAAATTTATGATTACTGTATGGAGACACATTTCCATGTACATTTTTCCAGAAAGTGAAAATCGGACATTACCAGGACATGATGTGCAAAGTGGTAAGCTGAAATATTACATTGTATTTATTACATTACTTAAGCTCGGGTTCCTTCTTATTTTATTTACTCCATCATTGAGTTCTTCCAGTTTGTCTATATATTCTACCTTTGCATAAGTCAATCAAAAAGCAAGCGTCAAGCTTGACATAATTAAATTAGAGTATGTCATGGGCATCTGTTACGTTACAGACTAGGGCTTCTTCTAGTAACATATATCGTTATATGGCTGAAATTATGAACGCTTCAGATTCTGCATAGACTCAATTCTTTTAACGTGGCTTTTTTTGCTAGTTTGAATCTACAGTGGAAGATCTGAGTATATTTCCTTTATGTCTGATCAGAAGCAGCTGACTCAAGAGCAGGACATAGCGAAAGTTTACAGGAAGGAGCATCATCGATTATTGGACAAAGTTTTCCTGGGCCATGTCAGCAAGATCTATTTGCAGCTCATGGATCCGTTCAAGGAGAAAGTGGCGATGCTATTAGCGTTCATACCGTAAGCACCTCGGTGTCTGGTAATGGTAAATATTACATTCTAGTGCATAAAAGGAGAGGGTCAATAAATAAAAGGTATTTTAACATTATAACATTCATGACAAATTTTCTGTAGAATCAAGTTCAAGTAGAGTGAGTGCAGCTACAGTAGTATTGCCTTGGGGTGCTCAAAAGGAAACTGTTAAAAGTCAACAGGTAGGGGACATGGATTTGAGGCCTGGTGAGTTTGTTATGCGAACATTATTTGGGGATTTTACGATGCAAGCAGAAAAAAAAATGGAGGCTGTTATGACGGAACATGTAAGTACTGCAATAAAGGGTTTCCTATTATATCTTAGGTATTGTTACGTTCGAATTCTACAGATAAAAATGAAACTCATTTAGATATACAGATATTACATGGACAGTCAAGTAGTTGAATTCTATCCAAATACAATTGGATGCTGAAGGAACATTTTTGTTTCTTTCTAGGAAAAGCCTCTCTCCAAGGTGTTGCAACGAGGGGAGGATGCTCAATTTGACCAACTTCTTTCTGCATTTGGGTCTGTAGCAGAGCATTGTTTGCCTTCGATTCTAAGAGCGCTCTTCAATTGGTACGAGCGACAGCTGGTCGATCATGGGACGGATCAGAAAAAACCAATCCCAGGCAAGGAAGATCAAAAGGGAAAGAGGTAATGTTCTATCAGGTCGATAATGTTCTTCTAGTGTTGCTTCACTTTAAAAAACGTTTGTGATGTCTTGTGCACTAACAAAAACGATAATTATCAGTATTATGTATACAATTGTATCTGGGAGCGTGGAAACTGTGGAACGAAGCGAAGCAGATTTACTACAGGAACGACGAGACCTTGCGGTTGAGTTCATATTCTGTCTGATGTTAATTGAAGTTCTGCGTCAATTGCCGTTCCATCCGGGACACGAGGATCTCTTAGTTTATATTGAGAACATCGCATTTAGGCATTTTAAATACAGAGAAGGGTAAGTGTAGCGGATTTAGTTCTAGTGCAGTACCGCAAGTACTAAACGATTATAGAAATGAAATAACCAGATAGAAATTCAGTTTTGTGCTTCTCTTTTTTTTTTAGAATACAAAACGAACCAAATGCCGGGAACATTCATATTATTGCAGACTTGTATGCTGAAGTGATAGGAGTTCTTGCACAGTCTCGATTTATGTCGGTAAGAAAAAGATTTATGGTCGAGTTAAAGGAACTTCGTGCCAGAGAGCCTGGCCCGCATACTACGCAAAGCATAATTTCTTTGCTAATGGGTATGAAGTTTTTCAGGGTGAAGGTACGTGTTTCGCTCCATCCACCTTCTCATGCAATGGCTTGAGTGAGGTAGAATACAGATTGTTTATTTTCAGATGGTTCCAATAGAAGAATTCGAGGCGTCCTTTCAATTTATGCAAGAATGTGCTCAATATTTTCTAGAAGTGAAAGACAAGGATGTTAAACACGCATTGGCAGGTCTCTTTGTTGAAATTCTCGTTCCAGTAGCTGCGGTTGGTTTTCCGAAATACAGTTGCATCTTTGAGTTTACTTGAAAGATTAGAACTATTTTATTCTTTGCCACTTTGCTCATTAGCCCCTCTTAAATTTAGGCTGTGAAGAACGAAGTAAATGTCCCGTGTCTGAAGAACTTCGTCGAAATGTTGTACTCGACGACATTGGACATGTGCACAAAGTCAAAACATCGACTGGCACTTTTCCCCTTGGTGACATGTCTCCTCTGTGTCAGCCAGAAGACATTCTTCCTTCAGAGTTGGCACTACTTTCTGGCAATGTGTCTATCTCACTTGAAAAATCGGGATCCTAAGATGTGTCGCGTCGCATTGGGTAAGGCTGACAATCTTTGTGAGGTCACCGAGATTCATCGAGATGATAATACTAAAAATTTCTACGTCTTACAGAGGCTCTCTATCGTTTACTCTGGGTCTACATGATTCGTATTAAATGCGAAAGCAATTCCGCTACGCAGAGTAGATTGCAAAGTATAGTCAACTCTCTCTTCCCAAAAGGCTCAAAGGCTGTTGTACCTCGAGACACTCCTCTCAATATCTTCGTAAAGATTATTCAGTTCATTGCTCAAGAAAGATTAGATTTTGCAATGCGAGAGATCGTCTTTGATTTGCTCTCTGTTGGTCGGCCGGTCAAAATAATTCTGACGCCGGAGAGAATGAGTATTGGACTGCGCGCCTTCTTGGTGGTCGCGGACAGTCTGCAGCAAAAGGAAGGCGAACCACCGATGCCCCGCACGATGGGCGTACTACCCAGTGGAAATACTGTCCGCGTCAAAAAGACTTTTTTGAATAAGGTGAGTAGCTTAGGAACGTTAAAGCCTTTTTTAAAACTGTGACATCGTCCCATTAAAACTTCCAGATGCTTACCGAGGACACAGCCAGGAGTATAGGCATGTCCTCGTACTTTCCGCATGTGCGTCGCGTATTCGTAGATATTTTGCGGGCTCTCGACGTTCATTACGGACGGCCTTTAATGATGACGAGTACTCAAAACATGAACAAAGAACCAGACGAGATGATTACTGGTGAGCGCAAACCAAGGATAGATTTGTTCCGTACTTGCGTGGCTGCGGTACCACGTCTCATTCCTGACGGGATGACTGGGGCAGAGTTGGTCGACATGCTCTCGCGTCTTACCGTTCATATGGACGAGGAACTACGTGGCCTGGCCTATCAGAGTCTTCAGACACTTGTTCTCGATTTCCCGGATTGGCGGCAAGATGTGGTCTTTGGATTCACTCAGTTTCTTGCAAGAGACGTTCAAGACACTTTTCCGCAGTTGGTTGACAACGGGTTACGAATGTTGCTTCAATTGCTAACCAGTTGGAAGAACGCGCTGTCGAGCCCTGGATCTTCGGTGCGATCTAAGGACCAATCCATAGATAATGTACGGAGTAACATTCGCCCCTCCGATGTCACTGGAAAGAAGACATCTGAATCCTCTCAGGTTCGACTCTCTTTAGATACTTCTGTAGTTTTACTATCCTTTAACGTGTAATACATAATGCAGAAAGCCGAACCAGTATCGACTGTTTTTCATCTTGTCGAAGGCTTCGCATTGGTGATGCTATGCAACTGCAGATTGTACCCCCGTCGGTTAGCTGTTCATATTTTACGGGAGATTAAACTTCTCCTGAAGATGCTGGGTAAGAACTATTTACCCATTGCTGTTTGATACTTCAAATTTATGATACGAAATGAAGAATAGATAAAGACATATTTGTATTTTTTGACAGGGGCTCTCGAAGATGATCAACCAGTGATCGACGTGATGGACGCTTGCTGCCCATTTGTACTCGAGAAATGCTATCACATGTTGCCACCAGCGGAAAAAGCGGCAGCGACGTCGACGTCAAATGTCGATTTGCAATGGATAGCCGAGAGAAGTGGCTGCGTTTGGACCGCAGGTGGATTATAGTATCTGCAAAATCAAGTTGCAGCCATATAGACATGCATTTTTAATAACTCCAAACGTTTGATGTACAGGCTTTCACGATGAAAATAGTACAAAAAGTACTTCATCGTTGAATTTAAATGGAGCGGATCCTTGGAGCAGCTGCTTATTCGGCTTCCTTGAGAAGGACCGAGTTTTAACTCTATGTCCCAGCGCCGTGGCTCATTCCTGGCCGATAGTCTTCACTAGAATAAACTCCCTTTTTGCCGTTATCGATCCCACGTAAGATTGCGTGTTGCTGATGCTGATCTTGTAGCGATATCGATGGCCGTAAGTGTCTCAACTTTTGTTCGTTTCCTTTTAGGCCAGTGAATGATAACAGAGCATCGCTCTTACGCAGTTCGAACACTGTACGAAAACCAGTAAATGAGAGAGACGTCTACATGCATGTCTGGAAGAACTATTTGACCTTCGGCTATCGCGTTGTGCCGCCGATTCCAAGTCCGGTTGTACGTTGCGCCAGCCCAGATCTTAGCCTCAGGTATGCTGATCACCCGCTCTTCATCTCTTTCTCTTAATTTATGATCGCCATGTACAGCAATCTGTCAATTCTTGGACCTCATTCTGAGTATCGTTCAAGTAGAAAATGCATGATAAAAAAATATTCATAAAAAATCCGAGTTTGAAAAAGTTATGGAGAAAGAGAACGAGGAAAAGTATTCGCAAACGGTAGAGATATATCGTCTAAGAGTCACTTTATGAACATTATGATATTTAAAATTAATTGGTGTTGGATCTTGTCTGCTTATGTCTGTTGTGCTATACCATCTGTCCAACTAAATCGCATTTGGCGACTGTACCGCGAATAACTTGCTTTTAGTCAGTTGTCAGGGTCATTCGTGCATCCACCCGTTCACCTATCCCCTCCCTCTCGTATTTTCACTGTGTGTTATACATTATTAGTGGCCTTTGAATGCCTAGCAAATGCCAATGCACACTTGTTTTCTCTTATCTTCCAAGTTTACTCATCTAACCATTTTCACCTTTCCATCCATTTCAATATTCAGCCTATGTCCAAAAGATTCTCATTTGTCTTCAATCTGAAATTAAATATATTGAAAAAATTAATAATAATTGGATGCCGAATGAAAAATTGAACGATAAAGTAGGAACTAGTATAGAATGAAATAAGGATGCGAGAGGACATGGTACAGAATTCATTGGATTATTTCTCGTGGTGAAGTAGAAGAGCTATCAGCTTTATTACAGAGAAAGAGAGTTTTATCAAGTTGGCACGTAGCTATAATTGTGTCACGTCTCGGGTGCTGTGGGTTAGAGTAGATTTCGAAAGTAAATAATGTCTTTGATACAAGAAGCATTGGTGGTACACTGTATTGCATACTCTAGTGGTCAGCATACAGTGGAGTTTGGTGTGTTGTGCATGAGTAAGGAGTTGAGTCAGAGCCTGGAGAACCTCGGCGGGGCGCAGACCCTGCCGGGCCGCTTTTCCGTACCATCGATTTCCGGCATCTACACCAGGCATAAGCGGACCAGGTGAGCTACCTATTGACCGTCCCAAGGAACTTACCGAATTGCCACGATTTAGATTTTGCTGTGTTCTTCGTACACGATCTTTCATTCGATGAATCTTCTTTTTTTTTTTAAATGCTTTCCCGTTCCTAGCCATTTTGTACGTAACGTATTACCTCTTGAATGCGTCTGAGGTATACTTGTGTATACTTTACCTCGGTAAGGTGTTCGAATGAAGGTGCACGTACTAACAGAAAGTAACGCTCCTAGAGCGGAAGAATTGGCCACCTTAGATGAAACGTACTGAAAGCGGAAGAATGAGTCCAGCGAGATTATTTTTTTTATCACAGCTCCTCGCCGGATAGCCTCTCTGCTGAGCGAGGCGACAACAAATCGCCTGGTTCTAGCGCGAATCCGGCTGCCCTGTATAAACTGACGGTGCCACTACTTAGATGCGAGGCGGTCGACGTGCGGGACGCTGCCGTCCAAGCTATTGGAAAAGTCAATGCGGACGCTTTGAAGTAGGTTTTTTTGGCACATAGAATTTCACTTATACTGATCGCTCGTTATTTCTAGGGATCTAATGGAAGAACTAGTGCCCTATATTCGCGAGGCTGTAGATAGGAAGCAAGAGAATATGAGAAGGAGGCGACGCCGAGATGCTCTGAGATTGCAGCTGGTGCGAGTCCTCGAGCTGATTGCTGAATATGGCACATTTGGAATCTGGTTTGTGCACTTCTTGTGACTGCTGAAAAATACTAGTACTTGGCAAACTCGAGAGTGACAATGCAATTGGTTGTTTCAGCCCAGCAGTTCTGGATCGAGAGACTCAGTCGTTACATCCTACTTTTATCGAATACATCGACGGTGCCCGACTTTACCTTGAAAATGAAACTGACAAAGATGCACCAGCAATTAGAGATATTAAGTTGCACTTTTGCAATTTCATTCGAAAGATGATAAAGAGCTTTTCCCGTGAGTAGTTTGTCCGGATCGTACACATCGACTACCCGTTACCTTTTCCGTATCCTAAAATTAAGAACGACCTGTGCTTTATACTTGTTTGCCCCACAAGAGCCTGCCGAAAGTTGCTCCATTGTTGACCGATAGACATCTCAATAAGTCTTTATTTCTTGTTTTCAGTGGAAACTTGCTATGCGCTCCTTAAGAGAGAATTACGTCGTAATTTGTTTACACTCTTTGCAAGCTGGGCAGGTCCTTACGGACGCCCTCTCACGTCTACGGCATTTACCAACGAGGAGGAGCGATTTTTTTCTGACTTGCAACTGTTTGCGCTGCAGGCGATGAGCGGGCTGCTGTGTTGCGGTCCATGTTTTAATCCCCAATCGTTGTCCGAAGAGGGAGCGATACTGTATCAATGGCTCGATCTCCTCTTAGCAAGTAAGGATGAGAAGGTCAGTGACAGCGTAATCCATTCGAAATGAGAGATTGTAGAATGCAGTAGATGCAGAGCATCACCTGCAGGCTCTGTGACGACATACAGTTATTATCAAATATTTGAATATATTTCTATAGATTTACGCCCTCGGCCGTGAGACCGTAGTCTTACTGCTTGAGTGTAATCCCGACATCGGTGCTCTGCTTGATTGGGTTGTCGATCGTTGTTATACTGGTGCTCCACAAGTAGCCGATGGATGTTTCCTAGCGCTGGCGACAATTTTCAGTGCAAGGTAGGAACTTCTCAATGCTTGGAAGTAGCAGTCATATCGACTGACTGACCGCTATATCATGAAACGAAGAGGAATAGTATGTGGGAGTTAGGATAAGGTTAAAACATGCTTCATACATTTATTTTCTCTAGAGAGTATCCTTGTGATCATTACACCAGTGTCATTAACGTCACACTGATGAGCACAGGATGTCCGCGCGCTTTGGTTCATGATGCGGCCCTTCAGCTTCTACAACTACTGGACCAAAGATTCTTTGGCAATGTCGGACCGCTGCCTACTGTCGATTCCGAGACTGGTTGGTACTTGGTTAAATACTTGGTATTATTAATGTGCTGTGGCAGTTGCGATACGCAGAATGTCTGTGTTCGTTTGACGAGACCAGACGCAGAGAATACGTATTGCGGCTCTTCTAAAATTCTGGCCACTTACACAATATAAAACAAAATTCATCGCGAAATTGGTATGGAAAAGCAAATTGCAAACGTGCTGGAGTACGACGATGGTTCGCGGTGGATCTACATCGTCCTGAAAGTCAATTTATTATAGACAATTTATTATAGTCTCGTTAGCAGAGCCTTTGAGTGAACGTACCTCAAGAAAAGCGTGAACTCTCATCGCATAAGCAGGTAGATTGAAAAGTAGAAAGACTGTTGATACGACCAGCAGCATCTTCGTTACTTTGGTTTGAGATGCGACGGCAACAGCGGTCGAAGTTTGCGTATATTTTATGCTGCCAACTATGACTGTGGTATCGTTTCTTAGGAGTCCAGCTTCATTCGAGTTGCTGGTAGTGTTGACGTCGACAGTAAGACAGTCAGCAGCGATCGCGGAGGTTGCTTGGGCACAAGAACTTTCGAGGGATATAGACGAGTTACGAGGTCGCGAGTGTAGACGTGAATGTGGTTGAGGAACTGAAGAATTAAGCGAAGAGGATGGTTTCGCGTTCCGGAGGACACTGGAAATCATGGCTCGGCGAATACGAGCGAGGCGCCAGACCGCCTGAGCGATCTGTGCGTTTAAGAGAGCGATCACCGAAAATGGTAAAACAAATGTTGTCAGGGTGTCGGCAACGTTAAAGATGCTCGCCCAATTCTCCCACTCATCAGCTAAGTGGCAAAGGGCAGTGGCATTATGTCGCGTTTCGCTGGACGGCCGTGAGCTCGAGAACAAAAGTACAGGGCTACAAAGCACAAGGCCGAGAATAGTTAAACCAAGAAGGACAGTTTTTGCTCTGGTTATTGTGCACATGGACTGTCGCCTCAAGGGGTAACGTACTACGATGAATCTCTCCACGGTAAATGCTACGACGAACCACACGCTGAGGAAACTGCAGAGTGTTGTTAAGTAAATAAAAAACTGGCAGAAGCCTTGTTGATTAAATAATCCCACGTCCACCAAGCCCAACCAAACAACGAAAAGTGCAACGAGGAATCCAGTATCACTGATTGCTATGGCCGCCAGATAGAAGCTTGAGGAGGATCGTCGCATTTCCGCCGAGAGGAGAACACAGACTGAGAGGCAGTTTCCGAGGACTCCCAAGTACACTAGGATAGGCGTGTAATACATTTGCAAGCCATGCATCACTTGCTCGGCAATACCCATTTCACTTTCAAGCCTCTTTGTCGTCATCCTGTTAGGTTTTTGTATTTCTTCTTTTTCTTTCTCTTCGTTCGTCGTTATTTCGTAGATGGTGGATAATAGCGAAGCCACCTACGGTGAACCTCAGTGCTCTATGATTGTCGCCCAACTGAGGGCCTCTCAACAATCGGCTGCTTCTTTTAGACCTGCGTACATTTGTCACTTTTCGTCATGAAGTCCCTCCTCCAAATACACAACGTTCAATTTTACTCTTACGTCGTCGTGGCTGTTAAAGTGCGCAAGCTCTGACATTCGTATAACATTGTAAAAGATACTGATCTTCCTATTCTAAATAATTTTAGGATGTCCGGATGAACACATCATCGGGCCTTCAACCGAACAGAATGCTGGAGTTGGAGCATCCGCCGTCGGTAGCGGTTTCGTTAGGTCTGGCACACTCGATGCCATCCTCTCTACCACCTACTGCCGCAGCCAAATGTATCTTTCTCGGCAGCTGGCCCACTTGCATCCCGAACTCACCATGCCAATGTTTAGCGGTAAGATTTATCCACCTCTTTGAAGATCAGAATGAACGAGACGATTCCTAATTGTTGTTTTATCACAACGAAGAGAACAGTGAGAAAAGCAACTGAGTGAATCAATCCTTGCAACATGCAAATATTTCCCTACAATTATTGGCTTGTATGATCTCATTTAACTGTCTCATTATCTTTCTATTACTTTATGTTTGTTCAAAATTACCACATGCAAAGGTTGAACAAACGCTAATATTGGTAGTACTGGAAGCAATTAAGCATTAGGTACTTAGGGAACCGGGCGTTACTTGTGTAAATATTTCCATCTGGTAACGGAAGTGGCCTCGATGTGTCAAAACATGAGTGAGCAACTAAAATGTCCAGAGAAATTATAATCGTAAGAGAAAATATAAATGGTATAATATATAAGACAGATAATTAATGGATGTACTTTACATTGTAGAAATCACTCACAGATTCCAAACTGCTCGCCGCGAGGTTCGCCAGCTACTTCTTCAATATTTATTACCGTGGTTGCATAACATGGAACTGGTAGACTTAAATGTACCACCTCCTTCGAATCCTCTGAGCTATTACCAGGTAGACATTTTAAAAGCATGAAAAAAGCTTCGGTGCAACATTCGGCAATTATTTTGATTGGCAAAAGAAAAGATATATCTTTCTTTACAGTATTATGCAAGTGATGTAAATCGTGGTATTGGTGGAGTTGCCGGGAACTCGGGAATCGGCGGAATTGGCTCCGGAGGGCGAAGAGAAGGCTGGGGTAGCGCTGAAGCCACCGAAATGGTCCTCAATAATTTGTTCTACATTACAGCAAAGGTTAGTATTTTTGCATTTGTAATATCAACATCATAACATTTCGCTAAAGTATATTAATCGTGCGAATAATAATATGCCATAGTTCTGTAGGAATCGTTCTTCTCAAGTTTCGTGGATTCTCATTTTCCTATTACAGTTTGCCGATGAACATCCCAAAGAGACAGAGGAACTTTGGGGTACGCTTTGTGGATGTTGGCCCAACAATCTTAAAGTAATAATCCGCTACCTGATAATCGTATCCGGAATGGCGCCCCAAGAATTATTACCATACGTGAGTAAACGACTATGCAAAACTTGTTCGATAATGAGATTGCTTATGCAAAAATATGAGAATGAAAATATGAAAATGAGCTATGCGACGGAAATTAAGATCACATTGCTCTTTAAAGGCTAAGCGTGTGGTGCTGTATCTGTCTCGAGCACGTCCGGAACGTCTCGTCGACGAAATGATGACGGAGCTGCAAACAGTCGAAACTCTAAATTGCCTGATAGAACGCACGGAGACACCACCATTTTACAGACTGACCAGCATGAGAAAAGCATCCTCACATAGCGATGCGCCCGCAGCCGATCCGACTAATCCGTCTCGAGATTTGGCTGTCGAAAAGGGCACGATACATACGAAGCGACACTCTGGGGAGGATCCTGTCAAGACTGGGTAAGTTCATTCTCGTCTCTCTCTCTCTCTCTCTCTCTCTATTTCTCTCTCAATGTTCAGTTCTCAGTTTTTTTCTATTCTTTTTTTTCTTTCCATCGTGATTCCTTGAAATCAGCGCTTCGAAATCAGACACGGCCCTACGTGCACTTGCTGGTTTCTCGACTCCGCGAACAGATAAATCACGCAGTGGCAGTACGAATGCTGGCGGTGTTCAAGCATCGCTACTACCTGACGACCTCTCAATGACCACGAGTGAACCAGAGGTACGTTTTTGCATGCAAGCGAAAAACAACGCAGCTATCTCTGGTGGTCAACAGAATGGACAGAGGGTTAAAACAAAGATGTTTCAGTTGATCGTCGAAGAAACATGTTATATTGTACGAAATGGAGCTACGCTATCTGCCGAAAACCGTATTCCTGGGAAGGCTGGCTTCAGTGTTGAAAAGTTTGACATTCCTCAGCCGCATCCACTTCCGATGCCAGAGTATGGTGGCTACTTTGCGCCGCTCACGGAATACTTGCCAGATAGTTCACAACCCATAAGTGGCTTCCATAGGTAATCGGAAAAAAAATTATTTAAAAAAGACTTTGACACTGGCGCAGTTAGCTACGTACGTAAAATGATGCTGTATTATGAAATAAATGCGATGACTTCTCTTTTTCAGATGCAACATCGCAGTAATGCTACTAACAGACGTAGTTGTAGATGGCGTGCAGCTCGATTGGTCGATTCACGTGCCGCTCATGCTGCATATCGTGTTCCTTGGACTCGACCATTCGAGGCCGCTCGTTCGCGAGCACTGCCGCTGCCTCCTACTAAATTTGCTGGTAGTTCTCGGTGATCATCGCGATCATCTTGGCGTTGCCAGGGTCCTCTTGGCCTCTCGCACTGAACAATTGGGCCTTGGTCTGACGACTCCAGCACTCCCCGTTCTGAAACACAACTTCACTGAACTTGATCCGGAATTCGACAGCTATTTATATGGACCAACAGTTGTCCAGCCACCCCCTTCTCATCATACGACTTCACCTCCTCCAGCAACCCCACTTCCAGGCACTTTTATCTCGTCAGCGATTTCATCGTCTGTACCAGCTGCAACCACTTCTACTCTTTCGGCTACCATAGCATCAGCCTCATCATCTTCATCATCCTCCTCTTGCGCATCCTCCTCCTATGCAGCATCGGCGTCAGCTGTAGTGCCAGTAGCTGTAACAGTTGCAAACCCGACTACACTTTACTCCTACTCCTCTTCATCGAACTCCTCCGCATGTGGCAGCCCTGCGTCTAGTGTGCCTTCTTCGCCACCTGCGCCTCCGCCACTTCCTCCTTCACCTACACTACCGTCTTTACAACAACAGTCAGCAGCCTCATCACTCACTTCGTCACCTGCGCCGCCACCTCCGCCTCCGCTTCCTCCGCCACCACCGCCACCACCACCGCCATTACTCTTGCAAAACGATACAGCATTGACATCCGGTATCATGATTAACAGCAACACCGCTACCAATACTAGCAGTGTTGTTACTAACGTCAGTTCAGCTGGCACCTCTATCCTTATGCCAAACCCGGCAGTCTGTATCGGTACGAGCAACAACAACGTTGGCGCGGACTTCGAAAACAACGTCGATACTGTCGTTAACATCGGCACAACTGCTGTTGTTGGCCTCTCTGTAGCAACCTCTGTAACGACTTCCATAGCCAATCAATCTACAAATGCTTCGACGCTAACCCTTACGAATGCTTCGTTCGCACATTTTGTAACAACAACGTCACCATCCACTTCGTTGTCATCGTCGGCACCCGCTGTGACAGTTTCGGCAACAACTATGGCGACTGCATCAATCTCATCTATCTCTTTCGTTAATCAGCAGCAACAACAACAATTGTTACAAAGCGGAGAGTATAATTATAGAGATGGAAGTAGTGAGTTCAATGTTCAAGGCAAGAGAGGTGAATACAAACAACATAAATAATAAATGAAATGGAAGAAATGCTTTATCATGTGATAATAATTGTAGACTCGGCCGCAGGGTCCAGCGGTGATTGGAACGCGACCTCTTCAACATCATCATTAAGTGCCATGGCACCGCCAGTGATAGTCACACCAGAAGTTGATGGATCAAATTGGACGTATCCTCAACCAGGACCGAGCATGTCAATTCAGGACGTGATAAAATCCTTGATAAACTTTTTGGCTTCAAGGCGAGTGCAGCAGTTGCGAGTTGTACAATCAAATTAAGGACGAGTTTTATTAATAAGTCTTATATTTTTCGTAGGGCTAATCAACCATTATGGAATTACGAGGACATGACGGCTAAAGTTTGGTGGGTGCGCAGCGCAGAGCAACTTACGGTGCTGTTGCGCCATGTGCTGCGCGTCTTCAGGGACTCACTGCCACACGCTTTAGTAAGTCAGCGATGGGCCCAAACGGCACTTCAACTAGGCCTTTCTTGTTCGTCGCGGCACTACGCCGGTAGATCTCTTCAAGTTTTTCGTGCACTTCGTGTACCGATCACCTCGAGAATGCTGTCGGATATTCTCTCGAGGCTAGTGGAGACTGTTGCTGAGCAAGGAGAAGACATGCAGGTATCAACACGTGTAGTGCATAGTTCTCTTAACAAATAGTCAGCTTTCGATGTGCCAAGCTTTTTTTTCCTTTTTCATTCGTCCTCCTTATTTTCAGGGATATGTAACCGAATTGCTGTTGACACTCGAAGCAGCTGTGGACTCGCTGGAATCGGACTTTCGGCCGCTTGACTTTATGAAAGAGATCTTTAAATCCACTCCGAATCTAAACAACAAGGATCCCGTATCGGGAATCATCGTAGGCGGCAAACGCAGTCCTGGTGGTGGTAATGTTTATCCCGGCAGTCCACATCTATTCTCCCATTTAAATCAAACGGGTCACACGCGAAGTACCAGCTATTCCGTGAGTTATTGTACCAAGAAAGCTGGTGTTGTCGGCGTCGGAGGTGTTCCCGGTGGTGTAGCCGGAAACAGTGCTACATCTGGAGGTGTTAATGGTGGTAGTGGGGCTAATGGCAGTGGTGGAGTCAGTTGCATCTCTGCGTCATCGGTATCAGACTCGAAGGGTAAGCTACAACTTATTATGAACTTTATAATTCAGAAATATCGCTTATCGGTCAATCTTGCAGAACTAGATGGCAGATCTGTATGTAACAAATATCCAAGCTCGAATCTCGCGAGATCGAGATCGGCTCAATCGCTGAAGCTCCTCGGTGATTCTGCAAGCCAGGACGACAAGATGACAATTCTGGCTCAACTCTTCTGGCTCTCAGTGTCGCTGCTAGAGTCGGATTATGAACACGAGTTCCTTTTGGCACTGAGGCTGTTGAGCCGCGTCCTTCACAGGTTGCCACTTGATCGACCCGACGCCAGAGACAAGGTCGAGAAGCTGCAACAGCAACTCAGATGGAACTCTTTTCCTGGTGTTCATGCCCTGCTACTCAAAGGATGCACGAGCCCGAATACCTACGAACCTGTAGTCACGCTTCTGGCGCAATTTACGCCTTTACTGGACTTGCCTGTTGTCGATCCAACACAGAGTCTAGCGTTTCCCATGAATGTTGTCTCGTTGCTGCCCTACATGCTGCTTAATTACGAAGATGCCAACGAGTTGTGCATACGAAGTGCTGAAAATATTGCTCAGGTAAACTTTATCTACAGTCGTGTGTCTTTGCAACGCTACCAAATCCTCCTTGAGGAGATTTCACCCAAATGTCTTTCATTCTTTCTGTCTTCCTTTTAAACAATATTAGGTGAGTGCTGAAAAGGGGAAAAAATTAGAAAATTTAGGAACGGTTATGACCCTCTACAGTCGACGCACCTTCAGCAAGGAAAGCTTTCAATGGACAAAGTGTGTAGTTAAGTATCTTTACGATACATATGCTCACCTGAGTTTTAACATGCTGGCATTCCTCGTGGAGGTCCTTGAAAAGGGACCAACGAGCGTGGCTCTGCCAGTCCTCAGTATTATACATTGCATGTTGCACTACGTGGACTTGGCGTCACCGAGCGCTCAGCCAGTCAATACGGAACTTCTGAGAGTGATTTCGAAATATGTCGAAGTACGTAAAATATATTCTTCAAATCCCATGAAGATGTAACGGGTCATTTTATTGGATCTACGATGCTCGTATAGGGAACCCATTGGAAAGAAGCATTGAAGATCTTGAAACTCGTGGTTACGCGATCCTCGAGTCTTGTGGCGCCTCCGACTTCGGTTCACGGCTCCTCCTGGGATTCCTCACTTGCTTCGCCTCATCCAAGTTTTGCCGACAACGAAGTATTCACAAAGAAGGAATTACCCGGTAAGTGGGATCGGTTGCTTTATGATTTTAATGGTAGTCCGCGCACAGAAATAACGTTGTTTTGTTCTTTTTGTTTGGCACCGTGGACTACGTTCCGATCGGACTACTTATTCGACAACGATCAGGTTGCGGTAGAACTAATAACGATAGTCGCCTGTAGCTTCGTCATTGAATAAACTTGTAATTTCATAGTTCCACGTACCATTTGATATGGCTGGCCGTTTTCGAATTGCCCTCTCATTGCTTTTTTTTTTCCACTTCATTTTTATCGTCATTGTTGTGGTAGTCGTAATTATTTATTCTTAGTCTTAACAGTCATGCATAAAGGTCCACATACGATTCAACGTTATATCACGCGAGTAGTGAAGAGTGAATTTCGCGTAAATAAGACTTGAGGTGGTGAAAGTACATTTTGAATGGTGGTGCACCTATGTATAAATGTATTAATATAGACATGTTACACGATGTTATCTCAATAGGACGGACTATGGATTTTACATTTGACCTTTCGCAAACACCGGTGATTGGTCGACGGTGGTTAATTCGCCCCAGTGGTGAAGACAAATCGCAGCTTGGCTCACCGCGACGTTCCATCTCGCTTTCACCAGCTGATAGCAATGCCATTGCTGGCTGGAAGAGACCCTGGATGTCCCAGGTTTGCAATTTCTCCTCCGATTAAAGTACCACATGCAGGGGCATCTGCATGAGATTTAAAGAAAAGAAAGGATTTGAAGAGGGCACGGAGTGCAGGGGGAGGGAGCAATGAAGGAGAAAATAAATAAATGATGAATTTGTTTGTTGCAGGGTCGCGTGCGAGAGTGCCTGGTCAATCTGTTGACCACCTGCGGACAGCGGGTTGGCTTGCCGAAGAGTCCATCTGTGAGTATAGACTGTCTTCGGAATCTTAAGCTTTGCATGGGGTCGATAAGAATGCCTCTATAAAGGGTGCTTCATCAGTGTGATGGATTTTTCGACTCCTTGCTCGGCAAACCCGAGCAAGCCTTGCGAGAACTCCTGAGCTTACAATGATATCTGACTCTCGTTATCTCCTCATTTTTAGGACGAACACGTTAGCTCAATAACAGTGTATTCTAAGGTAACGGGGGTTGTCCTTTTCATGAGAAACAAAAGTGCTCTGACTAGTGCACTGATTCGAGTACTTGCATCTAGCTTGTAGTTTCTATAATCACTTATCACTGCTGTGCAATTTAAATGCGGGTACACGTTCTTACTGGCACTGTCAAACAATTCACGATGTCGCGCAGCCTCTTCTGTAAAAGCCATTTATTTATAACGGAGTACCGGGAATTTCCTGGGCTCCTGGAATTTGACATTCGAACAGGTAATATTTAGTCAAAGTTCTGACTTGATGGAGCGACAATCGTCAATGGCTTCGTCAACTGAGGAGATGTCCGGCGCAAACAACGACCTAAGCGGAGGCTCAAGGCGCGACGACGAGCAGTTTGGTGTCTTCAAGGACTTTGACTTCCTTGAATACGAAAGTGAGAGCGTCGAGGTAACTGAACCTACCGAATGCTGAAAATTCGATAATGAGTACGTTTTTCGTGATATTGAGGATCAGGATAATAAGTGATTAACGCGTATTCAGGGTGAAAGCACGGACAACTTTAATTGGGGTGTAAGGCGACGTCCATTAAGCGAGGGCGAGGAAAGAGAACCGAGTCTACGCCAATTCGAAGAGAGTCTCAGCGAGAGGACACCATCTTCTTCTGGCAAACACCCGAGTACCAGGGTAATTAACGGGAACATCTGGTCTTCGTGGCAACAGAATACAGTATGACAGATTTATTCGGGATATTTTAGCGAGGCGTCGCCGAG
The DNA here is from genome assembly GCA_030142635.1 of Trachelus troglodyta. Classification (NCBI taxonomy): domain Eukaryota; kingdom Metazoa; phylum Arthropoda; class Insecta; order Hymenoptera; family Cephidae; genus Trachelus; species Trachelus troglodyta. The sequence continues at coordinate 528,684 of JARQTJ010000320.1, forward strand.
GAGTCATCCGACGATGAAGTTGGTTCGGAATCGCCTCTAGATGAAGTGCCGCCAGGGAGCAGCGGTTCAACCAGCGGCCCGGAGGCGACCGGTATTCTACCAGGAATGTTTCCACCTTCCTCATTATCCTTAATTCCAGGACGAACGCGCCACGACTCCTCCACACGGTCAGACACTTCGTAAGTCTCTTCGCTTCTTCTGGTCCACTATTATCATTGTCTGCATCGATAAATATTTATATATAAAAATTCGCATAGCGGTTCGAGTGCTGGTGATCTTGGTGACGTAACACCATGCAACGCCTCGCCCAATTTATCGGGCCTGATGCCCTTTCGACATGCGGTGCGAGACGACACTGAGGAAATCTGGAGACAGCAAATACAAGCCTTAATCGCACAAGCTCCTTATAACACTCTTGACTTTTTTCAATTACTTGGACGAATCTTACGGGTAAGTATATATTTGCAGATTCAAATGTGGTTCAGGAGACTATTTCTGCATTTAACTGTCGAGCCAGGACGCAAGTAACAAATCGGTAAATTTGACGCGTGATGCGAGCGCCCTGCTGAGGGCTGGAGGAGCTGCCTCCGTTCTTCTCGGGTCCCACCTGTCCGGGCACGCGGAACTCCTTGGGTCGAAGGCAGAGCCTCCCCTGGTTTGGTTCTCCGCGACTGTTTTTGCCAACCAGAGGCTTCATGAATCTTTACGCTTTGGTATGCTAGAGATTCAAGAACATCTTGAAACGTTTCTTGATAGAAAGGATCATGCTAGTGAGGTAAGTCTGACCAGTCCAGTTGTCATTGCGTAACTATGTGAATACGAGTATTATGATGTGTACAGTGCCTAGAGGCTGTGAAGACGACCAGCAAATTGCAAACATTGGATGAAAGTCAACCAAGCGAAACAGCGCTGGAGGAGATGCTCCTGGATCTCGGGAGAGCTCTTTATAAGCTCCATTTTCAGCTCTTATTGCTGATCGAAGCATCGAATAAGATGCTCGGTGCACTGACAAATGCTGCTAGAAATCTGCAGAGTCCTTTACAGGATGCTTCGAGCGAAGTAGCCTGTATGAGAATCGCTCTCAGCAGAGCCCTTGAAGAGAGCACCGAAAGCGAACGTGGCACCCCGACACCAACTCCGAGTCCGAGTCCACTACCTGGAGCGGCTGCCGGAGCTCTAGAGGACGTGGCCAGAGTCGCGGAACTCCTGCGATCAGCCAGATGGTCGTCAGCTCTCGAAGCTGTCAGACTTCACAGAGCGCAGTGGCCAGCCGACCCCTTTCATGACGAAGATGATGTCGTCACAACCGCTGTAAACATGTATTGCAGGCATCTCGGTCAAGACAGATCAGGTAACTTTTCTTAATGTATTATCCGTGTTACGCAGTGTTTGTACCAGTCACGATTTCATAATGTGACTTGCGACGTAAGAATTCAGTAAAACCTCGCGCTCCCTTTACGAATATTATGTAGACACTGCTTAGTATTAATTCTCCTAATCGTCTATTATGTCACATGTTGCAGACGTCTTCGTAGTTACGCGGAGTGACCGAGAGATGTCAGAAGTGTTTGGTAAGCTCATGGAAAGTCTCTTTCAAGTACTTGCTGGCGTTACAGGTTTGGAGGCTTCGACGAAAGCTACGAGAGCACAATCCGTCGAACACTCGCATGCTTCTAAAGCAGACTGTTGAACTACTTTACACATTGCTCTCGGTCCACCCACAACTTGACAGAGACACAGGGATAGGCCCGTAGTACTACTATTATATATTAAAATCTTCTAGAACGAACGCGTCGTAATCCAAAAGTTCTTGTTCCTTCTTGTACATCCATTGTGCATACTACTTGGTGATCGTCACGCTTATCATAAACGACTACATATAACTGCAAAGAAATAAAAGATTCATTTGAAAGGACACCGACCATCTTTTATTTTCCGCGTCTTTTCCTCGTGTTGAAACAAGCCAGTGTAATTGACATTCGCGTACAAAGAAAAATGGACGGGATTTACCTTCGCCTGGGGAACTACGACTACGATGTATTCATGAATGTCAGTGACTTTGCCAGGAGGTTCGTGGATCGCACAATCTCAGATGCAGTGTGCCTTGCGCTTAAGGCAAAGTATTATCGAACGGTTAGCTGTGCTGAGGTTAGGTCGTCTTGCATCCTATTCATAGGGGTTAACGATATAAATTGCACAGCTGAAATTTGTTGGAAAAAAAATCCCTCGTGACTGTGCCGAACGCAAGAAGAAGATCTCTTGGCCGACCTGTGATAAAGTGAATTCTCAAAATGCTCTCAGATGCATCGAAAAGATGATGGATCAATGGAAAGCACTGCCGGTTTGTCATGCTTGTCGAATCCAAAGGAATGCTGATATAAGAGCTAGTATCCTGTCCCTAATTACAATTTAATCGGGTCTGATTGCTACGCACACCTAGGGAATGCGAGATTGGATGTATCATGTGGAATTTATTCGCCTTGGCTCGAATCGCTCTTCCGAATTTTACGTCTATCGAACAAAATGGAGTGCTCCGACCTCGGTTTGCCCAATCCCTCGCGTGACGGCCAGCGTCTTCTTCAATGTCGAAGCCAGCCGGCTCAAACCCCAATGGTATCCCGTGGACGTAAGTGCTGCCTTCCTCTTTTCCCTGTCAAGTTAATTCACTGGAATCCTTGACTGACCTGGCCAACATTCGGTTTGCAAGGTAACATACGTCTTCGAAGGAAGTCAACTAATTCATCGGACAAACTGGCCCTTCCAACCGAAATGGCTCTACGACATCCTCGATGTAAAAACCATAATTTTTTTAGACGTAGACCAACCATGATTCATCATTCTAGCAATCGTAAAGATCATTATCTGGCAATAAATTTAACTCAGCCGAAAATCAATCGGTTCAGCTAACCGGAATATATTCCTTTATATTATTATTCCGGAGAATATTCCTTCTCGTCTTTTACCGGAATCTGATGTGTGGTTAGCAGCGTCGGATCGTCATCATCTCTGGTTCCATCCTGACCGTCATTCTGCTGATGCACAGACACCACAAAGATCCAAGTTATCTATCTATTTAAGGATGTCGCCGCAGACACCGTATGCAACTATGCATGCAGGGGGCGAGCGGGCAAATGCGTGGGCCATGCGTTGGTCTTTCAAAAGATTCCCTTACCTCTTGCGCCCGGTCGGCGATCCGTCTACCCTGCCCCCCCCCCCCCTGTTTACCCGCCTTTGGAACGTCCTCGTTTCATCGTGACGTAACAGTCACGTTCATATACTCCCACCTTTGCATCGAACTTCAATCCGCCGACATGAAAGCATTCGAAGTGGTAAATAGTGCGCCACGTGATGCAGATGCTCCTCGGAGCCGGAGGCCGGAGGTCGGACGTCGGCGAATGCCAGGAGGTCTCCTCTCCGTCTCAGCAGGAGAGAGCCTCAGGCAGACTGCCACCCGCGATCTCCAACCTCGCGTCGTGCCACCAGAGCCACCATGACGATGATAATGATATCTCGCACAGCGCCGCGACGCCCCAAGAGAGCAAGCTGAAGCACGCGCTTCTCTTACGATGTTTGTGTTTCTTTTGACTCGGCCGTCGACTGCGCGGTTTAGAACGGCTCCGTGCATTTTAATAAACTACCATCGACTGACTAATTACTCGTTATAACTCATTTAGATGATTCTTAATATTTCTACCAATTGTTGGTTGCATTGTACGAAGGTCAGTAATGAAAAGAGTACAATTGTTTCTGATTAACGATTGGGCTCTTTATAAGATTATTTATTTATCGTTAGTTTTTTGTCTTAAATTACGCCACGTGCTCATTATTAGGAAATGACGTTGCACGCTCGGTATAAAGTTTTTGTTGGCATGTCTTAAACATCACATCCGCTCCTCCGTATTTTCTCTGGATGTTGGTCTATCCGGGAAAAGCCGAGAGAGAAACCACCGCTTTGCACTCGGCAGCTTCAAACATCCGCTGCTGCACCAGCCGCTGCGCCACCCTTTTCTTCTTTCTTCTTTTTACCGTTTCCTTCGTTCGCTCGTTCGTTCCTTCCTTCCTTCCTTCCTTCCTCCTCACCTATCTCCTCCTAAGCGGCCAGAATATATGTCGAAGGAACGACGAACCTCCTCGATGTTTAAAACGTCGTTTTTTAACTACTTTGCTATTTGATGTAACATAAGAATTACAATAGAAGCTCTCATCTCGGATGTTCAAAATAAACAAAAATTACTCCTCCTTTAACCTAAGAATTATCAAGCACGTCAAATGCGAAGATATAGCCACCAATAGTTATAAACACAAAGATGCATCGCTGCAGCGACGTAATATCCGCCGAAGAATGGAGCCGATTGTAAGCGACCTGGCAGGTGATACACAGAGTAACGAGCTCGCACTATATTATATTGAAGCGGGGTGTTTCCTGGACTCAAGTTACTTAAGAGCAAACGCCAAGCGCGCACCAACGAATCGCACAGCGAGTGCCATTTCAAATGTGATTTTGAGGATTGCCGAGGTGTCGCGTTAGCAAACTATTGCTTAGAGCCACGTAGGGAGCTAACGAGCATGAGGAACTCGCCGGAGCACGTACGCGGAAAGGGTGAGTGACTGAATGGGCGGCAGCGAGCGGATAGGTACGAGAAAGGAAGGAGAAGAGGAAGAAGCAGATGAGTGCGAGTGAGAGAGAGCAAAGAAAGAAAGGGGCTGAGACGAGGGAAGCGTCTCGGCAGCTGCCGCTGCGTTTTGCCCGCGTCGATGGTCTCGGAGGCGAGTCGAGCTTCTCTGGGAAGACGGCGCGAGGCTAAAATTAGCGAGAGACGCGCGTCCCCGTTAGTCCGTAAATGGGTTGCCATGAATTCTTATGGATCGCCGCAATGGCACAATCAGCCCCGTAGGACCTGCGCATAGGAAGAGGAGGCACGCGCGAAGCCGATCGGAGAACTCGGCTGCGATAAGAGGCACAAAAGGAGAAGCTCGCGGAATATATGCAGGAGGGTGCCGTGTGTCCTCGCGGCTGGGCTAACTGTCGGTGCAGATGCGACGGGAGGAGAAGTGCAGCGAGGCGCAGTGGCAGGATCATCCTGTGGGCGTCGTCGTAGGGGTTCGGAGACTGAATCGCGAAGCGTGGAGGAGCACGGAGGAGATGAACGAGGCACCGTAGCCGCGCTCGCACGCGCACATCTGCGTCGGGCGGATGCAGCCTGCATTTTATGAGCGCCCAATGAAACCGATTCTCTTACTGGTGAACCGACACCCGCACCCGCAGCCGCAGCCGCACGCGCGCGGAAGAGGCGCGAGTGTGACGGGCGTGTGCGGCTACACGCCCGGTGTGGCCGCCTGCCCATGGGCACCGACACGAACTTTCCTATAATTAGACCTCCTTTCTTATTCATTCTCTTCCTTCGGTTCTCCTTCGTGCTCTCCTTCTTTCGCTTCCGCGGAGCACCTTTCCGTTAGCCCCCTGACACCGACGGAAGTGACACGCCCGCGCACCCAACCGTCGAGGCTTCGTAGATCTACGCGACCTCAGCGAATCTCAATCAAAGCGAGTCCTCCTCTAAAAATAGCCACCAGCGCTGGACATTTTGTTCTCGGTATGCGGGTTAACGATTGAGAGCACCGAAGGTGTTCACGGAGTTGCCTCTAGTGCCAACCGTATTGACGTTTATCTCGGCTATTTCGAAGAAGAACGCAGGTTACGCTCGGATCTATTTGCAGGCAGTTGGCAGGAGGAGCGATTGCCGTAGTTGCGTTTCGCACTTTGACGTCGTGACCGACGCCACCGACGCTAGATCGACGCCACCTCTGAAGACCACCTTGCGCGCACGTGTCTCCCCTATCCTCCCCCCCCCGCCGACTTCCTTTTGGTCTCTTAGACTCTCTTAAAAGCGAATTCCTCACTCTCTGCTTGACTCAGAAATCCATCCGGCAAACTCGTAATGGATCTTGGGATTCGAGAGACGCACTCTCGCCGATGTATACGAGAGTATGACTACGTTACGCCGTTATTCGTAAACCACGGCTAAATTTAACGGAGGCCTCTCGACCTCCTCGTGACCACCTCGCTGACTCGTCCCGCGTTGACGGCGCCAACGGTAACCAGCAGTGCCACCAACCTTTCTCATTGAAAATAATGGCGATCCCCAGGTGTGCGGATGCGATCGAAGAAGAAGAGGATGGACGCGATAGCTGGAAATCAGAGGCAACGGGAAGATCCACGTCCCGGAGGAACGGAACTCTTCCCACGGGGTCAGCTGCTTCGGAGAAGAGAGAACTTTGAAAGGATTAAGATAAGACGGCTCGAGTACGAAGCGCGTGGCTGCATTCCTCTTGGGCTCTGAATTTGTCAATGGGCCACTAGACGCAGCAGACGGAGCAAACGGATGGATGCGCATGGCTGCTTCTCCTTCGCTCGTTATCCTGTTATCAACTCTCGTAGGCAAAGGCCACTTCGAAGGACAGGACACGGGCTGAGCTCCCACACCGAGTCATATCGTCGTGGGCCATTCGCCAGTCGCCATGCGCCATGCGCCATGGGGGCCGAGGTTGAGGTTGGGGTTCGACGCGTGGCACTCGCGTGCCACTCTCTCCCCTCTTTGACTTTTCTGGCCCTTTCCGGCCCGACCTCCGACTCCGTCGCGGTTCCCTTCCTTACTTCCTGCTCCCTTCCCTCATTTTCCCCTTACCTGCATCTTTCTCTTCATTTCAAAGATGAGCAAAAGTTCAATGGATGGGCATATTATATCACCGAGATTCCTCTCACTCCTCGTGTCCACCCGTTAATCTCTATTATAGCCACCTGAGACAAAAAAGTCGATGCACCAAACTTTCTTTGTCCGAAGCTATATTTACCGGCCACATTTTTTGTTCCTTGATATAAGACATTTTCCAAAAATATTAATGAGCATTTATCAAGAAGCAGCTAATTGTCATTGACAGCAAATTAATGATGACCATGATGTATGCTTCGGTAACCCCGAACCAAATAATAACGTCGGGCTATCCCGCTGCACCACTCTCGGATGATGTCGATGGAAACATCGTCTTGGAAGCATAAGGCCCCAAAATACCTCCCGAGAAGGAGGCACGAAGGTAGTTGGCTGAGCTGGTGGGCGCGTGCTCGACAGCTGCACCGGTGGCACTGACTGAAATAGCTTTGGAACCCCATGCCGAGGGCAAGTACGATTCCCCTGAACCCTGCTAAAATTTCCCCATGCTTTTAAATAGCAATCCCAAGGCCCAGACGATAGTCCGATACAAAACCATATAAGTCGTATAAGGCTATCGAGGAATGTTACTTGGATTTCCACTAGAAAGATGTAATATCGGGACCCTCCTCTTCGTCCGAAGCTCCATCAAACAACTTTTAAGATATTCACAAACAGTTCAAGAATTCTTGGGGCTTTCCGGAAGAACTGCCAATTGTTAAACTAACATGTTCCACGAGCTTACTAATCTAGCGTCATAGCGGTAGTCTGACGTTCGAAAATTTATTTCTGGATACTAGAGATACTAGGGTAATACGGTACCACTAGCAGGAGCCACCTGTTTCTCTGGATGCGCTAAATAACACATCCCTTCGAATAACACTTGGAATCGTCCACGAGAAATAATTCATTTTATCGTTTTATCCTATCGAGGAAAGTGATGTGTTCTTTAATATTATGTCCCTCGACGGTAGCATTGATATTATCGAGCAATAATAAATAAACAAGGTCGCGGCATTGGAAATCGGTCGCTGCCAATTCAAAAAGAAGAATCTAGAGAAGAAGAAGAAGAAGAAGAAGAGTAAGAGGCACGGAAGAGGAGGAGATGCTTGGCGTCGCACTCTCGTAGCCGGTGGAAGCAGGTTGGTGCGCTGGGTGGTTCTTCTGGCGCGATGCCAGGCGTACGCCGAATTTAGCACCGCGACGCTGACTAACTCACGAAGCATTCATTCAATCGTTGAAGAAACTTCTTAGTCCACCTTTCTTTGGGCAAAATGATCCTGATGAGAAGAGCAAACGAATCGACGCGAAGGAAGATGGAAAAGGCCAAGCAGTAGCGGGTTAAGTAAGGACAATAGGGTCAATTCTTGCGACTCGTAAGAAAAATCAGGTGGAAGGCTGAAGAAAGGCATAATGCATTCCCCTGAAAGCTTTCTCTCTATCTTTATCTTTCTCTTTCGATAGAGCACATTTAGTTCGGTAGTAAAAGAGAGCGCGTGCGTATCCATGCTCGCGAGGTAAGTTCACGGTAGAACCCCTGCCGAAGAAGAAGATAAAAATAGAAGAGAACACACGGGTTGCTCGTCGCGGCGAAGCGCTCGGGTTCTACATGCTCGTGCAGCCCTGAGCTTCTTTCTTACCTATAAAGCGGAACTCTGTCCAAATTCTTGAGAAAGCATTAACTCCGCTAGTACCTAATAAAAGTTCGAGCAGATTCCAGAGTGTCAATTGACTTTGACGTAACTTTGTACTTGACGGATGACGATAACGCAATGGTGGAATCTTTCGGATGTGCTCCAAGTGTCCGACGAGACACAGAAGAAGACGTATAAGGCTAAGTTATAGCATGCCGAGGAGCACGCGGTCGAGGTATTATCGTAAACAAGGGAGGGAGCAGCAACAGCAATAGGATCGGCAGCAGCAGCAGCAGCAGCAGCAGCAGCAGCAGCCGTCTTCGAGCCGAGGGTGAGGTAGTTGAGAGAACTGAGGAGTCGAGGAGTCGAGGGGCCGAGAGTGGCAAGGGGTCCACGCGGCGGAGGGAAGCTGCGCTCCTATATGTAGCCCCGAATCTTAGCCGAACCGACTACTACGCTCGAATCTTACGTAGCGTACGCACCCTTTGCTCCTTCGTCTCCTGCCGATCCTCCTCCTTCACTCGACTCCGTCATTCGTCATTGCGGTTATTGAATATTTTCACCTGATCGAGAGGGTAACTTCCGGAAGAGCAACGAGACCGACTCGCGACTCCTTTGGATTGGTGATGGTGTCCCGCGAAGACCAGTGAACCGCGAGACGTGAAACGCGAGTGAACCTCATTGGATATCGAGTGCTATGACAAATTCCTAGACTCGAAGATCCTTCTCCACGAGCTGGCCACTATGCCACGGGCCTTCCTGATAACGCATCGCCGCTACAACGGCCCCGAAGAATTCGCAGAAACTCTTCAAGGTAAATACAAACTCGTATTTCTTTTTATTCGAATCCCACCGGGCGTTCTTGCGTCTTCGAGTTCTTCTGCTTTTGCTCTACGCTGCTATACAGTCCTAAGTCCCACCCTTATCGTTATCACTCACGCACGTTTTTCTCCCGACGACATTAAAAAGTGTTGGCCGCCAAGAGTAAGACAGAGCAGTTTTTAATGACCTTGCTAAGATTCTGACGACGACGGTTCTTTAAAAGCTAGTGACGATCCGACGACAATCTAGGGTTTCCATTGCTTTTATCCATATCCTCGATATGAAAATCGCTTCAGTTGATTGACGTAACGGTTACGCTATTAATATAGCGATGACCATGGTGGTTATGGCTTCGGTGATGATGGGAATTCGTGAAGGTGAAATAACAAATGATGAGTGCATATCCCGCGACTGTGAGAAAGTGTTTCAAATTGAACTGAGAGTCCGAAGACGCGAGACAATGAGACCGCGTCTCGAAAGCATCTGTGGCTGACTTCAGTTGCTTCCTTAACTTCCGTATTGCCAGGCGCAATAATTAAAGTGATCGCAAATCGTACAGGACGTACACCAGCCCCAGCGTCGTTGGGTCCACCGTTACCAATGGCGCCATCATTGCTACCATAGACGAGACCCTAGCAGCTCGGAAAACGGAGGTCGGAAGCTCCACTTGGGAACGCATAGGTAGATTAATGCGCGCGCATGACGATCATTCCGCCGGTACAGAGGCGCGTCGCTCTATTTTCGTTACTCTCGCGATAGTTCATTCCGAAAAAGGAGGAGCAGCAACAGCTATAGAAGCGAGAGTTCAGACAGCACCGTTACTCTCTAAGATCCGAAGAAATCATAAGAGCGAATAACTCTTATGGTAGAACATTTAATGATTCCTCTTTGTTATATTTGCAGATTACAGTCCGGAAAGAGGAGTAAGACTGGCCGAGTACGGAGGCGGTCAGCCGACTTCGGACGGAGTGAGTGACTGTGGAAGCGAAACTTCCTCCGAATGTCCCGAGGAACTTTATAACTTGACAAAACTCGCGGAGGTCAGTCTGGCCGCAGCTGCAGGAACTCTCATTCATCCTGACAATCTCCTTTGCCAGCGATCCCTGTCGCCGACCCGACCAATCGACAGATATCGGATGAGCCCCGCAGCCTCCTCGAAACATCAGCACCACCACCACCACCACCACCACCATCATCATAAAAATCCGCACCAGTATCATAATCATGAGGAAACCCGATTGGAGCATCATGCCTATCACCGTCATGGCTTTCAGCGTCAGGCGCACCAACACAGTCATCATACGTCCTGTCAACAGCAACAACAACAGCAACGAGATGATCAGGAATACGAGACTTTACGTAAACCACCGACGATCGAGGACGCGACTCTTCGAGAGAGATCGCGACTCTTCTTTGAGAGAATTGAAAGGGAGCGCGAGATCCTCGAAGGAGTACCACGGGATTCGGAGAAGAAACTCTCATCCTCCGAGAAGGAGATCAAGCGTGGATGCTCTCCTGCAACCGCACCCTCGAAGAACGCCTCAGCCGTTGTACCAGCAGCCGCACAGCCAGCTTCGGACACAATTACAGGCACGGTCCACGCAGAATCAAGTAAGGCTTGCGGCGAGGACAACGAAGAGCACGAGTGCCCTGACTGCGGAAAGAAATACTCCACGTCGTCGAATCTAGCAAGACACAGACAGACCCATAGGTCCCTGGGGGACAAGAAGGCAAGAAGATGCCCACACTGCGACAAGGTCTACGTGAGCATGCCAGCGTACAGCATGCACGTCAGGACCCACAATCAGGGATGCAAGTGTCACTACTGCGGAAAGTGTTTTTCTCGTCCGTGGCTTCTACAGGGTCACATTCGCACACACACCGGTAAGCCAATCGTCTCTAAAGACAAAATCTACTAACGTGCCTAAGAATATTCACTAATCAGTTTCCATGTGTAATCCTTCCAGGCGAGAAGCCCTTCAAATGCACAATCTGCAGCAAGGCTTTTGCCGATAAATCGAATCTTCGGGCGCATATTCAAACGCATTCGAATACGAAGCCGCATGTTTGCACTCGTTGCGGCAAGGCCTTCGCCCTGAAGTCCTACCTCTATAAGCACGAGGAGTCTTCCTGTATGCGAGCACATCATCGAACACCCACCGAAAAACGTGAGGCCTCTTCCGAGAGTCTGGCCTTTGCTTCATCCGCTTCTCCAGCCTCGACCACGACGACATCGAGCACGACGACGATGACCCCGGGCACGATTACTCAAAGTTCCACATCCATAAAGACGACACTTGGCTCGGCAACGAGGGCGCAAATCGATTCTGAGATCAATGAGAGAGAGAGATCGGGTCCCAGTGTCATTGTTCCGCGACGGGGTTTGTCCGATCCCTTTGGTGACCTAAGTCGAACAACCGAAACTTCAGGAAGAACTTTACGGCCCTCCGCGTTCTCGGCCATTATAAAACATACGAAGCTCTCCCAGCATCAACATCAGCAGCCTCAGCAACTGGAACAAGAAGAAGAAAAGGATGGGCAAGAACGAACACCGACAATGTCGAAGCGTCGTTGTCGGGAGCCAAATACAAGAGACTCTACTTGTTTGAATAAAATGGCCGAAATCTCAAGGATGAAAGAGGTGTCCAAAATGATATCAAAGGAGTCGCCGGAGCTGGAGTCAAAGCCAGAGTCTACGAAATCGAAATCAAAAATTGAAGCCTCCGACTCTGATGAGCAATCTGAATACGTATCGCAAATGGTGATAAGGACTTCCGTGATATCGCCGAATCCTGAACATCTGGGACGCTTAAATTCCCTCGTTGGAAAAAATCCAACCACGTTCGATTTGATTGAACCCTCAAGGACTTCGAGGATCAGTCTGAACCTCGCTATCGGCTGAGGTCACCGATAATTATTCCAAATATCATCCTATTAGGGGACCATCTAGAATCTAATTTGAGCCTTTTAAGTAATCCATGGAGGAGGAGTAATAGAGACAATGGCAATGTGCAAACAGAGAGAGAGAGTGTGTGTGTGTGTGTTTGCGAGCGTGAGTGTATGAGAGTGTGGGAAAGTTAAAACGCGAGTGTGTGTGGGTGTGCATAATGACTGATTGTGAGTGTAACAAAGAGAACAGCGAAATGATGATGTTCTGTTCGAAGAAAGGGATCAGTCTTGTCCCCGTACTTGGACCTATTAGGTTAAGAAAAATAGTCCTTCTTGTAGAGACGCGCCCTTCGAGGCAGCTACGAATGCACTTCCTTGTAAATATTAAGGAGTTCAGTGTTGCACGAGAGAAACAAAGGAAATGTGTGTTCGCGATCTTTACGTTTGATTCCCATATTCCGTATTCCGTAATCCATAATCTGTAATTCCATATTTTATATTCCGTTACCAAATGTATAGTCAAGTAGCGGAAGGAGAGTGTGCGAGCTAGTCGAAGTTATTTCGTGATCGATCCCACCTTTATTCGTCCAGATTGTGAAGCCTCAAAGAAACTTTGGCACTTGATCTCTTATCGGATCCTTGTCGAATCTCAGTAAGAAACCAGTCGCTGTAGGTACTGGGATGTAACGCAGAAGATGATGGTGGGGATGTTCGTTTCATATATGTATATAATCAAGATATATCTACATTTTCTCTATCCACAAATATATATATATATATATATATATATATACATATATAATATACATGTACGCGGCTCACGTAAAAATGTAATCCTAGAATAGACTCGATGCATCTTCGCTAGTCCTATATTCATTGTCCGCACCTCGGTTCGCCCAGTGTGTAGTTGTATTGTGTAGGCTCGTCAGTAATTTACAGCAATAGTAACTATTGTGGGTAAATAGTTTTATCGGTAAACACTTAACGCATCAAAAGGAAGAGGAGATTTCTTAAATGCAGAATTTTCGTTAGTTTCTTCTAAACTTCCTTTACTTTCTTGACTTACTCTTTTTATAAGTCTCGCATCCTAACCTATATCATCGACCTCATCCACGTTACTGTCCATTCCCATGTCCGTTTCCATAAGCACGTTTACTGTAAATAGCATTCCCACCAATCGGTTTAGTTTATTGTAGCCACTAATATTAGTCTTGCGAATAGTAGCAATATTATTTTATAGTTCTTGCATGTCCATTTTTCTACGAATTGTGATGAAATTGTCGATTGCAAAAAATATATAAAAATACCCGGATACCACAAAGACATCCCAAAGACGTTTATCGGATGTCTTAAGTTTGTGTTCTCACTCGATCTCTTGCGTTCAATCATATCTTTTTCCAACTATCCCGCTTAGGAAAGATGATTTTCTTGCTTATACTTTCTTTCGTTGCTCCCTTAACTACGTAAAATATTACAAAGCACGATATCATAACATGTTACGTCTCTTTGAGCATTTGAAGAAATTCAAAGAATTCAAAGGGAATTCGGAAATGCTGATGCATTTAACATTTCGCCGTTTCCATTCTGTATGCGACGAGCCACTTTCGGATAAACAACGACTGGCTGTCTTTTACAACTGGAATGTAATATCTAGCTGGTAATTAGAGCAGCTAAGGGGAATCCGCCTGCAGAACAGCCTATCAAACGCTTGAGAGTAACAAGTAAGTCGATTTTATCGAGACTCGCTCTTTCATGCCCTGGATAGAAGCCACATTTAGCCCAGAAACGAGAAAAAATTTCGATAAGGAAGCGCCACCCGGCGGCGAACCTCCATTCGCGACTTCAGCCACACTTTTTCGCGAACAATCATCAATCGTAGCTGATCGAGTCGTTCTCGGACTTGCTATCAGAGGGAACTCAAGAGAAATTGGGACGCGGTCTTAAGACACGCAAAAATCGATAATAATTCCTTTTGGAAATAGAGACGACCAAACTTTAAGCGGGTCTTTTCACTGAAATTTTTCGGATGAAAAATTTTTGGAAATCCACGTGACTGAGAGTAATTGCTTCCATAATTAATTCAATCGAAGTGCCCCACCCCCTCCTAGATGATGCTTCTTCGCCCCGGCTACACAGCCACCTCCACTGCCATCCCCAGTTAGGCCCACTGTCTTCCCCTCTATCTGAGTGCGACTCTAGCTGAGCAGAGGAGCGGCGACTAGCGGCTCTCGAAGAGGGAGATCGGGATCGAGATCTGGAGTGATCGAGACTGATTGGGGGAAGGCTAAAAGCTAAGAGCACCGAGCGTCCAGCGTCGAACGGGGATACCAACGACAGTCTAGGACGACCTCGAGTCTCGCCATGGCGCCGATGCTCGTGTCGTCCCTTCGAATTCGCAAATTGATCATCGCGAGCATCATCCTGATTACGGTACCTTCAGGGCACTCTGACCTCAGCACCAGCTCCCCTCTGAACTCTGGCACCGGTGCGAACGATCCTCTTCACGTAAGTTTCACGTATCTTTCTCGCTCCTCCCATTCGGCTTCACTTTCTTTCGATAAAAGAATTCAAAACATTGGATTAATCACGAAAATTCACAATCATCAGAATCCATTGACCTTGATTCGCCGGTTGTCACATCTCAGTTCCGCACGAGATGACTGAGAATCCTCGATTACTTAAACTAAATTTTTAAACGATCGTGCGAAAGCCACGGACACCCGATTGTATCGCATGGCGAAACCCATCCGAAAGACGCGGACTCGAGAATTCTCCGGCCCAATAGAATGATTTGAAGATCAGAGTTCATACCAGATAAAGTTACGATAAAGCGACTCTAGCCTTCTTCCTCCTGATCTTTCATGCTTGCATTAAATCCGAGCAGCTAACGACAGTATCGGACAACCTACATTGCCCACGCTCTGTTCGACAAACATCAATTAACCTTTGCTACTAGCAATGAAATTTATACGAGCCGCTTCTGATTCGACACTTTATTCCTTGCTGGAACTGGACGTCGCGCGCTCCTCGAATATCATCGCTAAAAATTTTTATTTTTCCAGGACAATGTCACGCAAAACGATGAGGCACGAAAAGAAGATTATCGCAGCATAAAATCTTTTAATTATTTCGGCATACGTTCATCGACATTCAACGACTATAAAACGGTAAGGTCTATGGCAGTATGTGAGTCACCGATATTCGGTGCAGCATAACTTATCTGACATGTTCAATCTATGAATTTCAGTGTATTAACCTCCATCTTGTGAGTTATCAACTTAATTTAATACGTTCATATATTTCAGAACTTTACAGCGTACAAGGATACGAAATGGAAAATATGCTATTTGGAAAAAATGCAACAGAAATCGCATCGGCTGACTGAAAATTCAAAAGGTCTACAGAAATGGCACTTATCCGGTCCGAGAAAATTACACGGCTCGGTTAATTCGGTTACAAAACTAGAGGTGAATCCTTCCAATCTGCCTTCGCAGCTTCGATTTTAACGAGATATCAAATATGACGCTTCCGCCGCTATTTCTTCTCCTTCTTCCCCTCCTCGAGCTCCATTAAACTTCTTTAAAGGTTTCCAGAACGTCCTTGACCGATGACCGCGCTTTATCGTAACTCTATACACCCTCGCTACCTATTCGTAAACAGTAAAAACTACCCAAACCATGTTAACACGATGATAAGGATCATCCCTTCCTTAGTCAGTTAATGTTTTTAATTGAACCGTTTTTAATAAAATAAATATTAAATCGAACCTTACAGGCCTGGCGACTGGCTGGCGATAAAATCGTTGATTTTTGTAGCGGAATGACGATATCGCTACTCGAAGGAACAAGACCTGTGCCGAACTGGACCGATGACCCATTCTATAACGAACTCCCTGAAGACGAGAATGATATTATTCAGAGCCCCATACCGAAGAGTTTATGGGCACCATTGCTTGAACGCACCAAAAGGAAAACGCTTCTCGAGAATCGCGAAGCTCTTGACTCGAAGGGACAGGAGAAGTGGGGGATATCGCAAGGACAGCGGCGCACCCGACGACAAGCTCCGCCCAGTCCTTATCGCGGTCGGTTCCGCGGGCAGACGCAGTCGCAGTATTTGAATGTCGACGGAGACAGCCAAAATGCAGGCCAAGCAAATGCGGAGGCCACCCATGAGTATTCGCGCGCCATTGTCAGTGAGTATCATTGGTCCGCCAAACCGGGCAAATCCCTCTTCCTCCCCCTTCAACTTGGACTATAGGAAGCATAAGACGACTCTTTGCTCTTTCAGGTGGAAACAGTGGAATGGGTCAGGCGCAGAGCATGTCGGCTGGTGGACTTGGTTGCGAGGGATGCCCACCGGCTACTCCCGGAGGGGAAACTCTTTATCCTGGCGCTGCTATTCAATCCAGCACGAAAAACCTAATTCCAAAGGGTAGTGGGTACGTGTCCACAGGTCCATCGTTCACTCAAGTAGGAAGTCAAGGATACCCGGGACTAGTCGTTCCGTCTTCTGGCAACAACCTTGGGACGCGTCCTTTCACTCAGACACTTGAACCCAGGAAGCCATGGATTTCTCCAAGCGATACGTGGTTCCCAACATCCACATCTGGTGTCAGTGGCACCCCTGGATCCGGCTCGGGAACAGTATCCGGAACTGGAACTGGGTCTGGAATTGGGTCGGATTTATATCCCCATTCTTCAGGCGGAAAGGTACCTTTCCCTTATTTGTATCGTACTCCTGGCAATAATGGTATCCAACCATCTGGGGGAAACATTGCTGGAGTGGGGCTCCATCCTGATACGAGCCTAGCTGGCAGAGGTCAACCTGGTAGTGACGGCATCAGAGGGACTCCTATCCCAGGATCGGTTCCTTCGCAAACCTTTTATTCCAGCTCGCCGGGCAAAGATACGACAGGTTCTGATATATCTGGACCTGTCCAAGGTGGTACAACAAACCTACCCGGAGCAGTCTCCGCCACTCGTACAGGCTCAGCGATTGAAGGCACGTCTGCCGGTATAGGCCCTCATGGAACTCTTCCCGAGTCACAGTTTTATCCTGGTTCATCAGGAGATAATACAAATTCTGGCGGATCTTATCCAGCTAGAATTCCTCCCGCATCGGGTCCAGGAGAATCAACATTTTACCCTGACACTCAAGGAGGAACGAGAGTCTCCGACAATGGCTATCCCACATATTATCCACGTGACACACTACCTCCTTCTGAACGTCATTTCGATGGCAGACCTCATGGTACAAATGTTGACGTCCAGAACAATCGTAACGCCGGCATCTATCCTGATATATCAAATGAGGGTCGGGGACCTACGTATGGTAACGTACCTTATTGGAGTCCTGACGGCAGGGGATCGTACCCTGGTTCATCATATGGCTCCACCTCAGGAAGAGACGTCTATAAGATAAGCAGTTACCCCGGTAATGTTTACGGTCAAATACCACTTACGCCACAAGGAAAATCGCCAATAGCTGGAACGACGGAAACGGAACGAATAGAGGGAACTGGAGGAACGACAGGAATCAGCGGTGGAAGAATGGATGGAACTACGTTGTATGGGCCGTCCTTACATGAAATTGCCCCAACGACATTTCCATATTCGCATTCGCCAGCAAAACAGGGCCCAATGTACTTTGGAGAATCTGGTGGAACAGGATCAGATGGCGGCGGTGGTGCAACTCCCGGAGCAGTGGGAATAACGAGTCACGATGGAACTGCAGGAGGAGGAAGATTCTATTCCGGGCCACAAAGCGGAGTTGGTATTCCAACTGAAGGTCGCGGTGCAGTCTTATATCCAGATGGTACAATGCCTGGAATTGGCCAACCAGGTTTGATACCTCAAGGAAGATACGATGGACATGATTCCCGAGGGACTTCAGACGGATATCGATACTATAACCAACCATCGAACTCTTGGCCAGTTTATCCACATGCCAATGTGGATGATCACAATGGTGCCACTAGTATATTTAGAGGTTCTCAAAACTACCCAGTCAACGTCCAGGAGTATCCAACTAATATACGATATCCAACTAATGTGCCTGGCATCGGATTAGCAGGCGGATCAATGGGAGTAGGACAACAATATCCTAACAGCGTTGGAGTTGGTCCTGGTGGCGTCAAGCCGCTCGATACTACAGGAGTCGCAGATAACAGATATCGCGACAGAAACGCTAGTGGTTTACCTCCTTCAGGATTACAACCCAATCAGCCAAGCATTTATGCAGGACCAGTAGGAAGTAGTGGGGCAACTGGATTACCTGATTCATCTAGTATTTACGGCCTTGTTCCAAAAGATGGATATGGAACTAACGGTGGTCCTGGATCTATTGGAGGTGTTGGTGGTATTGGTGGCGCTACCGATATTAGTGCCGATGGTAAAAGTCTGGGGGCAGGCTCGAACGTAGAAGCGGATGCAAATGCGGATTCGCATGCGTCAAGCTCAGTAAAACAAGCAGAAAAAGGTGGAACTCAAGCAACTGCATCGGCCCAAGGAACTTACGGAGGAGGAACCGCACAATCGCAAGTGAGCGGAACTTACAGCGGTAGCGGCTCATTCTCCGCTCAAGCTGGAACAAGTGACGCAAACAAAAGCGCGCAGAGTCAAGTGAACGGAGGTAACGAAGGAGCGGCAAGTAACGCTCAGGGCGTCGGTGGCCACGGCAAGAGTCAAAGTCAAGTCCAGTTGGACTCTGAGACTGGTGCGACCTCCACAGGAGCGCAGAGTAACGGCTGGAATCATGGCACTAACAGTCAGGTGCAAGCGAGCTCAAAAGGCGGAATGGCGGATGCCCAGGCAAATGGTGAGGGTAGCACTTCCAGTCAAGCGCAGATTGGATTCCAACCATATCTTAATCGCAATTCGAATTTTAACAACGGACAGGAGAGGCCATTCCGCGGTGGTGGTACCGCTTCTGCCCAAAGTGGCACTTATAGAGGTCAATCCCAATCCCAAATACAAGGTTCTTTTCTTCACGGGATCAGCTATACAGGAGCAGCGCAAGCCGGATCTGGATCTGGTGCTGCTGCTTCTCGAAAACCCTTCAACTTTTCGACAACGGATCAACCTCTTTTCAAGAAATTCGAATCCTACGATGCTCTCTCCGTATCAGCACCCGACAGAAATTCTTCTTCGAGGAACGACGATCTAAACGTTAATTACAAATTGGAAGATATTCCAACCGTCATGCAACAGAAAACTCAAAATCAATTAGTAAGTAATACCAAACTCTTCTCTGAACGTGATGGACCGGATACTGGCGCCCTTCAAACTTCGAGCTCACAGCGAAAGACTGTTACGGTTCCGCAAACGACGGAAGAGCAAGAGAAGTCCATCGTATTGCCGAGTAGCAGTATAGACGCTGCGTATGAAACCGGAAACATGACTGATGATTACGAATACGGGGATGAGGAGGAGGATTACGACTCATCTGCGCCGCTAAACGCTCCTCCAGTAGAATTGCCGCCCACTGTTCAACATCATGATTTAATCCCGTCAAATAGACGGAAAGTTGACGGCGACAAGTTCGACTATGACGCAAAACACGAAGCTAACAGCAACGCCCAGGTAGCTCGAAACGAAAAATCAAACGACACCAAGGAGTCAACGAATCATCGTTATAGCACTCACGAGGCCCAAGATCCACTTTTAACGATACCACGCGCAGGTGACGTACTAGAGTCTGGACAATCATTGCCAGGATACACGGTGCCACCAGGATTCCGTGGACGTATCGCTTCGCCCCCCGAGCCTGCCAAAACTTCTGATACGCACAACTCTCAGAGTCGACCTGCCTTGAATCTTAGCGAGTCGCATGGTATACACGACGCAACTCCCGCTTTACAAACAAGATCATCGCACACCCACAGTTACCGTGGGCGCAATCCCACAACTCAACGAAAATCCCACCCATCCGGATTCGGCGAGAATCGAATGCAGCGACAACCCTCACATTCTGTACCCAACACCTACCTAAGAGCGAATTTTGCGTCAAACCCAAATTCTGATGCGAATCTCAATACTGATCCGACTTACGGTCGACGTCGAAGACCAAATTATTACACAGTGACAAACAGTGTCGCAGGCAAGATGGACGATAGTAACGGCAGCAGAAATGCAGCGCGAAAGTACGAGCATCGTTACTATACGAAGAGCTCGACCTGCGGATATTTTACCTTCTCCTGCAACATTGTCCACGGTTCAAATGGTCGAACAAAGATCTGTAAGCCTAAAGTACCGACTAATCCTGACGGCAGCCCCATGAAGTGTTGAAGTCAACATTTAATTTAATAACAGCCGACCTTCTCACTGAACCTTTATTACTATTGTCTGATATATAAATATTAATTGCTTTTCGACGCCGATATATCGCACATCTACTTAGTATTTATAACTTCTTTGTCAATTCATTATCAATAAAATTGAAATTAACAAACTCGCTCGGTCGTTCCGATGAGCAATGTCACTAGTTGCTTTCTGGGCACTGTCTATTTAAAAAAAAAAGGTACTGTTTCATCTACCTTATACAAATTTTATGATTTCAAATTCCCTTTATTATCAGGAGCAACAAAATCCGGTATAGTACTTCGTCGTTATATACGCATCTTTCTTCTAATAAACCGAGCTTAGATATTCCATTTCACTCGGTGAATGGAATAATACCTTCCTCGATTTGTACATAAAACGTTCCAGGAATGGAATATACGTCATTTTCAACCAAGAATTAGATTAGCGATAAGATGCTCATAAAAATTAATCATATAACGAATAATACTTCATTGGTTGCAATACATGACACCATATAGCTAATATCTTGGTTGAAGATTGAAGTGTGTTACATGAGCATGTGTGCTCATTAATTGAAATGTTCGCCACGAATGGAATATCAGTTCCTTTCATGGGATTTGTGATATTAGCGGGTCAGAGATCTTCGATGACAAATTTCCCACTGATGCCACAAGAGATCTCAGCATTAGTGCAATCCACTGAGGAGTTTGGCTGTCGAGCTGTTTCCTTCCTCTGCTTCCTTTTCTTGATTTTTCTGTCAGAAACTGAAGTGTAGTCATAGTCCTTATCAAGCTCTTCGGTATTATCATCAGCACTGGTACTGCCAGCATCGTTATCATTCTCGTTCTCGTTACCAATATTATAATCGTTATCATCATCGTCGTTGCCGCTCCCGTTGTTATATTCTTTTCCATTCAAGTCATTGTTTTCGCTGTGATAACTACTCCGAGAAGAGTCGGTAGCACATGTGGTACTTTGGATTCTGCAAAAAGGCATAATGTTCTCTCTGAAATATATGATTTCTAATAAACGATGAACGATAGACAATTCATAATTTTTTAGTTGCAAAGATGCACTTGTTTTACGAAAAAAATAAGTCGACTATGAATGTCAACACATTCCCAAAAATAAATTGTGATAGTCGCGAAAATTGTTAATAGTGATTTTTACTAATTCGATAATTAGATAGTAGTCATGGTCGTACAGGATGTTGTCACCGTCTCCGTCTCTGTGTCTGCGTCTGCGTCTGCCTAGAAGTTACGATGTTTTATGTTCTTCTGGCTCCGCGATCTTATCAGGTACGCATATCTCAGGACTGTTAATACAGAAGGATTAATCTTTGTATGCCTTGAATTCAATCAAAAGCTCGGTAATGCAAGGTCAACAAGTTGTTAAATATAATTGCATAATGTATCGTACCTATTGCGAAAGTGTTCAAGCCGAACGTTTGCTGATTGAAGTTGTTCAAGAAGATCTTCGTTGGCTCGCTGGAGTTTACGAACGTTACTGGTGGCAACGTCTACCTCATCTTGCGCCGATGACAATTCCTTCTTCAGTTCCTCGACTCTCGCTCGCAACCTTCTTACTTCGGACTCATACTGTTCGGAGCGTCGACTCGCGTGGGACAACTCGGTCGTTTTCTCAGCTAATATTTTCTTCAATTTGGCATGCACATGCTTCAATTCGAGTAGTTCCTGTGAACAGAGAATGAAGTCAAATCTCTTAGGTGTTTCAGATGTGTTTCGATGAGAATATTTCGAACCTTATTTCGGTCAAGTAATTCCTGCTGAACCAATGTAGACTCGGTGTCCGTTGTCGATACTGGTCGAACACGGCGCGTCTCTACTCTCTCCTGCAGATCTCGCAATTCGTTTCGCAATTGCTTATTTTCGCGCTCAAGCGATATCTTCTCTGTTTCCAGTCGCTCTCGTTTACCCCATTCGGCTGCGTTTTCCGCTTGAAGCTTTTCCAACTAACCAGACCAAGTTAATAAACGGTAATGAATCTCATCAATAGTGAATACAAATGTTACATTAGCCATGTATCATATTCATGACAAAGAATACTAGTGCTAGTACGGCAAAAAAAAAATAAAGAAAAAAAAATTCCTTCAATCACGTTTCTCATAATGCATGTAATAGGCTTACTTCGGTCCTTAAGTCCGATAGACGTCGATCCATTCCTTCCCTATTCGAGGTTTCATCCATAAGGTCTGCCTGTGCAGCATTTAACTCTTTCTGAAAGCGATCCTTGAGCTCAAGAAGCTCTTTCGTTGTTTCGGCTTTGCTTTGTTGCAGTTGATCACAGCGTTCCCGCAATTCTATCACCTCGACTCTCAGCTTTTCCATGCTGCGGCGAAGAAATGATTTTTCTCTTTAAAGTGAAACGAAAAATTATGATTATTCATACCTTAAATAACGTACGCAACCATTATAAATTGATTGCGACGGCATTATGTTCAGTTAATGCTTAATTTAATAAATCTATAATCACTTGTTTGTTCATTCATTAGCTTTTACTCTTTTTGCTCTTACTCTTTTTGGGTAGAGATCGTTTCTGTAGCCTCATCCAATTTAAGACGAAGTACCGACATTTTTTGCACGAGAACTTCTTCATTTACTATGTCCACCGAAGATTGCCTCACATCCACAGAATCCTGCATCGTGATTGTCTCATCGACTAGTTTTGCGATATCTGTATCCAAACCTCCAAGTGAACCTTCTTTGTATAACTCCACAGCATGCTTAGGCACAGCACCTTGTAATACATATTCCTCGATGTCCCTATCATGACCAGTGTCTCGACTTTCTACCTTTAAGTTACCTCCATCATATAAAACATGTGGGGAAACAGACTCTTGATGGGCCGAAGGTAGAACAGATTTTTCATTGTGTTCTGCATTGTTGTAAACCTCAAGAAGTTCATCAACACCGAGTGCATCCCTCAATCTTGGATCAGATTCCAAAATTGTAATTATTTGTCTATCAAATTGGCCTGCATGTTTTAGCAGTATTGTGTGAATCTTTTCCATCTCTCTCTTGAGTTGTTCATTTTGCAGCTCCAGTTCTTGGGAATCGTGTTTAAAAGAATTTGCATCTTTTGTGGCTATCTCTAATTTTGTTTTAAGAACCTTGGCTTCCTCTCGTGCCTTATTTCTCTCATTGCGAACTTTACTCCACTTCTCTCGCCAATTAGCAGTACAATCTGACCACCAACGCATTGTCTTCTCCATTTGTGCAGCCCTTGCCCGAGCTTCCTCAAGCTCTCTTTGTCGCAGAGCCTATTAAATAGATATCGTTTTCAAATGAAAATATACAAAGATACTTGGAAATATTTTAAATAAATTAGATGCTCTGTCTTATAAGAGTAATAGAAAAAGGGCAACAATGTACCTCCTTCGTTTCCCATTCACTATCCATATAACGAGTTGCAGTGGAAGAAGAGCTGACATCATGCTCTCTCGTGTGTCTACGCGAGGAGGTTCCACCCGCTGTTGACTGAGCCATTATGAACACTAAATATTATCTACCTACCTATCTGATTAGCCACTCATTCACCTGTTTAACCTACTTCAGCAACATCTTATATATCTTTTTAGTTTGTTATCTTTTTAAACTGCTTACAGTATTCCACGACCAAAGAAATACAATACCCTCATGTCACTCCTCCATTTACGATAGATATACTGTTATTTATTTGTATTCGCGTTGCACTGTTTGTTTTATTTACAAGTGAAAAAGCGTCTCGATGCTCTGACAGCTATGTACAATGTACATACATGAACCTGTGCATCGCTAGCAATCGGTAGACATGCTGCTACGACAGTAGCGACAGCAGTGACAACACCAACAATGGCTATGCTATGTTTCCACTGAAGTCACCGAAGTCGACTATGAGAAATGAAATACGTTTGTTGCATATCCACATATGAGTAAACTATCAGTAACACTCAATAGTTTTGTTCCCGTTACCTAATGTATTTCAATTCTTGTTCAATTTCGGTGGAAACATAAAGTTGGTTACATAGCCAATGACGATCACGGCATTACCAAGCCCAATCGAAGGGGCAATCAAGTATTTTAGATAATTTTGTAAATGCGTAAAGGAAAATCTTTTAATCGATCCCATAGTTTACCTTTTTGTAATTCCAATATGTGATTGACTGATGACAATTTATTTTTTACATTTTCACTTCGTCATACATTTATATGATTGCACACCAATTCTTGACAACCATAATATTCTTAGATACAGGGTCAAGAACCATGAGACGAAATAGTGCGAGGGCGGAGCTTTGCTTGCACGAAACGTAACTTTGAATCTAATGACAATGACCTGAACACAATATTGTCAGCATCCATTATTTTTATTTACTTTTAGCAATATGTCACATACATATTAATCTATAATGACATCATTATTCTTTTGAAAGTTCCAATTTAATATTTTGGAAGGATACAAAATTTATAAAGATACGTCTAGTAGCCGAAAAACCTTTATACGTACCAAATTTGAATATAATTTGACATTCTTATTTGTGTCGATAGTTTAGAAAAGCCACAATCTCGTGAGACTTGGATCCCTGTAACCTGTCCAAATTTATAACACGGCGGATTTCTCATTGGCGAAGAGATAATGCAGCAATATAAGTTGCATAAAGCGTAAGTATAAAATTGGATGTTCGAGAGGATGATGCATCATGGTCAATTATGACTGGTCAAGCATGGTCAAGGATGATGAAAACAACAAAAAACAGAGGAAAACTTGTGCGCCACCTTATGGAATAAATGGCTTTAAACGGGTAACTTGATCCGCCCTTCTGCGAACGTATAGATTTCATCGTAGCGAGAAAATTAGTAAAAGTGTAATGTACAGAGAAAATCCTGAAAGTAGGAAGAAAAATTATAGAAATGTATGTAGTTCATTCATGCGACAACCTTCCTGAAAAACCTCACTATAAATTTACACTCCCACCTCCACTAACTATGTACATACAGCTACAAGGTACGTAACACTCCAGTGGATGATCGTACCTGATTCGAACAACTCGGACAATATCAATCAACCAGAAATCATTCATTGTTAGAGCTTTTCAGTTGACTTACAATTAATCAAGATGATCATAGATATCAAGATGATACTGATAAAGAATTGCAGCCTTATGAAACGTTGTATTTGACAGCTGGGGGGTACAGTAGGCATGGCAAGTATGCTGAAACCGTTCTGGAACTAGCACAGAAGTTCTGGAGCTGGATAACGTGACAAATATTTAGTTCCAAAGAGAGAATAAACGGGGGAGCCTGGTCCGGTTCTTAGCCACGTTCCCTTCGGTAACAGAATGGAGGAAAACAAGTCTTCTAATCGCAGGTATTCGTTAGCTACACAAGGTTTACCTTGATGCATTTGCAAAGGGTATAAATACATCTTGGTCGGCGTTGCTCCATTGAACTTTGCTACCCTTTTGTTACTGGCTAGTGGCCAGGGTTACGTAACAGACGCTTCGCCGACCTCATTCTCAAAAAGCTGTTGACCTTGCGTTTTATTCTTTCGATTCAAATCGGAATCTCAAAGCTGATGCATTCATCAATGAAATGATTAACTTTGTATTCATACGAGAATTCTTAGTTTGTGGAAAATTATTGTCTCAATCTGTGAGGAGTTCTTGATCAGTTAATTTATTCAGTATGATCAACAATTTCGTGAGCATCGTAATTACTCCGATGAGCCAATTATGCCCTTATTTTAATGTTTTTAAGCGTACATGTAGGTAATGCGCGACGTACTATGATCAGATTGCCAACGATCGATCAGTATAAGAACAGAATGCAGTGGCTGCTGGCCCCATTCTCTTGTATTACATATACATATATACTCGGTGGGCAAATGTCGGTCACGCGCCGTCCCTGAAATCCCGGTTAATTTAGCTGACTACGATTGGCAGATTTACCGGAAATAAGCCAACCCAGTATAATACTCGATATAATTCGATAAAGGAACACTAATGTAAATTTCTCTAAAGAAAGATTGAAGAACCGGCTACGAGATAGAACGAAAAGGGAAAGAGAAATACAAGGAGTTCACAAAGTGTCCGCTACTCAGCTACGTAAAGGCTTTTGTGCTTACAGCACAAGCATCGGTAATTTAAGAACGTTAAGGGATCAACAAAAAATTTAAAAGTCCCTATTCGTGTACATTCGCCATTTGTAAGGTCGATAGAGATAGTGAAGTGATTGGATGAGCGGCACATTTGAAGTACTTAAATAAAAATTTGAAAACCAATAATGTGTGTGACGTTGCAAAAAATTGCGAACTGAAAAAAGGATGGAAGTAAACATCAAAACCCGAAACTAACCTTGGCATAGCAGAGAAAAATACAAGAGCAATCGGCACGCAGAAAAAATATATAGAAAACGCAGCAGCATTGTTGCAGCAAGTATGGAGAAAGAGAGCGCCACTAGCGGCACAGAAAAATGGCAGAGGTGCCAACGAGCAAAGTGTCGAAGCTGCGCAAACTAAGTCACGTGATCTGCGCAGCTATTCTTAGCGACGGACGTTTCAACGAGAAGAGCTCTGCCTCGCTCACTCGTCGTCCGGCGCGCGCCCGATACAGGAGTCAGTTCTCCTTTTCCTCTCGCAACCCGATACACACACACACACCACCTAACACACAATGGCTGGTCTCGCGGACCCTGTGGCTTTCGCCAAGGATTTCATAGCTGGCGGCGTCGCTGCTGCAATTTCTAAGACTGCCGTCGCCCCCATCGAACGCGTCAAGTTGCTGCTTCAGGTTCAGCACATTTCTAAGCAGATCGCCGAGGATCAGCGTTACAAGGGTAAGTCAGATACTTCTCAAGTTTTCTCTTCTGCATTGTTCTGTAATCGCCGCCACCTTGATCCACCTCATGGTAGCGACATTTTAATGGTAATCCTTAAAAGTAAACGAGTGAGAACCATGTTCGTAATGTTGACTCTAATTAACTAAAAATTCTTAGATGTTCAATGAAACGGTTACCTGAAAATCGGAAGATTCAGAAATTTCATGATAAAAAGCTTATAATCACTGCAGTAGACTTAGCGTCCAGAGAGTGTGGACAAAGTAGCAAATTTCAAGTAGAATCGAGCGAGCCACGAGACTTGGCCACAATTCTCTATTATATAATGTTAAGGTAGTAGCAACTGTAGTGCCTGAGCAACGATCACGCGTCGTTCCGCAGCGGGCTGCGTTCCATTTTTTCTCGTTCCTTGTTCCATGATTCTCGCTGCTCATTCCTCATTCCGTATTTCATGATTTTTCCCCCTTATTTCTAATGTGCAGTGACATAATTCACATGATTGCCCTTTGACGTTGAAGTTTATATAACAGTATGGTTTCGGGGGTTACATAACTTTTGGAAGCCGGGACATTCGGCAAAAAGTGGCTCGCTGGCAAGGCACATCGGTCGGAAGCGACAGGCGGGTGGGTCGATGAGCGAATGTCGACGCTGCAGTCTCTACCAGATGGCGATTCATTCGCAAGCGGAAGGCGAGGTGCGCGTGGTCGGTCGATCGATAACGCTGCGCTCTCTTATTTCTGCCAACATGGCGAACCATCCGCTATACCATAAGTCTTGCACATTCAATGCTATCCGAGGCTCATGTTTTTTTTTTCTTTTCATTCTTCTCGTTTCAATCTTGCGCTTTGTTACTGATCCAGAAAATTGTTACACTGAGTTTCAGATAGGATCTACAACACCGTTATCTTAATACAATAAAGCGATGCACTGTTCATTCAATTAGATTTTATAAGCTATAATGTAGATTTGTTTGCTTTAACTAGACTTACTGACTTTTTCAAATAATTGACAAAGCTTGACATAAACTCGCAAAATGTCACTGTTAATTCTGATCATTCTGAAATGAGTCCAAGCGACTAAGTCCATGCGAGTTCGAGAGACTCATCACGGTGTATTATATCGATAAAATAACCTAGACTAGTGTTAAGGTGGTTGGATGATAATAATTATAATATTAATAGGGAAACACGGGTTAAGCAGGTAGTGAAAAATTCCAACATTTTAGATTACAAGACAAACGAGTGAAAATATAAGAGAACTTTAACTATAAGTTATGCGAATTCATTTTTTTTTACTTAAATACAATTGACAAAATGAAAAATATAAATATAGATATTATAAAGAATTCGTTGATAGGTAAAAAAAGAGTACAATAAGATGCAGGTAAACGGCTGGAAGTGACTGTTTCAATTGATAAACTGTAAAATATTTGGACATCCTTCAAAGCGTCTAGGAACAGCAAAAGAGCGCTAGGGCGCGGCTTTGCGAGTGCGGAGGTACCTTTGAATGGATAGAATGAAACGAAGCTCGATTCTTTCTCTTGCAGGTATGGTCGATTGCTTTGTGCGCATCCCACGTGAACAAGGATTCCTGAGTTACTGGCGTGGTAACTTCGCCAATGTCATCCGTTACTTCCCAACTCAGGCTTTGAACTTCGCTTTCAAGGATAAGTACAAGCAGGTCTTCCTTGGTGGAGTCGACAAGAACACTCAATTCTGGCGTTACTTTGCGGGAAATTTAGCTTCTGGTGGTGCCGCTGGAGCGACGTCTCTTTGCTTCGTCTATCCTCTTGACTTCGCAAGAACCAGGTAAGTCGTCGTCGTACTACCATTGACGCATACTACAGGTTTCTTTCAACTTTCCTGTTTGCTTCTCCGCCACCGGGGTCGTTTGGTGAAACGTGAAACACAGTCAAGCGAAATATCGGACTCTGCTTAGACTTCGTATCTTATCGGATTTTCGCAGTATGCTGAGCGATGCTACGCGACGCCCACTAATCTCGTTGACAGGGTTATGTCCTTCGCTCTCAATGAGCCTACAATTGGCTTTGTACAAAAGAATCAAGAGCGACCGCATTGCGCCGCTTTACACGGGTTCATTCGTTTCGTGTTTGCATTAAAAATCACTGAGATGCGTTCGCGTGTCAGATACTGCCAGATCCTATCGTGACTAATATGACAAAGCCAATGTTCGCGATTGTTTAGTTGAATGTAAAATTAATTTTATTTTTCTAATTTCGCCCGGAATTGTACTCTAAAAATATGGTTCTTGAATATTGTACACAGGTTAGCTGCTGATGTCGGTAAGGCCGGTGGTGGCCGCGAATTCTCCGGTCTTGGAAACTGCTTGACCAAGATCTTCAAGGCTGATGGAATCGGTGGTCTCTACCGCGGTTTCGGAGTTTCCGTTCAGGGTATCATCATTTACCGTGCTGCTTACTTCGGATTCTATGACACTGCTCGTGGAATGTTGCCCGATCCCAAAAAGACTCCGTTCCTCGTTTCGTGGGGTATCGCACAGGTGAGTAAGCAAACGAAGGAGTTTCAAGTCGGAGATAATCTTTAAAAAGGGGGCTAGAAAGTTTTCTGTGCAGCCTTCGCGAATTAAGTTTTGAAGATAATAATCCCTTGTTGAATTTGTTTAGGTCGTCACCACTGTAGCTGGTATTGTATCGTACCCCTTCGATACCGTGCGTAGGCGCATGATGATGCAGTCTGGTCGTGCCAAATCTGAAATTCTTTACAAGAGCACGTTGCACTGCTGGTCTACCATCTACAAATCTGAAGGTGGCAACGCCTTCTTCAAGGGCGCATTCTCTAACGTTCTCCGTGGTACCGGTGGTGCTCTTGTTCTTGTTCTCTACGACGAAATCAAGAATCTTCTTTAAAGTAACATACAAAACCCTCCACCATCCACCTCATCACCACTATCAACTGCGATAAAAACAAGAAGAACAAAAACGACGGCCATTACAACCAAGAACTAGCACCGACACCTCCTCCACCAGCAATATTGTCACTACCACCCACCACTATTTCCTCTCGGGATATAATATGGAAGAGAAGCGCCCAGCCATTTCATCGAACGGCCGGAGACGGACCGTCAACAATTTCATAAATAACTTAAGCTCGAGTAACTGGTAGCGGCTTGTGAGATGCACGAAACTTGGCAGAACTTATATTCTGAAATAGAGAATAGTAATCGCTTAACTTATTGCCAAATTCAGTATTTTCTTGTAGCAGCGGCTCGTTGTGCTATATTCTTCTTTCTTATGTTCGTTAAGAGAGGCGTAGGTATTTGTGAAATTGATAGCTCTATCATGAACGCGAACCCAATGATCGGGTTACTGGAACGTTGAACGTTCTAAGCGTGAGCGAGTGGACAACGGTCGAGACATTGAATGTCTCAAAACGTCAACCTAGTGTAAAATTCACCATCGACGGAAACACTACTACTACTACTACTACTACTACTACTACTACTACCACTACTACTACTACTATTATTACATCCTCTTCCACTTCCACTATCACGACCATCCACCACTACCATGATCACCGTTACTGTCATCTACCGACGGAGGTCGGTGGAGCAGCGAGAGAGGGACGCGCGGCGAAAAATCACGGCGATGGCGGGGCGCGTAGACTTGGGCCGCCCCCCGCCCTTAACCTCGGCCCATTGTAGATAATTAATAACTCGTAATGATAATTAATGGAACCGATCATTTAATATCAGTAATGATCCACTGTTTAAGGGGATGATTATTTAATTTCGCACTCCAGACGACCGTGTAAAATAAAGAAAAACATTACTTTGTATGTGTGCATCTAATCTGTTCATGTTAGGATGTATGCAGAAGACAACAGAATAAAACTGAAAGTAAAATTGAATGAGATTTTTTTTATTCCTCATGTGTACAGTGCAAGTTGAGAGACTGTAAGTACGAGATAGATTGGAAAATGGAAATTTAACTGGTAGAAGAGATAATTCAAAGACATGGTATGTTTCTGACGGTATAAATATAGTTTTCAGATTTCATAATGGCTCGTAAAGTGCATTTTTCTTGCATATATTTGTTTACAAAAATGAGTTAAAAGTACCATTGGTGGAATGATCAGGAGGATTGGTAATGCGAAGTGGCAATAGCTGATATTGCGTGACTCGTATATACAATAATCAATTTGCTTATAACAAAAATGTATTTTTGTTTAGCTTATACTGTAGTTCTGTTCGAATCACCTGCCAGCATATCAAGGATTCTGCTCAGACCTGGCATATTTAGTAACGTGCCCAGGACTGGTACCCTTCGCAGAAAATTTATTGCAACTGGTAAGAATCCACTGAAAACAACAAAGAAAAGTATACTTTATTAATTTGTTTCTATCACCTATGAACTTATAACAATGTTGCTGTTCAGATACCTGAATAGTAAAACAAATCCATAAGTTTCGACAATCATGCCAACAATTGGCCAGCCCATCAGCACTACAATAACGCCTCCAAAGAAGGATATGCTGGCTTTCAATTTGTGTCTCTGAAAGAAGAAACTAAGAGTCCTTCTTGGTCCAATCACACATCCCAATCCAGATACAAAGAGGAGCTGGTATGAAATAAGAAAATGCAAACGTCAAGCCATTAACCTAAATTACAGTACGTAGCAAAATTTAATTACACTTACGTTGCCGATCGCTAGGAGACCTTTGTCAAAAAGGAGCAAGACCCCAAGAAAGAGGAAGGATATTCCAAAACCAGCGAGACCAACGCCAATTTCTGAAACATAGAGCCGTGGCCGGTGTTGATCGCCATTCGCCCGTCCATCCTAGACGAGGCGCTTTTCAGCTTCCCTCGACTTCTGTTCTTTCGTATTCAGGCTTTACCACTCTTGATACGATGTGCCTCGATACTCACTTTGCGTGTCTGTGATTTCAAACATATTTACAGTGAACACTGAACGTGACTAAGCAGGTCTCTGTACCGTACAGTACTATCTCATCAGCACTACTGACTATTCAGCCATACTAATATGCTACGATAGCAGACAAGTACAATCGACATTGGCCAGTACACCGCACTTAACCGCACTTGGCTCGACTCAGCTGTATTCAACGTCCCACTGCTACCTACTGCTGTCGTACTGCTGTCCCACATCAGCGTACACTGCCACCTACTTGACACATAACCCCTTTACAGCGTTTTATTCACGTGTATGTATGTATTTACTGTTTTTGAGGGAAATGCTATGCCCGCGGCGCGTGGGAGCCTACGTGTCACTCTGTCGTGTTTATCAGGAATTACTCGAAATATTGTTGTATCTATAATGGTGGCACCGTAAACCGCGACGAATACAAGCTGTTGTCTACGAACAGGCGCACTTACTTAATTTCTTTGACAATAGGTTCAGAAGCCGTTAAGCAACAAGAAGCAATTTTATCCAATCTGAGTCATTTTATGAAGAAAACGAAATATAAAAATTAATCCTTTGACGATGAGAAAGAAGGATTTTCTGAAAATTGGAGAAACCATTACCATTTGAGATTATTACTATATGTTGGCGTACAAAATTATATACACATTGGCATCATTTGTGTATCTCCGTCGACTTTTCCATATGCTGTCATCACCCTTATCATCTTCTCCATATTTACCATATTAACTGCTGATAATCAATTTTTACCTTGACCTACGTTTTTTTTTATGTTTTCGATAATGATCACGAGTGTATACATATGTTAAGAAAATTAAAATTTTTATGCACAAAATTTATATAGAAAATAATCTTAGTTTTATTATCTTTCACGTGTTCGCAGAGAAAGTCTTTTATACATGACATATCGATGAATCGAAATAGGAATCGCGCGTTGTGTAAGTATGCTACAATGGAAGAGTTCAGAGATTTAATGAGAGGACGAGGATGAGGTGGCGAGGACATGAAATAGTCATGGATAATGCAGAGCGACTCAATCCGTTAATGTAATCAGCAAAGCTGATAAATAACTATTTGCTAGTTTCTGTTGGCCTCGGCATAAGTAGTTACAGCTGATTGGTTAATAGAAAATTGCAGCCGGTTACAGTGAACTCTAGAAAATAATAAAAGACAAGTGTATCGGACCATCCTTACGAACATCTCGATGGTTTCGAAAGAAGTACTATAGACATTTGCTATTTACAGTTGTTTGAGATTCGAGAGGGGGAAGTGTTCATCTATCAGCACATTAAAGACGAACGTAGCCACTGGAACAGATGGAAATGGTATCAACGTGTGTCTTGCTTCACGTCTTTGTGTACGGCAAAAAAATAATACCTACCTCGGCTAAGCTCAGCTTGACCGTTCCGTTTTGTAGGGGGTCTTTGCTATCAAATATACCTAGAATGTCGATCTAAGTGAGTACTTGCTCCATAACGCTAAATCGCTTTGCATGTAAGAGGCGCGCCGCTTACCGAACGCGTTGCTCAGGTGGAGAATTGCGGATACGAAGTCGCCAAAGCGCAATGTTCCATCTTTTCTCATATATCGGAGAATAAGAATCGACAGCACATCCGTATTCAATTGGAAACCTACAAACAGTAAGAGGCATTTAACGTAAGGAGGTTTGTAATAAATAAGGCCGCATTTCCACGTACCGACTTCGTGTAAAGCATCTCGCAATCTTTCAGCCTTCAGAATTCCAGTCTTCTCCTTTGTATGGTTCTTGAATGCTGCCTGCCAATACTTCAGACTGCACATCAGATCTTTGAAATCATTAAATTTTAGGCGGCCACTACCCGAGCTCTGTTGACGATTAATGTTAAGAAAAATTAAAGCATAATGCTGAAAGTTCAAAAGACATGTTAATTCAAAATTTTCAGTTTAGTTAAGGATACATCCATAGTGAGGACCACCTGTCGGCAAACTTCCATGCAGGCGCAACTCTTGATGTAATCTAACGAGAACAAAAATTAAAAGATGTCAGGACTAAGAGAACGTTAAAATAGGCAAAGTTAGGGCGAAAGAGAATTCTCACCGTTAGGCAGGCAGGCTTCAAGAAGTTCCTGAAGTTCAAAGGCGTTGACCGTACGATGTTCATCTGCCAACTGAAGAAAGACTGCTTCATACTGGGAGAAACCCTTTCCTTCCAATGCGGGGGCCTTTACGATCGCTGATTTCGTCAGAGAGGGGGGCGTGTCTAGCAGCCTGGTTCAATTATTAAAATAATTGATTGATGCATGATTAAGAGATATTATCGTGACGATGTGCACCTACTTGAGCTTTAACGGTTTACTGCTGTAGACGCGAAGAGTGAAACTAGTTTCTTGGGTGGGTTCGAAGGTGGTCGGTACAAGCAAATAGCCGCCTTGCTCGAGTTGACATCTATGACTGACTTGTCGGCTGTTTGTGTACTGCGAGTTCATCAGAGATTTATTTTTCTTGAAGAACTGTCTGTTTATCGAATCTGCGCTGTTCTTTGGCAGCGCATATGCGGTAAAGCCAATCACCTGGAATGATTAAGGTTCCTTTCAACTAAAAGACTCTCTATTGGACCCACAGACGAAAATGACAAACACACCTTTGGCTCCATGATGGAGTGCTGATTTAAAGAAACTATTACTTTTTCCATTTCACTGAGGATGAGGTGCAGTTGAGGGTTGATGTGAAATGTTTCTGTAACAGCATTGGATGTATGGAGAGTTTAGTGCTGTTGTGTGCGTCTGTGCATTTGTTGCGTGTTTTTCTGTAATGTTTGCTAGCGATAAAAAGCTAACCTGGATTGTTTCTACAGCCTCCGGCAGTAACACCTCTCCTCCAGCTGCCCTGATAAAGCTTCATGTGCCAGGTATGTTTGCTATGAAGAGAAGGTTCGTCTCTTGCAGTTTCTGCATCCAAATGAACTACTTCGAGGTGCGTAAACGTTTTTACGAAATCCGAGTAAGATATCCTGTGACAGAGATCGTTAAATGAAAATGGGAGGATAAGGAAACATCGAGGAAGGAGAAGCAGGTAAAAAAAACTCGTGTTTCGAAAATTGACGAGAAATCGTTCTCACCAGAATTCTCCATCGGCCATATTGCGAACGGCGAGCCGTTCTCTCTCGGTCGGTGGAACTTCCTCCCAGTCGAGAGCACCGCGGGCCCAAGCTCCAACGTACTCACCTCCTGGACCGACGGGATTTCGCAACTTGACCAGCTGAATCGTTTCCCCACCAAACGTCTCGACCTATGGTTTTCCTACTATTATCTATCCTTCGTTTAAGTTTGCCCACGATTAATAGTTATGGTTGTTATGTACGAAGAGTATCAAATACAAAGTCAAGTTATCTCAATAACTCCGAGATGTTGTATAATATTGTCGTTTCCATCTTAATCTTGAAAGGAGCAATTTAATCTTACCCTTTTGATTACTTACACGTTCGATTGAGTAGAGTCTGTAATTTATTCCCATTTGTATTCCATTCGCCAGTTTCTCCATACTCGGACGGACCTGAAACATCAGTCACAATAAGCGGAATAGTTTGTGGTATTAATGAAAGTTCAGCAAGGAATGTGTCAACCGAATAACTTGCCTGCTGCTGTTGCGACTGGGGTTGAGGCTGCGATTGCTGTTGCTGCTGTGGTAGTAGCTGTTGCTGTTGCTGAATGCTGTTGTTACTGTTATTATTGTTATTGGTGTTGCTGCTGTTACTGTTATTGACAGTACATGTAATAAGAGAGGTCATATCGAGGAGTTTTGCGAGTACTCGGCCGCATCCCGTGGGATCCTGACGAATGGCTATGCTTTCTGTGATGCCGCCCGTCAAATCCGAGAGACCATCGAGGAGAGTGCCATATTTCAAAGCCTCGTAGGAGCCGTGAAGTCTTGAAACACGCAGAAGAATGATAAAGATCCGAGCTAAGCTGAGCCATGAATGGTGCGTGGCAGCTCCTGCCGTTAAAACAAATCAAGAGACTCACTTGGCGTACGCCTTTTCCAGAAGCGCAGGCCAAAATTGGTCGGTGTGACGACTCTGGACGAATGCGAGTCGTCCATGAACAGCCGGAAGTCGATCGTCAACGAGCACTTCGACCCAGGCCCCGCACCACCATAATCGAAAACGAAAGACCCCAGCGTATTCGGCGCTCGGTGCTCCGGATGATTCTCCACTGGATCCAAAACCTTGATCGGCTGGAACTACTCGATAAAAGAGACCTTTACTCAAGTGCAGTACTCCCAAGCACGACACGAGCCACTTGTCACCTGAAACGAATGATTACCCTTCATCTTTGAGGTGCGATCGGTTGCAGTGATGTCGACGAGGACAGTGGAATTTACAAATAAAAAGTCTTTCGAAGAACGAAGCAAGTCGTCGCATCGAATCTTTCCGTCCTTCCGTCTCTTTAAGTTTCTCTTTTATTTTCCCTCTATCCCTTTCACCTCCCCCCCACCCCCACCCCCGCTCACTTTCTCACTCTGTCACTCTTACCCATTTTCCCAGGAATGACATCGAATTGTGTTGGGGCGTCGCTCACAAACATAGGGCGATTGCAAAGCTCCTAAAAACAATAAAATTTAGTCTTGTGATACGCGATCTCCTTTGACAATGAGATTCGACTAGACGTCGATTATTAGTATTTCTTACCTTGGGTCTCTTCCATTGAAATTGAAAGGGCGGTGTTTGATGGTAAAAAACAGATGCCTGAGTCGCTGGAAATTCGGGATCTTCCCACAGCTCACCGCGCTTGAAGCATGAACGTTTAATTCGCTCGTACTCACTCATCACGTCCTGAAAGAGTTCAATATGTTTTCCAGTTTTCAAGCCAGAGTTTTCGCGTCGTAGCTAGCCGAAAGGATTTTTCAGCTTTCTTTCCAGTCCATTAATAGTTAGACTTTCGACGGTGTTGCATTCTTTGCACGTAACTCACTCACTCACAGACGGAGAGATACGAATACGTGTCTGTTCTGTGATCAACGCATTCTAGTCTTGTGCTCCCGACAATGTATCCCAGTGGTTGAACTAGTTTTATGCTTGGATCCCCGCGGCCTTGAGAGTTCTCTTGTCTTTGAGTCGCAGCTAGCCAGCTACTCAGAAGTTGTCTCCTGCAGCGAATCGAGACGCGTAAAGTCGAGAAAGTCCGTTCGCGTATCGTGTCAGATCTACTTGCGGAAGAATTAGGAAGGAGCAAACGAGGTAGAGGACTCACGCGTGACAGGACGGACGTGTTGCTAGGAATGTCAACCGTAGAATACTAATTCGTGACTCTCATCGCAACACCTTATCCGACATTCCACGACATGACTCGCCTTTCCACAAGCGAACATCGTTCAAAGCACACGACGATATACCGCTCGACGTATGTACAGTGACAGTGGAACGAAACAAGGAAGGAAGGAAGGAAGGAAAGGAATAAGAGAAATAAAGGAAGCGCACCGTTTTCATTTTCTTGCGTATATTTGTGATAACGAGCAGTGTGGTCAATAGGCGCGGTATGGCAGGGGCTCGGAAGGTCCGGATGGCCTTGAGTCTCTCCAGAGTTCATCGCATCCTCCCGATGTTCGTTCACTCGCATAAAGATGCGTTCACAACGCTCGGTAAGCTAGATCGACCGCTCGAGATTCCTGCAGCAAGTTCCACCTAGGTTTTAAAGGCGAACCTCGCGACTGTAACAGTATGACTCGTCTGGGCTATGCCACAATTTCTACTAGAAAGTCGAACTGAAGAAAGTCCTTCCCAACTCGCGTCCGCTCGTTTGATCACGATATATTACGACCACCATGTGTTCGATACAGCCCCCCCCCCCGCCCCACAATCGCAATCGGTTACGTACGAACGATGATGCCTTCTCTCTTTTTGAAGTTACTTCAATGACACTTGGAGTGTCATTTTCTTTAACTCCTCTTGCCTTACGGTTCTGTTTATTCCGAAACCTTAAGACCCAATCTGAAGTACTGACGCGACACGCGGCCGAGGCGAAAACACACGACTGCTTAACTCGCAGACTCAGAGGCACGCAGAACAACGGATACGCAGGCACGCACTCGCGCTGGCACGACGCCGCAAGCGGAATCGCAGGGAAGAGAACGCACGCGGTACTCACGTTAACCATTCGAAGATGCACGTAGTAGCTCTGCCAGTTGTGAAAAACGAAAACGCTTCGCGCACTGTCGACGATAGAGGAGCCTTCTTTCGAGAAACTAGACAGTGTCAAGCCCGCTCGCCTTCTCGCAATCACAGAAAAGAGACTCCAACAGATTCAAAGAGTGAAAGAGGTTAAAGTAAACTAAGAGACGCTGGAAGAGACGCGCTCGCGCAGGAAACTCTTGCCGCGCTCGAGTCGCGCGACGAATGTAGCTTCGAGCGCGCTCTCGCCAAGCAGCCAACCAGCCAGCCAGCCAGTCCTTCTCGCCCTCGCTACTCACACTTTGTATCCTCGTGCCGTTCATTCTCTTCCTCTAACTCCATCTCACCACGCCCCTTCACAGGCCACAAGCCTCCTTCTTGCCGATCCAGGCGGATGCCAGTTACTGCGCAGAAGACGGTGGAACCGACGGCTGTGGTCGCCGGGTTGCCGATGCTCAGGAGCCCAGAGGCGCTTGTTGCCGGTGGACGTGCTAAGGTAAGGTAGTGCGTCCAATCGTGAAAGAAAGAGGCAGTCGCGCGACTTGCGCGGATCCGTAACCGACTCGGTTCGTCGACTTTTACTGACTCACTGACTCACTGACTGACTGACTGTTAATTTTGCTTTGCTCTCTACCATTTTTCTTTTTAGATCTTCATTTTTCTCTTTTGATTCTCTTCTAGGTATTTCTAAGACTTAACATGTGTTGATGTTTCTCGAATAATATGCTTCGATTATATGGCCGGAAGGAATTTCCATTAAGAATAAAAACAAAGTCGAATCTCTCTCTTTACCTCTTATACGTATATTGAATTCTATCATAGCGCACAGCCAAGCGCTATTGGAAGTTGAAGTAGAATGTAATTAGGAATGGAAATGAGAACACCAATAATGGCGGCGCGATGGAAAAGTGGAGAGAGAATGTGAGTGAGCGAGAAGTCGAGAAATCGGAGAATCGAGATGTCGAAAAGTCAAGGAAGGAGGTAACCTCGAACCCCACAGTAGGTCCTGCTGCGTGGCTGTTCGGTGAAAGCCAATATACGCGTTTAGAGTGCGCTTAACTTTATCTTATCTATGTACGAGCAGTTGGTATTATACTCTGGATTTGTTTGCTGTCTCTCAATTTGGAACTCTGCGCGTCCCGTACTATCGAACTTTTGTCTTTTGATCCTCGCTGCCCTCACCTGTATGGACAAATCGGATTGATTCAAAACTTAACTTAAATTGTGACAGACTTAAATTGATATCAGATTGAGATTGAGATATCTTCAGCACAGTTGAAATGTAAAACAGAAAATAACTCTGACCCTTTAAAAGTTACAGTTAGGTATATTTTGGAAAATGAAATTAATCACAAGTCGGGTTTCACAAGCATTCTTTATCGATCACGTTAGGTTAGATTTCAACTTCAAGCTTTCTTTAAATTTTTCAAAAATTAAAGAAAAGAGCCATATCTGTTTTCTTCCTTTTCCATTTTTCAAATTTTCTAACTAATTGTGAATCACGGGTTTTCGACACATCAACACGCGTGTGAGAATGGCGCAAATCAAAATTACCAAATTCCTCCTCGCATTACTTTCTGATTTCAAAGGCGCAAGGAGCATCCATCTAGCGGAGTATAATATAATAAGGTCCTATGGTTATGCGATACCAATAGCAACCTTGTTTATCGGCCGTCAGAATATACGACGTTTATATTCTTTTTAATTGCCTACATTTTCATACAGCTGTCGCATGTGAAATAATGATGAGTGTAATACGATATTATATTAATTTTGTGTTTCACATATACACAGATGACCGGTGCGTAGTGAGTATATTTTTACTTTCGCAGTGTGGATAAGAACATATAAAGTCAATGCCATTATTGATTCCAGTTTCTTATTTGGATTAGGGTTCTTAGAATATAGTTTTGTTTAGCAATTTGTTCATTGTGCAATTACTTTATTTTCCTGCTGTGAATAAGAAAGAGATTCCTCAACGGGTGAAGAATATAGAAATGAGTAGCCGATGTTGAATCGAGCGAACTGTGGCAGAGATGTTGTTGATCTCTGTCATCGGGAGATGGCGCATCCATCTGTCCCACCGTTTCTCTTTCGCTGTCTCTGTTAGGTTAGGATTAAAATGGGTTTCTTGGCAAAACAGTTGGTTGCACAGAGGGATATTAGCAAAACACTTTTTGTGGTTCAACGATTTTCTGTCGGACGTAATCACTTTTTAATTAGTTTCATAGAGGGTGGCGCCGATAGTTAGGTGTCTGTGGGGGTTGAGTTGAAAGAGGAAATACTTTTGTTATATATCTATGCGTTAATAAACCATAAATATGATCGCCAATAAGATTAACTTTTTGAAAAACTGTTTATTAACTGTTATTTAATGCATTCTTAACCGGAACTTGTTAAGTTTCATATTGAACGGTGAAATTGTAATGACCAGTTTGAGAAAAATGGTCGTACATACACAGTCAAGCACAACGTAAAACTCTCGAACATTAAGTGGACACAGTAGGTACGTGCTGTTGGTGACTACTACGGCAGTTATCGAGAGTTTGATTAGAAACGCAACTCCCCTCTTCGGGGTCTCCCGCTTAAACTAGTTTATAACAATCGGTTACACGTGTTCCTGAACTGGCACCGCTTGTTCGTCTTTGCTACTGTACCTCACGTAAGTATTATTATGTGAATTACGTCCGATGGGGAACAAACTACTAATATCGCCATTAACGTTACTGTAAATGTCAAACAGGAAGAGGTCTGGCAACAATAGTGCGCAATCGACGTACATATCTTACTAATAATAATTGCTTAAACATACATACATATAACTGCTAGTGTTAAAACTGATCCTCGTTTTTGGGTGAATAATTTCTATGAATATGTTATGAACGAAAGTGAAAATTATATCGAAAATTCGTCATTTTAGATAAACGGCCAGTTCGGTTACGTTATACTGACTCGGCAGTGTTACTTTAAAGAGCATTTTGATGGATCGGTGCTTGGAGGATTGCGTTTAATGCATGGGTATGAGAGAGGAAGTGCGAGAGAGAGGGAGAGAGTGAGAACAGAGCGAGATGGGTGAAAAGTGCAGATTCACATGGGACAGATCGAACGACACACCCATACAGCGATAGAAGCTCATGCGGTAGTTACATGAGAGGAGTTCAGCAACGTTGGCAGGGCTGGTATCAGTTTCAGTTAATTACACGCGGCAGATAGGACATTTCGATGGTCCCAACTATAATACTCGGCCTAATAAATGTCCATTAGGACGGTCACTCTTGTTACGGTGCGTTGGCGCCGACTCTCCCGTTGATCCTGTTGATCGGCGCACCGATGACTCTCGGCACAGACCCTTCGGGATGTCCAAAGCTCGAGAAACGGCACATCGAACTCCCGCCTCCTTACTAATTGCAATCTCGAGGAAGCATCTCGAAGGAGCGACGACGGTCAGCAGGTATGGCTGCGATTGCGACTTGCGCCTCGACGTGGAACTAAACGATTGTCCACTTTGGAAGCCAAGAGACGCGTGCTCGAGAATTAAACGGCTCTAAGACATTCATCCTCGCCGTGCTTCGTATTATTTTATTCCTAACTAATACTTGAATGCTCGAAGCCGCA
Source organism: Trachelus troglodyta (assembly GCA_030142635.1). Lineage (NCBI taxonomy): Eukaryota > Metazoa > Arthropoda > Insecta > Hymenoptera > Cephidae > Trachelus > Trachelus troglodyta. Next base: position 570,553 of record JARQTJ010000320.1, read on the forward strand.
ATCCTCGAATTCCGCTTGAAAAGGAAAACGTCTGACATTTAATGTTTAGTCCTGCTACCCCCGAGAAGCCAATTTCATTGACAGACGCACCTGCTATTCTCCATAGGACTTGGCAGATTCTCTGATAATTTGAGAACTAATGGGAATTTGCGAAGCGTACTAATTGGATAGATGGTCGTACGATTGAGTCGCGGACTGAATCGGCTGGATGGCGGGGCGGAGGGAGGGGGGCGTTATCGCGAGGAAGAGGAACAGAGAGGAAATACATGAAGTGGATACATAGATAGAGGTAGTGCGAGAGGGGGAGGATAGCGCTCTCGGAGTCTGCTGATTGTTCCTTGCTGAAGCATGATTCCGCGGCGTAGCTCGCACCAGTAGTCTTTCGTAGTCTGAGCTTGCTCGGGGGATCGTCCAATTAAGTAGTATTCCGAACGTTGGAATTCTCATGTCGATTGCGCAATCCCAATGAAATCTATTGGATCGCATCGTTCTTTCTCTTTGAAAGAGTTTAAGAGATAATTCGGTACATCGAAGATGTACCTACAGCGGCTTACGGACAAGGCATGAGGGTGATAGAGTGAGAGACCTAAGAAATGTCCGAGGATGCGTAGGTAGAGAACCAAAGTTGCATAACGGTGCCAGTACTACGTCGTGCTAGTCTGGGGTCTGAGGTCTGAGGTCTGGAGACGCATTACAATAAATGACTATTCATTGTCCGCTCGAGCGAGGCAGCGTAACTCATGTACGAGCGTGTAAACGACACGCTCGCGTGGGTGTCCCGATTCCTATGCTCTCGATTCGCCGCAGCCCCCCCATCTTCTTTCCCTTCCATTCTTGGCTTCGCTCGCCTAATCGAACTCTCCCCTTCTTCCTTTTCGTCTTGATCTCTCTCGTTCCTTATGCGCTGCACAATCGGAATATCTCGAGTTGCTTGTGCTGTCGGCTGCTGCACACGGCGTCCCTACAGAGGGAACGGGATGACAATGGTCCCGGTGTTGGGCTCAGGGTATTACCTAGGTACAACTATGACTCGTGGTGGTAGACAATAAATCGGGCGGCCCTTCGTCCCTCCCTCGTACTGCCACCCAGATCGTAGGATTTAACTAGAGGATAGTCGTCCGGCCGTAGCGGTAATTAATGAAGCGCCTTAATGGCTAAGCGTGTAGCTAAGCGAATAGCGAGATAGTCGAAAGGAATGGAGGTGCGGCGAGGCGCCCAACGAGAGGGGAAGGACAAGCGTCGTTCGATCGTCCGAGACATTCGGACACGGAGACGCGGGGTCCTACGCGGGTCCTACGCGGGTCCTACGCGGGTCCTACGTGGGCAGAGTTGATGCATGGTGACTCTGTTCGGTCCAGTCCTTCTTTATACTCTTCACACCAACAAGAGCTACAATTCATACCTGCTATTTACAAGTTTAGATCTATCTGACTGGTCCATCGTCTCTTCGATAAAGATGTCCTACGCGCAGGTCTCACGCGTATTTATACCTCAATGTTCGATCAGATCTTTATGGGGTCCAGCTGACAATAAACTCCAATGATGAGCGCGATGACTGCTGTGACGCGGAGTTCACAGGTTCGGTCAACTTCGGATAACTTCGGGCAGCTTCCGTAGCCTGAGCGGATTGGCCGCGAGTGTAAGCAAACGGGCGAGATCGGTTGATCGCTCGATCGCATCCGGGCTCACCTCGAATAATGATATCCGAAACCAAAATGATACGTCAAAGAGACCCACTTTCGTTCCGATCTCGATCCATCGGAGGTAATTTATATGGGGCCCCTCTTATCGAGCCATCTAGATTGAAACGAGCGCGGTATCAATTACAGTGTCGACACGAGAACGGACAGAACTGGACGGATCAAATCCAACCACCTCTTTTGCCTCTTAGACCAGCTTTGTAAGCCTGAATCGAACCTTTGCGACCAATACTTGCGATCAGTCCTTGCGATTGCCGATCGCCGATCGCCGTGGAACTCTTTGCGGGAATCGACAAGAGGAACCAACCAGTCTCTCTCATCCTACCGGCAAATCTAAAGGCATATCGTGGAATGGGAGCCACTGAAAGCCAGTGCGAGAAAGCTTGAATCGTTGCCAACTCGAGTCAACAGCGAGTGAAAACAGCGTGCGATCAAAGAGCGATCAAAGAGAAGGAAGAACGACGGAATTAAAGAGTCCAAGAGTCCAAACCAATAGGGTGGTAGGAAGGGTGGGAGAGGAGGAGAGACAGGGAGGAACGAGGCATGCACGAGCGCGGTAGAACGACAGAGCGAAGTCTAATCTTGCCTGAATTCCCCAGACACACCCCCCTCCCCCTCCTCCCCCCCTCTACCCAACCCGCAACTTTTGGAATTCCATTCTTCCCAACGAAAGATCCACGCGTGTTTTGCGCCTTTCCTCGTGCCACGATGTTCACCGATTGGCACTCTCCACCCTCGTTAAGATCTTCTTCACCTTCCCCTCGTCCTCCCAGAGTTGCTTTCAACTCTATTCGAATCAACTAACGAGCATGAAAATGTATTTTCCTATCTTTCAATTGGTCGTTCGATCTTGACATATTGATAACGACTTCGTTGAAATCGGAAGCCAAGGGAACCGGTGTATTCGAGGGCATAGATATGGCTACCGATTCTCTATGTTGATGATGATGACGAGGACGACAATCATCATAACTCCTGATCGTTTGAAATATATATCTTTCTTATCTCGAATCTCAAAACAATACGGTAGGCATTCCCAATAGCTATAACATCCATCTGTTTGCCGGACCTCATAGATTCGAAAGCCGCAGGACGTATCATCAGTCACAAGATAATCTATGCTCCCTGGAATATTGACAGTGACAAAAGCGTTCAATACGCGCTGCTACCTTGTACCACTTGTCCAGCATCGCAGTCGTCGACTTTACTGGTACCGCGAGTATCATCATCGCGTTGCTTATTGCTTTTCCATTTAAACTCCCAAGTAGTCTGTCCTATCTATCCTGCCCTATCTTGCATCGATCCTTTGAAGTAGGACAGGCGAGGCTCCATGGCTGTACCTACAGCGAGCTGAAAGAGAGAAACGGTGTGTGCGAGAATTGATGTTGGGCCTCGGAACGGTCCTTGGCCCATTACCGAGCACCCGGGCGTTACCTCGTCGTTGCTGATATTACCGCAAATTACCACCCTCGAGAGAAGAGCGGTTGTACAGCTACGGGGCTTCGCGCATAGCGTTAAGCGTTAAGCGTGTAGCGTGCAGCGTGTAGCGTGTAGCATGCAGCGTACAGCCGACCGAGCGATTCCTTGGTGCGCCAGGCAGAACATCGCTTTTACAACTGGGGCCCGGGTGTAATGCTGTAATCGGGCAATTTCGGGCCCTGGACCGAATAAATCCGTGGTTAATGCTTTGGCTCTTTGGTTCGTTGGCTCGTTGGCATGTTTGGCTCGGGTGAGGAACGGTTGCCCTCCCCACCAGGGGAGGGAGCCCCAGTTTTCGTTCTTTCTCGAGTTTGCCGCTCCTTCTCCCTTTGCCGATTGGATTGAAATACTGGGAGTCTCGCGTGCGGCTAAACGGCTGAACGCTCAAGAAACGAAAGCCCCGAAAGAAACTCGAAATACGAAGGAACGCTGGTGGCATTGCACATATCCCTACCCCCTTTATCCTCCGGCTCTCTTCATCATCTTCGTCCTGCTGCTGCTGTTGCTTCTGCTTCTTTTCGTTCTCTCCTTCCTTTTCGTGTCCGTCGCTCATTGTTACCTCCTCTGTATTCCTCTCCTCGTCGTGGCGCTCTCTTCCAAGTTACCCACCTGTCTGCCGGCAATCTTCTAGTAGCCCGGGGCTATCACTCCACAGCTACCATCCGGGCTACTCCCAGCTACTCCCAGCTACTCCCAGCTACTCCCAGCTACTCCGAGCTACCATCGTTCGTGTGTCGGCTACCTCAGCATCCTCGGCTACATCGACTCGAACGACTCGCTCGACCCGCTCGACTCCATCAACTCTTCCTCGAAGGCGCCTTCGTAGCAGCGGGCCAACGGTTCTCTTACGGTTTGCCTTGCGAGTATCTATCTTGCCGAAAACGTGCTGCGCCGCTGGAACCCTCGGCGAATGCTCTGGCCAGCAGCATTTTCATTGCTCCTTCGCTCTCCACTGTATCACTACACCACAAAGCAGCCTCCCTCGTCTCGCTCCTCACTCTGCCTCTCCCGCGAGGCTCGCGGCTCGACTCGCCAGGCCGCGCAACCTCGAGCGCTCAAATGGCCGCGGGTCATCCACCTGCCCACGCAGAATCAGGAGCAGGATAACCGAGATGTGCAATAGCAGGTAGACGGACTAAATCGAGGACGCGACTGGGAATATTTAAACGCAGGAACACGCGACTTTGTGGCCGACTCTTGACTCTTTCCCTCAAATTTCACTATTTTTCATGCGAATCCTCTTTCTCTTGATTTTTCGCTCCCAGCGTATCGCTTCGTTACGGTAATAGACTTTGTCTCTTCGCATCGAGCGATTCTCCAACTGCCGTGAAGCTCCGGAGCTACAAAAAGCCGAGAGCTCCACTTTCAGGCGATCCGATATCATCCGATGCGACTCGATGCGAGACCAGTGAGTGGGAGGAGGATGAGGAGGAGGAGGAGGAGGAGGATGATGCTGCAAACTCCCGGGAGGAGAGGATGTGCGTGCATGCCGCTCACGTAGCGTGCCAGCCAGTCTGGCAGCCTCCTTCTCCCTTCCGGCCAGATCCAGCTTCACCAGTATCTCCACTGTGGCTTCAACGTCGTCGCGACTCGACTCGACTCGGACTCGGAGAGTTCTTGGACGAAAGAGAAACGAGCGCCTTAGGAGCATCTACTCCTCTTTATAAAGGTGCAGCTTCTCGCCGCTTGGAGCGTGTGCTTCCCACCCACAGTCCCACCTGCAGAGCGACCCACTGCCTGCTCCTCGACCCTGCTTCCTGCCGAGACTCTGTCCCTTACGTGCCTTCTTAGCAGGTGACTTCATTCCTCTTCCAGTTATTTCCAATGTCCTGCATGTTCTCAGGCAGCACACGCGATCTCGAAATCGTTGCCTCGTTCTCTTGAAGGAAGCTTGACGCGACCGGCAGTGCTATTCATCCGTTATTATATCATACATCACATTCGTATGCATTGACGATTTACAAGAATGGAGAAGTAATTCGAGTTGGCGACAATCGATGAGATCAATGAGGGATGACACGACGAAGCGGCACTGTCAACGAGTTTGACATAATTTGTCTTGTCTCGTGGAGAAGAGCTCGGGAGAAGACGGTCTGCTCCGCCACTTCCACAGAGGTATCGAATTCCAAATAGTCCCCTGGTGCACCTTGCGCCACCTATCAGATTACCATCGGGTCTCTCGAAATAAGTTCGCCGTGTTAGATTCCCCCTTGACTCTTCGCTCTCGATCGATTGGGCATGCATGAATCGCAGCGTATCCGTACATGTATTGCGCCGGCTGTAGGGTAAGGCTGCCTTGTTCGTATCACTTTCCACATATTTATTCATAAATTACTTATCGATAACTGAAAAAGAACCAAGTTTTCACGTGTGTAATAATATCGCACCTTTGTGTAATAATATCACGTAAATATTTTACAAAAGTTATCGTTAAAGTCCCATAATTCCTCAAATTTGGCGATTCTACCGTTCAGGCAAATTTCAAAAAGACCAGACTCCATCTTTTTAAGACGAAAGCAATTTTACGAAAGGTAATAGACGCGCAATTGTAGTAGAGAATCGTCCTTACCGGCTAATGTCTTTTTCCTTAACGGTTGGCTAACTTGTAGACTGGCAGTCCACTTCGGCAATTGTTCAGCTTACCTTAGGATTCCGCTGCTCGTCGAAATGGATACTAGTTGGAGACTCGTAGGCTTGCCCGTCGTTATCGCGCATGTGCTTCTGCTCGTCGTTAAAGTCTCGTTAAGGAGTTTCAATGGACTCGCTAGTGTTGATGCCACTGACGGACAGTATTTCAAGCGAAGCTCAGCAATGTTGCTGCGTCTCCTCTTCTTAAGTTGCATCTTCGTCGAAGCTGAACTCCGCTTCGATCAGATTTCAATCGAGACATCCTCGCGCAATGCAAACATCTCCTCCCTCCTTCCAAATTATTCGGACGCTAACTGCAGGGTACGTCTTTCCGTTTTTCTATCTTCGGATATAAAATTGTGAATAAAAAATTGCAGGAATCCGCAAACGACCTAGTGGAATCTCTGAAGGACATTGCTCGAAGGTTCCTTGGAAAGAATCGCAAGGCAGTATCGCTGATCGCGCTGTCGAAACATCCTTGCGTTCTTTATGTTCGAAATCGGCTTTTCGAGTCCTTCAATGGCGAGTTCGCCCTCGTGATTGGCTATCGGAAGGGACGCGCTGCGACTCCAGCTTCTATCCAGGACATCGATCACGTAATTTTTCTGGACAATTGGACGCGACTTGAAGGAATGTTTGAAAACTCGAATCTGAAGCACAGGCAGCGATACGTTCTAGCCCTGGTCGCCGAGCCGAGCAGGCTCGTTAGCAGAGTTGGGAACGAGCCGGTAAGTCAAGAAAGACTTCAGGAGAAGGCGGCGTCAAAGATCAGCAAGGAGGGCTACGTTAACGTGATATTTCTGCGGCCGATCTCCCGCGGCATAATCGACGTCAGGAGCTACGAGAGCTGGCATCGAAATGCGACGAGGATCGGGAAACCGATGCTTCGCTCTCTTGGTCGCTGGACCGCTTCGTCTCGACTGGGGAGCGCCGAGCTGTTTCCCTCGAAATGTCGGGCAATGAAGTCCTTGATCGCGGCGCCTGTGACAAACCAATACACAGAGACAGACGTGTTCCGCATTGGCAAGAGTGGTAATTGGCGTTTGCACGGAGTCGCCGGAAACTTTATAACTCTTTTCGCGGAGAGACTAGGACTTCGATTGGTCGTTACCGACGGAAACCCAGCAGGCTGGGGCACTAAGTTTCCTAATGGCTGCTGGACAGGAATGTTCGGGCAGCTCCTCAGGCAAGAAGTTGACGTCGGTTTTGGCGGAATTCAGCCTACCGTTCGCGTGTCGCAGAGCTTCGATTACTCCCTATATTACACATGGGACAGCATGGTCTTCACGACGGCATCGCCGAGACTTGGCCATTCCTGGCGCTGCATCCTTTATCCTTTTAGCGCGAAGGTCTGGCTTTGCGTCGTTTTCTCCTTCCTGAGTTACGCCCTCCTCGTTTCGCTGGCCCGATTTGTCAATTCGTATCGTCTGCCGCCTGATACTTCGGGCACCGAGAAGCTCGTTGGGCCTTTCGACCTCTGGAGAATAATGGTTGGGCAGAGTCTGCGGTATCCTAGAAGACTCGAGCAGCGCGCCATCCTGGGACTCTGGCTTTTCAGCAGCTACGTTATGGCAGCCACCTACACGAGCAGCGTAGTCGGCTGCTTGACTAGGCCTTATTACGTCAAGCCGCCGAGTACTCTGCAGGAACTGAATCAATCTGGAATGCAGTTGGCTGCGAGTATCGGCAGCACAATCATTTTCAATTCGAGCGACGACCCACTTATAATGTATTTAAAAAAACGGTGGGTATAGCATTTTTCGTCTTCTGTCTACGCTGTCATCGATCTGTCCTATTTAAGTATTTCATCTAAATGAATCTCAATTATAGAAGTTTCAACCTCTTCTGAGTTTAGGTTGCTAATCTTGGACTACGAAGAACTGCAGAGAGTGCCTCTGACACTATCGGAGCGCGGGTTGGCCGCGCTAGCGCTGAAGAACGCAGCGTCCTATAGGAACCGGAAGTACATCGACAATCAGGCGAAGCAACTATATATTTCGAAGGACGAAATTATCAGTTTCCCAACGATGTTTTATCTTCCTCGAGGTCATCCTTGCCTCGAGATCCTTAATGAGGTACTTGCACGCTCGCATGCCAATGGACTAATATCAAAGTGGTACGAGAACTACGCTGCCAGCATAGGAAACGTCGCCAAGAAGAGTCAGAGAATGCCACTGGAGACGAAGCACATGGCAATTGTCCTCCAGATCTTAGGGAGCGGCCTGTTGCTCGCCGGCCTGGTATTCCTCCTCGAACTCTATGCCTACCGTAAATAGAGATGCACGCGAATTCTCCTGGACTCTTCCCAGAAGAGCCGCGTCGCTCCGAGTGTTGCCTACGGTCAGTGCGCAAAAAGCACCGTAGACGAAGACGAAAACCGAATTTCTTGCGTCTTTCGATCGATCTGTCGTTCATTGAGGACTCGAAAGGTCAGTCGCGGCGTGACAGTCAAGAGAGGAGCGCAGGAGCGCAAGGAGCGTTGGGCTGCACTGCCAAATCGACCTGATGTCGCGGACGCACTCGTTCTCCTGGCTGTGACGGAATGCGGATGCCTACTTGACTCTCAGCTGTCTGGCTGTCTGGTTGCCTGCTTGTCTCCGTGGCTCGGACTCTGCTCACTCGGGCATCTGGGGAATGTGGGTGGGTGGCTGAGCAACTAGGTGAGACTATTTCAGGGCCCGCGAAGGGGTAATACATATTACTGTTTCCGAATGTTCTTCGAGTACTTTATTCTTACATTGAAAATCGGAAGGTTAATGCTAGACTTCTCAGGAATCTTGTAAGAACGTTACCCAGAGGGATTCGCAGAGTTCATTAGTCCTTACGCGGAGGAAAGGGGAGTTCAGGAAGAAGGACAAAAATTGAATGACGAATGATGAAGGAGGAAGAAGGAAGAAGGAAATGCAACTACGCAGGAGAGCGGCAATTTGTGCGACATGCATTCCGAGAATTCGAATGACCGTTTGCAACAATGTCTGCCAATTTTTCTTAAGCGACCCTTACGGTCGTTGCATCTCTTCCGGGAAGTAGCGCATTGTACCTGGTAGCATTTTTATGCAGGATCCACAGGCAAAACGGGACGCACTGAACACAACGTGTTCCTTTTACTGTTTCTCCATCTTGCCGTTTCATCATTTTTCCGCTTGCGTCAACGATTCTCATTTCTTTCTTCCTTGACTCGCGCTTAGAGATTCGCCGTCTTACGGAGCCTGGGTCTCGGGCACTGGTTAGCCCTAATTCACTGTGGTCTTTTGGGACTTGTCGTCTATAGGACGTGTGCAGCTTTCGTCTTCGCTCGCACGCAGGATTTTCGGCCGATGCGTATGTACATGCTTCCGGGATGCCCCGCGCCTCGACTTCCCCTTCCTTTGTCGCGCTCCTCCCGAGATCACGCCGGATTCCTGCACGCAGCGGATGTCTCGGACGAGAACAGGCTTCTCCTCTGCTCTCCAACGTTATCCCCTTCTGAAGCTCAGTAGAGGCAGCCTCCACCTTCGCTGCGATCCTGCACCTAATTCGCTGTCAAAATTTGCTTCCACCAATTACCCGCTACACGCAGTAACTGTATTCTGCTTGCACTTTTTCCAACAGATCGATAACGGCTTTTTCTCTTCTCGAACGAAATGGCTCTGGATGGAGTTCATTTTTTACTACCGAAGTGAAATGCGATTCTCTGAAGTGATCTGCCTGTCGCTAAAATCAACCTAGACGCTGCGTCCAGAAGACCGCAAAATCACATTCATCGGTTTAATGCCATTACGAATGAGAGTCGAACTAAGGCGCAGCGAGGCGATTAGTCTTGATTGCGAGGGCTGCCATTCCGCCAATCCAGGCAACCTTGGCTGCTTCCGAGTCTAATCGTTTCGTGGGTCGTGCCTCTTTTGCACTTTGCGCCTTGGAGCTTCGGAAGCCAATGTAATGGGGCTGACTCGTGCAGTCAGAGAAGGAACCGGATAAGGCGACACGTCGCGATGATGGTAGTTGGCCACCGCCAAGACCGCCAAGACGGCCAAGACCTCCATTCCAACAGATGAAGAGTGCAACAGGCAAAAAGATAATGAAATAATATCAATGCGGAGCGCGTATCGTGGGCGCACAAGTACTGGGCCAGCGAGTATGCGCACCGCTGCTTGAACTCGAATCGCTCGAACCCCACGTTTCCCAAATTACATTCTATGAGTCACAGAGCGTGATTCGAGATCGAAGATTCGCCAAATGTTTGGGAAAATGCAAGTGGATAGGAGAAGAAGAAGCTAAATCGAAGGAGAAAAATCCGCACCGTTCGCGAGCAGCTTATATCTTTCACTGGTATTGGAAGTTTCGCAAAATTGTGTCCAGTCATTTGTTCCTGCTGCAGGGGTCATACCGATGAACCCACAATGGATCTAATTAAAATGCTGCCGCTTGGCAATGAGCCGAATCGATTGTCTCCCGTTGAGCGTGAAGAAACAGAGATTGTGCGCAAGGAAATGATTGCTCGTGTCTGCGAGGGTCGAGGAGTCAGAGCGCGCTTAGGTCAGACGAACGTACAGACACAATCTTTGGATGAAGCCTAATGCCAGATATTAAAGGCATCATAGGCGATTTAACATAAGAGACAATAAGAGACAGTAAGAGACAATGGCTGAGAACCTTCATCACCGAGAGAGTCACGTTTCGCTAATGACCGTTGACTTGGAAATCTCGTAGGTGACAGCAGCGCCTCTCTCGTGTGACGAGTTAAGCCATAGAAGCGCGAGGTCGAAACGCAGTTCCGTCCTTCTCGACTGCGCCGCTCAACGGCAGTAAGTGAGATACTTGGGAATAGAGAAGTCGCGGAGGGAACGCGGAGACTCATCTGCCTGTAGCAACCTTGAGCGACCTCGAGTTAAAGGGGGGAAGGAAGGGAGGGACTGCACTGCCAGCTAATGGAAAGAAGGAGAAATGCTCCGAGTATCCTCGACTTCTTCGTCTTCCTAGACCAGTCGTTGACTCGACGTCGTAGATCCATGGAATCCCTGCGCGTGGGGACGCGCTCGTGGCTCCGTATTTGCGTACGCGTCGGCAAATATCCAAGAAGTTTTGAAGTTTATGGTCGTTGTCAGTGGCTTCGCGAATACGAGAGAACAGTAGAGAGCCTTCGGATGAGGCGAGCGTGCCGACCACTTCCTCCCTTGGCGTTTTAGCATACACCGTGAGGATCCGCGTTTCACTAGCCCCTTCCACTATCCCAACGCCGCCGCTTCGTCGTGATGTCGAGTCCGAAGAATCATTACGCACGGTGTTCAGGCACCCAGGCACCCAGGCACCCATGCAGCCATATTCAAGTAGTACGCATCCAGGCACATAACCTGCCGTCTAACGTAAGAGGGCTGATGCCCGACTGATAAATTTACGGCCTTCTTCTTGGTATGCATAGGTCGTACGACTAGTAGTAGGCGCTGCGGGTCGCGCATGCGTGCCTTCTGTAGACGCACTCCACGTCGACTGTCCTCTCGCGGGAGTGCAAGAGACCTTCGAGATTTCTCTCGAATTACGTTTCTTCGATCGTTCTAGCTCTTCTTCTCTCGTGAAAGGATCAACAGAGCCATTGCGTGATCGGGTCGCATCTCGATTAAAAAGGGAGCTGACGCTGGCGGGTGGCTCCACACATGGTTCCACCGTTCCACCTACGTCCGGTAGCTCCGAGGCCGTCAGCTACGATCCGCTTCGGGGCTGCTTAACATCCATATCTATTGTGTGTTCTCGAGTTCGCGTGATCGTCCGGATCGACCGCTCGGCTCTTTCCCGCCGTGTCTCTCTTTATCATTTTCTTTTTATTTCCTTTCCATTCTCATTTTATTCCCACGCCCGCGCATCCTGTCTTTGGCCGTTTATAATATCAAACTTTCTTCCAAAACGAATAAGATTGATTGAATTTATCATTGTAAATAAAGGAATGTGCAATGTATCCCAAAGTATATGTATACGCAGATGGGCGATTGTAAATGGCGTAACTTGCTAAGATCAGGCACACGTTTGTTTAACCTAGTGAAAAATATATCGTATTCTGACAATATTTCCCTACGACCGTCGATTAGGAGACGTCATCAGGAGCTTGCTTTCAACTGCCTCGCAGTCAGTGTATATAAAGCCAATTCGGAGAGGTAACAGAGAAAACAAACGACCCGTTAGACTGTTAGAGTCTTCACCAAAGCGATCTCTATCGAAATTGGATCGCATTTGCTTGACATTGTCTTTGCGAGGATCCTTAGAATGAATGTCGTGCGAATGACGATCGATACTCAATCGCCTCGGTTCGATCTTTTTGTCCTCCACTACCGAGTCATGAAGATTCACAGCGAAGGAGAATAATTCGATGATGCAGAGATAAAAGAAATATTGGAGGCTCGAAGCAATCTATAAAAATAGTCTATTTTTAGGTCTCGGGGTTCAATTATATTCACGAAGCCACAGTGACCCACAAGGCAAGCTGCGTCGTTCACGGAATTATTTCTGCGCGACCCGATTTCGAAAACCGTATCTATCTTGAAATTTATCTCGTAAACCAACTAACAATAAGAAACAGCCGTCTGATTCCGAGTGGAGAAAGAAGTAAAAATGGCAGAGTCCTCGAAGTTACCATCTGCCGTCCTTTGCCGTCCACGGCAGAGCCACTCGCACCGATTATCTTAATAGCGCAAGTGACTCTAATGAATAGGGAGGTTTTTCCAGCGATGCCGACGAGACGCCCCCTTTTCCACCTTCGCTGGCAGCTCCGACTATAGAGACCAGGCTCGGTCGCAAATGCAACGTACAGGCCGCGTCGTACAGGTAAGGGGCTACCATTGCGCTGCGTCTGCCAGTGAGATACATCGGGTTAGTTATCCGCTTCTGCCTCCGCTCGTACTTCTGCTGGTAGCGCGTAGTCGGTAATGCGCGACGTACTGCACGAACGGAAACAGTCCAGGTGTTTAATCGTATTCCTCATGGGAGTGACGCTAATGAGAAGTTACTCATGATTTATATATCATGACGGATTCATAGTGTTTTTACTCTTGGATGATCCTTAGCCTCGGTTCTTTAAGCTGCGATCGGTAGGGAACCAGCGATATCCGAGAGAGAATGGAAGCGGAAGATACGCCGCTCTTTCTCTCTTTAAGTTCTTTATGTTTCGTCTCTTCCTTAACTGATGTCTTTTTACAGGTGCGTTGGATGCGGCGACTTATCGGAGTATTTTTATTGGAATAATCTACGAAAGAGTTCTAGGACAAGCTATCGCGTCCACTGAAGTAGGTAAAAGGAAGCAGCTGATTTCGTTAGGAGACTCGTTAAACCGTTTCATTGAAAAAGAGAGGAGGAGATTCGGACATTTTCAAGTGATAAAATGTGAGGCGAGCCCCGCTGCTGCTTCTCCCGTATATTACTGTCAAATTTCACCCATGAGCTTGGCTATTCTTGGCTATTCCTACCCGTTGCTGCCCACTACGCGAATGAGGAATCTGTCGAACGTGGGAGGACGATTGAATTCGGCAGTACATCCGCATCTAACGCCACATCGAGACAAATGTTAATCCGGCAGATAACGAAAGCACGACGCTAGTCGCTACGAGAGCCAAGATAAGGTCATTCTTTCGATAGCGAACGCCTCAAACAAACCGTCCAATGAGATTATCTTGGAGCCCCGAAAGGAGTTCCGAAAGTCACCGGCCGGGAGGCGAGCATAACGAAGGAGGCTCAAAGGGTTAAGGGGGGGTCCAGGGTTCGAGGGTCAAAGAGTCAAAGAGCCAGTGAGAAATCGCACGACGTAACTCATACGAAGTACAAAGCCATTAAACCGAGTGATTCGGGTTTGAGTTTTAGGGGCGTCGCACCAGCCAGCTGACAATGAGTCTCCGCTGGACTCGGTGGGACTGGGACTGTCACGAAGACAGACGAAGATTCAGGCTTATATTTCCTGTTATATTTTCACTTCGTTATAGATAAATCCTACTGCAAGACTACAAGTTGGGGTTGACGTTGGGGAAAGGAATGGTGATGCACACGAAAGATGCTGAGCTTTTATCGAATCGCATTTCCTCCTGATTCCTTTCGACCAAGGGAAATTAAATTTGATATCCACCAGGCAAAACGATTCTGCCTGGCTGCCTGACTGCCAATCCGAGGATGCGGTGGCTGCGCTAAGTACGCAACGGAAACCAAACTACCGCGCCACGAGTGAGGAGCAAGTAAAAAGTAAACCGCACTCGCATCCCTGTGCCGGTGCCATTAGGCTCTTTTGCGTCGTTGCGGTTCTCGCTGCAGTAACGAGGGAAAAAATTACAACGCTCCGTTTCGATTTTGCGGGATCGCTTCTCCCTTGTACTTGGCCTTCTTTTTCGTGCTGATTATTTAGTGCCGTTCATACTGGTGCTAGGCGAAGATGCCTGGCTGGGCCAGATCGGGGAAACGCGACTTCAGCCTCCAGATTCCCGACTGCGCGTGGGAGGCTGCTGATACTCTCTTCAATCTCCACATGTTGTTCCCCGATCAAGGAGGCGCAGGCCAGTCAGACTTTGCTTTTTCCCTACTTTTTATCGATTTTCGTTGGACTTTACTTCGGTGACACACACACAAACACACACACGATGGACGGCGTCAACCACCGAGGAATTGCTGGCCTAGCGATATTTCAGAGATCCTTGTAAATAAAACGGGATACTCGAGGACAAGCCTAATTGTCAATTGAATGCTCGACTCGATAGGTTCGTGTTGGGAGGCGGTGGACGTCGGATACGTCGAGCGTTGGTAATCCGAATAAGGAGGCCATGAGAAGATTTACGAGAAGAAGGGCCGCTGTCGAGCGTCCTCGAATCGGTCCTGGTTATCTAAATTACATCGGAATCGATGTGTAGGAGCGCGATTCACTGGGACGGACATAATCATAATATCATAAAATAACACCTCTTTATATATCGACGTGTTTCAGCGACTCTTGAGCTAACGAGGTGTCGAGCATTCAGCTTCTCCAGCCTCCATCCTATCTTTTTACTTCACAGGCTCGATCACGCTGAATCACGATCTCGCAATCGTTCGGTAGATCGATCGCCAATTCGTAGCAATGAATCGAGACCAAAATCGGCTGCGAGTGACCAAAGGAAATCACAGGAGGAAAATCTAAACGCTCGGCACAAAATAAACAGCTGCCCTATCTGCCCTTTCTCTCTCTCTGTCAAAGGCATTTCGTCAGCTGATTAGCGACGTAACTCTAATTAGTAACGGCCGGCTACGCACGTTTTTCCTTATGCGGCTCGGAATAAAATGTTTACCGAAGCGAAGAAAATGAAAATAAATTCTTGCTCCGTATAGTTTCGTTTGTATTTCTATGTACATTGGCCAAGCAAAGGTCTATTGCTTTCAAAGAAAAACTTTGCTACTCTTATTTTTGAAATGAAGTACACTTGCCATTTAATTAAAGCCCATGCACAAATAGGGAGAATTACGAGACACAGTACAGGCAACTGAGTCTCGCACTCCTAAAATATTTTTCAATTAATTTCTTTTTCTCGGAAAGACTCGCAACTCTTAAATTCCCACACTCGGTTCGCAAGGGGTTCCAAGGGGTTCCAAGGGGAGCCAAGGGGTGAACGCAACCATCAATGGACTCTCCCTCTTCGACCCTCGTCCACACGCACTCTCACGCAATTTAGCAAAAGAAGCCACGAGCGTGTGTAAGAGCAACGCTGCACCGGTTGGCTTCGGATGGGAGGAACTACCGTAGGAAGGCGAGTTCTCTCATGAAAATGCTCCAGCGAGGAGCTGAGAAAATGAATCTGTAGCATATGGTGCCCCCGTGGAATTCACCGTAGATTCTGCCTGCAGGCTACAAGACAGACCTGTACATGGTCCGGTTACCTGGCTGTAGTAGGTAAACCTCGACGCTTCTTTTCAAGATTCTTATGTATTCGTCGCATCTGCTCCTGCAGTGACGTATCATGACGTAGTTAGCTACCAACGGGGAGAGAGTCTGGTCGGTGACGTCAGGAGACCAGGTGGCCTTTGAGAACGGAGTTAGGGGAGCCCGTTGGCAGCGTCGGTCTCCCAGTCTCCCCGTCTCCCGCTCGTTAATGTAGAAAGGTCCTTTGGTATTTATAAACAAATCGACGGGGAGCCCAAACCCCTCTCGGAGACATCTATTGTCCTTGAGTTTTCGACTCAAGGAGCTTGCGACTTGCGCTCTCACGACACCGGATACATCGAGGGAAAGACGCCTCCGAGCCAGGCGGACCACTTGCGTGGGATAAAGTGTGCACCAGCCCAGGGTTCACCGTCATTCCACAACACCTCCATCCGGCCTGAGTCCCGAGTGCGTTATGTCGGACATTTGGTCGGCTTTTGGGAATTCGCACTATTAAGGAATCGCCGAGTCCGAATGGAGCGAAGAAGGAACTGATCGATTCAGAAGGAGAAGCGACGTCCAGTTTCAATGGCGCAGAGTCGACGCCACTTGTCAAGTGGACACCCATCCGCGTGCTCATCCCGTAGGAACCGCCCTGACGTTTCGAGAGTATTTCTTAAGTTTAAGACGGGATAATCGTCTTACCTTCGAAGCGGCGACTTATCGACGCAGGACGATTCCTAAAGTAGAGACCTCCCATATTGGGTTCGACGTATCGGCGGGAGGAGTGTACTTTGCGTTCGGATTAAATCGCGTGTGGGCGATCGGAGGACCGGAATTATCACTACCACCACCGGCACCAGCATCACCCTGCAGTGCCACCAACACGAGCATTTCTGTCGCTTGGTCTCTTCTTCCCCGTGATCCTCTTTCCGATTGACACGAACGAGTGAAATCCTGTTGTAAAAGAGAGCAGCTATCTTTGATCGAGATGGGCCAGGCTGCAAATCGCAAGGAAATATTCGTGAGCGTCCGTTGAAAGCATCTCTTCTCTAGGAATATCGGGAATGACCCTCGTTCCAATGATTTATCATGCGTAGACGTAACCTTCGGAAACTAAATCAGCGGTGACTGAGGGCGATGAGGGGGGGGGGGTGCGTCGACCCTAGGTAACTCCAAGGGTAAGAAACACCTTTCGGCGTCACAAACATATTGCGCGCGTAGTGCGCACCAAGCAGCTTGCGTAATTCCCACACATATTTTCCCGAGCAAACTTCCCCCCTCGTAGTTAATAATTCGGCTGGAGTAACAATAGAGCCACTGGTTGAGGGAGCCTAAGAGAAGAAGAAGAGGAAGAAGGAGAAGGGCGAGGTGGGTCAGGGAGGTCACCCCAGCAGGGACTCTGGGACTCCGGGTCTCCGGGAGTGCAGAACTCGCAGTCTCGAGGACAGCCTCACCTGGAGACACAAGCCAGTCGTGGGAGCAGCACGCCCCTATTTCACCCTTACTCCATTCCAAAGCGACCATCTCGTTGGCTCTTTCGCAAACGACTGAGCTTTTCTTGAGGCATTCAGCTCAGTTCAGATACTTTGGCTTGGATGAAGCACCAACACCACCATCGCCACCTAAGAGGATGCAGAAAGCTGCAGAAAGATTCGCAAGCAAGTTTTAAAAAAAGGCACAGGTGACAGAAGTAGGAGAAATGGCGACGAGGCACATCTGATAATACGAGCGATCCTCTATAGGAGGTATAAGTCACTGCATGTCTAAGCACTCTTGAATCTCCATTATCGCCGACGCAGATCACTATTATCTGCAATTCAAGGAGCTCGAACAACCAACGACGCGTGTACCTGTGCGGGTGTGTGCGCTTGCGTCCCGGGTCAGACGCTCGTCTCTGATCCGACAATCGTTTTGCTCGTTTCTCTTTTCATCTTTTCGCCATTCTCGGAGATTCCACGACTCTTCCCTCCAGTACTTATTTGCATATGCATCTGCATCTGCGCTTCAGACTACTCTCAACTACCAAAATTAGCGGCAAAAGTCTCGATGTATCGGCGACCTCTTCTTGGTTGGTTCTCACGGGTACCGAAGGACCACTTAGAATTTTGGGGGTGGTTACGTCGACGACAGGGGCCTCCTCATTTGCATGGGCAAGCAATTCGAGAGCTTTACAGCCCTCGCACACCCTTTGGCACATGTTTTCTTTACGTACGACAAGACGACTGCTTACGTGACGCGCGGCTTGACGTTGTATGCGATGACGTCACAAAAGTAAACCAGCTGCTCGTGATTTCTCACGAGTCCGTAAGCCACCCCACCCATTCGAAGACAATTGAGCTTCGTGAGTTCCCTCGACTGCGCCCTGGGATGTGAGAGGAGGGGGGAGGGGGGAGGGCTCAGGGCTTTCGGCGATTCCAGCAAGTTCCATTAGGGAGGAAGCCTACCACTGCGATTCTTGGCTCCTGCTGCGACGCTTCGCGGATGAGTCGCTGCCCTCGAAAAATGGTGATTAATATGGAAAGAGACGACCACTCGCACCGAATGCGTCCGATCGCGTTGACCCCCCCCCCCCCCCCCCCCAAGAGGTTCGTCGTTCTTCCTCTGACATGCATAATGCACCGAATCCTTAGAATCGACCGGCAGCATCTGGGACCTGATCGAGCGTTTCGACGACGAAATCTTTTATCTTCTCGGACCAATCTCCAGACGATTGAACGATTGGACGATTGGACGATTGGACAATTCGATGATTTGGTGATTCGGCCTCGTATTCATACGAGGTCCTTGCATCTCGAACCCATGCTGTACTCGAACTGGCTCGAGCCTCGGCTGCTAGGTCCTAGGGTAATATGCATTCGTTGAACATGAATAATGTAAAGTCGAGGGAGCGAGAAAGAAGGAGGGAAGCGGAGGGAAGCCATGAGAGAGGGAGACAGAGCGAGAGACAAGCGATACTGGACGTCGCCTCGATACGTCCTTTTTATGCAGCGATAACTCTGCCCGTTCCTGCTGACCCAGAACGAATTTCTGTTTCGACGCAAGGACTCTTTGAATTAATGGGCTATTTGACAATTTTAAACCCAATTCGACTTACATAGATCAATCGCAAAGAAGAAGGTCCGAATATTTTTGCTAATCAATCAATACCAAGCCTACGGATCTGCATGGGTATAGAGGATTTTTCTTTTCACGAGTATTGGGCCAACTGAAGTTAGTTTTGATCCGTTCATTTGATTTCTATAACAGAAGTACTCTTTCGGGTACACCCGGCTGGTGCAATCCCCCTGAATAGCCCTACATGGTATACCATGGTATACTCCGGAACCTTGATGCATCTGAGAGCATTGCAATCGAAGACAATTGCAAAGGCGACGGAAGAACCGAGCGATTTGCATTGGCTACTGAAACTAGACTACTAGAAGTTCTAGTGGCAGTCAGGGGCGAATAAATGAATTTCGATTGAGAGTGACGACTGCAGTTTCCATGGACCTAGATTCGCATGGCAACAGAAGCCTTAACAAATTTTCAAACGTCAGTTGCGATGGAGGGAGAGACTCCTCTATCGGTCTCTTCGTCTCCTGCTTCTGCTGTTTACCCTCTGTCCCCTGTCCCCCTGCCCTGTCCTCGTTCGTCTTGGACAGGGAGTTCCCACAGACCGCCATTGCGCATCTGCTTACAAGGAGAGCTCAAACTTGATTCACAGATCCGAATGCCGATCGTGTACGAGAAAGTCGATAGACGCGTAGAACTCTTGCGAGAAACTAGCGAGAGAATTTCGGGCGACCGTCGTTCATTGCGTAAGATCAAGTTTATTTCTCGCACGTAATCTCTACTTGTTAATTAACTGCGCGAGTACCCGAACGGGGGCGAGAAGCAGGCCAGAGAGGGGAGGCGCTGGCTCGCAGAAGGCCCCGATACCAATTAAATTAAATCGAGATCACGCCCTGCAGATAAGCGTACAATTAATCAGCCTTGTGACAATTAGAAATTTCATTAACGAGCCAAGCGATCGAATAAGAGTGAAGAAAGAGAAGGACCGCTCGGAGCTCTCTGCGACTGCCTAATTGTAAATGAGTGGCGAGTGTCTGATGGTTGGTTGTTTCGTTGCGGCCAGTAGAGCAGCGAGTGGAGCACCGAACGTAGGACGGAGTTTTGGAAAATCTGGAGTAGGCCCGTCGCTAAGGTTGACGTACGGAAAAACATAAATGAAAAGGCGAGAGATAACGGTACTTTATCGCCAAGGGGCACTATTGCCTGTCTGTCAATTCTTGCTGAAAATTAAAATGAAAATACCAAAACTATAAGAGATTTTTCCATACAGCTGGAATCGCGTCTGTTCGATCGAATCAATATTACACGCAACGAATTCGGTTCGCAACAGGTCGGCTGTTTCCAGTAGAGTTCTCGGAAATGCTACGACTCTGCCGCCATCTCTAGAAACTTTGAGAAAAATTGAAAAAGTGAAATACTTGCTCGAACGGCCGCAGCCAAATGTGAGATTCTTTTAAGTTCCAGGGCGAATGCTCTTCCGAGTGGATGCTGCTCCTGCCTCCAGCTGCATCTTGCTGGAAGACTTTTTCGAGATCGAATTAATATTCCGTGCGCGTCGCAAGTGGCGTGTAAGAGGATGTTTCCATGATATGGCCTATGGTCCAGCATGGTCCAGCATGGTCCAGTATGGGTTGCAGCAGCAAGACGAATGCCTCGTGGTACCTGAGCTGCATGCGCGCCGCTTCCTTCCGAGCGGGTGGCATGTTTCTTCGACTGTCGCGTCTTCTTGTACTTTTATGATCAACGGCCAACCTTACAAAGACAATAATTGAAATAAAAGTACCGTTGAGTCAGCGAGCAGCCGATCGCCGGCGCAGTGACGCCACCCAAACGTGTTCCTACGTGGAGACTCCTGCTAACATAACGTAGCTGATAAGGACGATGACGTGTATGAGGAAAGTGACCGGTATCTGTCAGCGGCACGAATCTCATGCAACTTGCAGTCAACCGGAAGAAAATCTGAGAATCAAGAGACACGCACGCGTTTCCTCGTATGTTTGAATTTCTTGTTTCAGCACGTTGGCAAACATGGAATATGGAATATTTTATCGCGGGAAGCCGCAACGCCCATGTACGATAGTCTATGGATCATTGACGTCACGAGACGACCTTGTGACCTCGAAGCTCGACTAGCTCTCGAAAGTCTTTAGCGAGGCTGCTTTTCCCTTGCATATTCCAACAGCTTTTCCTTCGGTTCTTCTTCCAATCGGTTTCACTCGATTCTCTCTTTGGGCCGTCCTGGCACAAGAATTACCGCCGAGTGGAAGAAAGAAACTGAACGGCAGAGCGATGGTCATGCGGAGAACCAAAGAATTTGGACATAATCTGAAATTACGCGAAACTGCGCGAAATTCTAGAAAAAATGCTCTGCCGTTGAAAAACATGATATCGTAACGATTGGTGTGGGTTACGGGAGGTCACCGACAAATTTAAGGTCACGCATTCGAAGTATTGCGCGATATCCCCAAATTATTTATTCGAAGAAAGAATCCATCTTCAAGAAATGCACCTTCGGGCAGTGATAAATTGCCGACGTATAAAAAGACACGTGCAAACATTCGTACGTTGAAGAGCCACGTGGTGGCAACGTAACGGTCGGGCGATACAAAACCAGAGCATCCGCTGCCTGTTGATCGAAGCACCGAGGACCCCGTCGCCCCGTCGCCCCGTCGCCCCGACGTCCCGACGTCCCGACGTCACCCACTCACTCCCGCGCTTTCTCAGATCTCGCGCTATCAATGGGTGACGCGCGCGACGTCCACGCCGCGTGCTTCGGCAAGCAACAATAATTCTTTTCATCGGATATTCTCGCAAATAACAATCGACTCGTGCTTCTTGCAGCGTCGGGACGCGCGAGTGGTCAACTGATCTCGAATGCCGAAAAGGAAAGGTCAATTTCAAGGTCGATGAGAAAAGGTCAGTCGATTCCTATGCAACTCGAAAAGCCGAATTACTTTGCAGCTTTGATGAAGCCATCATGAAGCCATCAGGGATCATCCATCGCGTTGTCATTTAATTAATGGCTCTTTTATCGAAAGCAAATTTCTTGCACGAAGACGCGAAGCGCTACATGTCACGTGTATTCGCGCGACGGCTCATCGACGCCTCGACGATTCGACTCCTCGAATGCAAGACGCCTAATTATTATCGGCGATCGCGTGGGCTTCGCTCGCCACTATCGATGAATCAATTAAAGCATTAAGCGAGGCGCGACTGACAAGGCGCTCACGGCCGACGCTGCTCGACCAAATCGCTTTTTCTCCTCTATTTCTACTGCTCAGCTTCGTCACCCCCCTGTTCGGCCAGTTCTCTCCCTTTCACATCGCGCACCCTCCTCTCGTCTCTCCCGCCGCACGACGTCTCGCCGGAGGGTAGGGCGAGCCCACACATTCCAGGTGTCGCGAATACGAATTGTTAAGCCTTGCTCGGCAGCAAGGACCCTCCCAACGTGCTTTCAGAATAGCAGCTTCTTAATGCGCGGACAACTGGGCTTCGACGCGACGTCCCCTGGAAGAAGCGATCGGAGTCTCGCAACCTCGCAGGGGCGAGCGTGAGAACCGAGAGGGAGAATTTAGCCCTGCTGGCTTATTCACAGCCGGTTTCTACTTCCTACGTCGCAATTCCTGCCGGAATCGAGTGCTGCAACACGTACGATGCACTTGTAAGAGGAGTATTGACTTGCGTTAGGAAAAGATGCTGCGCAGGGAAGTTGTGTCACAGGAAGAAATCCCTCCCACCTTTAACCTTCGGATCGGTCTACCTATCAATCTATTTCAATTCTTCCCTCTCTCGTATCTCCCGACTCTCTTGGAGGTTGCTGACTCTGCCGTGAATTGCCGTTGCTGCGTATTCATGATAATTTTGCCCTTCAACGAGCCTGTTCGAGGGGCTGGCTGGGTGGCTGAGTGGCTGGGTGGCTGGGTGGCTGGCTACCTATCCCCTCTCCAAGAATACTCCCTCCAAGGAGCATCGATGTCGCGTGTCCTAGCTCCCACTCCTCCTGGAAGTGCAGCTACGCACACAGAGTGACGTTTGTTGCATCAACTGAGTGGCGCTAGTGGAGTCGATGCATGTCGAGGTGCGGGGGGACATGGAGGGAGGGGGGGGCTGAGGCCGAAACTGTCAAAGAGTGCTAGTGTGCAGAGCGGCTTCTCCGTGCGTGCGTGTGTAGATGTTAAGAGATCGTGGACCCCTGATGACCAAGGAACGTGTGTGCGAGGAAGACGCTTCGAGAGAGAGAGAGAGAGAGTGAGAGAGAGGGGGGGGGGGAGAGTGTGCGCGTGTGTTGCGTGGCGTGTTGACGGGCGGGAAGGGAAGTGGAAGGAGAGGAGAGAAGAGAGATGCGAGATGCGGGAACAGATGAGAAGGAGGATCGTGGAGTAGCTCAAGAGGTGGTGATCCTACCGGCGGTTTAGTCGCAGACTGTCCGCTACTACGCACAGTTACTACTCACCTGTTGCAGACGCTCAGTGCGTCTCTACGGGATCACGGCGGAAACGGTCGCATCCATGCGTCCAGAGGAAACGAGCTCCGGAAAGACGTTCTTACTTCGACCCTCGCGAGCCTCCGAGGCCTCCTTCGGCGCTTTGCCCGATAATAACGTCAATCTTCGTAATTCGACATCTCGAATTCCTTCGCCGCCCCCCTTGTTTATGGCATTGCTTATTCTCGTGAGACTGTTTGTTGTTTTGTTGCTATTGTTGTTGTGGCTACGGCTGTTGATACAAAAGAGAGACCTATAGATCCCATATCTCTTGGAGTAATAAACGAAAACGTAGATCGCACAAGTGGTAGTGCACGAGGATGTGTGTGAGTGGAAGCGTGAAAAACGTGAAAGACGCGGAAGGAAAAGTGGTGGGCGGGGAGACGGAAAAGTCGCGGCATCGCAACTATCAGAATTACCTCAATAAGGAGATTCTCAATATTCCGATTAGCTGTGACTTGTCTGCTGATACCTGCAGGTGTGCTGTATGTATGTGACTGTCCGAGTGTGCGTGAACGTGAGGCGGCGATAAGTCAAGACGAATTACGAGGAGGCGACGACGCTTTGCCGCGTCTCCATCGGCGCCATTGACTGTTCATCATTGAGTCCTTCCGTCCTAACATCTTTTCTACACAAAGTAAGTAAAGTAGTGTAAACCTGATAAAGTAGTGTATAATTAAGCTGGAGAGTGAAACGATAGGAGAAAATTTCTAAAGTTTCTCAGGCAGCTTCGCATCTGCAAAACAATTTTTTCACGGGAAACCAGATTCGTCGACGCACGTGGTTCACGCGATTTCGTCATGGGCCTCCAGAAAATATTGTTTCGCTGACGGGTTCTCAGGAGAAGAGTCACAACATTCGATATTGCAGGTGCTTATCTCAAAGATACGGGAAAGCAGATTTATTAGTGATGGATCTTCGTTATTGCAAGGAATGGTCTTATCTCAATAGGACTCTTGTAATCGCGTTGGGTCGCAACACGTTTCGTTTATCACGAAAAAGAAAAGATGGAAAAATAAGAGGGGAGAACGAATAATAAAGGCTGGTAGGTTAGGAGGGGGGGGGAGAACGGAAGGGAGGGAGGGACGTGTTTTTTGAAATCGGAGACAGGCGCTACTAGGTGCTCATTTGTCCTCGCCCGTTAGCAGATGTTCGACACGACTTGGAACGAATGTGTCGCGAGAGATCTGGCTACGTATAAATCTTAACGGTAGCCAGTTTACACGCCTACGAAGTCTACGACACCAACGACACCCCCGATTATACCCTCGCAAACGAATAAAGGGCAACAATTTCCTTACTGCTCATAGCCCGTAGTCACCCGTAACTTGGCAGGCGCCTCCAAATCCGACTCGCCTTCCTTTTACTTGAACACCGTGAAACCTTCAGCAGACTGCCACCAGACGTTATCTGCTCTAAGCGGCTGCCTTGACACTCGCCGTCCAACATTGTCTCCTTCGTGTAGCAGGCTGAATGCTGCTTACACGCATTCGCCTATCGTACTGCTCGGACCACTATTGTCCGCATCTACACTATTGTAGTTCCAGATAGCAAGTCCGGTGTATGTCCTTTTCTTCGTACGTGGTGGTGACTGCGGGTCCGAGAGAGAGAGAGAGAGAGATTGATTGATGCAAGTTTATTAGTTTTCTCAGCTATTTCATAAGTACATTCAATGTTTCACAGTAGTATATGTCTTATCTATAATTTATATTTCCTATTATTTTTACTAAATATATTATCTCTTACTTATTATGTATTCTTTCACGTTTTTCTTAAAATTATACAAATCTTTGCTATTTTTGACTACTCCTGGTAACTCATTATATATTTTTGCCCCCTTGTACATTAAACTGTGTTGCGCGCTTGTTGTTTTCCTTTCTTGTATACGTATATTCTGTGCTTGTCTCGTTCTTACTTCCATTCTTTCCTCTATTAATTGGGCTTTACCATTCCATTCATTAGGCAGCAATTTATTTATTTATTTATTTATTTATTTATTTAGAGAGAGAGAGAGAGAGCCAGATGCAGCTGATTGTTGTAAAGGCCGCGTTGACCGCAGTCGAATTTGTAGCGTTTCTTAGAGATTACCTTATGTCATCGAGTCTTGATAAGATAAAGGGTTAAGAAGAAAGAGCAATGGCCCATCACGTGCGTGTGTCGATATGATCGTATAGGTTATAGTATAGTTTAGATCTGCCGAACAATAAAATACCTCTTCTGCTCTGTCCTTTTTTTGAGACTTTCTTGTACCGTTGGTGAAATCTCACTTCTACGTATTGGTGTGCGTAACCGTGCACCATTACGGACTCTCGCACTCACGCATGCACGCATGCACGCATTCATGCGTTCCCACATGAGCCCGCGCTGTGCCGGCAGTGATTCGTCATAACGGTCGTAGCGAAGACGTTATGGAATACATACGCGATGAGGACAGGGGCGCCCCATTACGACTTCCCCCTTGCGTAAGATCCCCTGATCTCTACCTGGCTTTCGGGCCTTTTCGCTCATTCTTCTTGAGTCCCGGACCCCTCTAGGAAAAGGGGCCCGGCGCACGCCCATCACCAATGCCAAGGGTGGCTGTGGTTTATTTTTTCCCGACCTCATAAATCCTTTTAGGCGTTGAAACGTTCCACTGGAAGAAGCCATTGTCCTGCGACAAAGCGACAGAGGGCTATCTTGCGCTTCCGAGTTAGCGCCACTCCCGCAGACGCTTCTCTCTTTTTTATTCATTCTGCTTGGCAGACAAACTTCTCTAATCGAGTGACAGACTCGCGAAAACTTTTCCTCGGAAGAACTCACGATATTCGAGAAGACTATTGAGCAGAGATGGGAGATATAAGGCGCGCAGTACGCGATTGAGTAAGAGTAGTAAGCATGCGGGAATAGCAAAGAGTGGAGGGTAGTCGGGGGAGAGGTACGGAAGGAGAAGAGGAAGGGGAAGGATCCTAATGAGGCTGTCCCTCTCGTGGTCTTGGCTCTCGGAGGGACTACCGAGGCGGCGGCAATCGACTTGAGCAGACCAAAGTAAATGAGCAGGTGCCCCTGGTATGCGCCCCGCCTACGCTATCCTTTCCACTCCTCTCCTCTCCTCTCCGCGCCCTGCTCCCGCAGCACCAACCGAGGTGTGAGTGACTGCGCCTCCGTGTCTCCCTCCGCGTGCTATCGACAACGGAGCCACCGGCGATGCACCTCCAGGCGGCTGCTTGGCCACTGCGAATAACCCGAGCCTATGAATCGAGAGGAGACTCTTGCCGAGGAGCGTCGTCGCGTGTTCGACTAAATCGATCAATGCGCTCCAAATCTTGCATTTTTTTATTTCTTTCGCCAATTGGGTTATCCCGAACTGTGGCCACATCTCATTCCATTCGAGTGAAACACCCTGTGCACACTCGTGTCGGGATTTCATGAAGATGCGACGCGCTGGAAGGAAAAAGGATCGAAGGACGGACGTTGACTTCTCGCAGAGGGAAGGGACGTCAGCGTCTCCAGACGACGGCTGAGATTTTGAACAAACATTGTCGCGCGTGAGCGTGCGTATAATGTGCGTAGAACTGTGCAAGTTGGAAGTTGGAAGTTCGAGGCGCGCGAGCGCGCACGAGCCTGGAGTTGAGGCGAGCGTGCGAGCGCATCGGCAGAAGTTGTAAATTGAAAAGCCAGAGTGTTTACACTGCCGAGATGGAGACCACTCGGCTCTCGTACGAGGCCGAAGAAGCGGCCCCGGACAAGTGGGCGCACGTCTCGTGATAGATCTTCAAGGTCGCCTGCATTTTTTAAACTTTTAAAGTCTCTTTCTTTTCCTTAGCTCTTTGCTCTCTGCTCTTACATTTTTTTTTTAAAATGCCGTTATAATCCCCGATCTCTGCTTCCTTGCAAGGGGAGCACGTGGTCGATCGAACAGCTGGATCATCTCGTGCGTGGCTCAGGTAAAATCTCTTTCTTGCTTCGGAGACGATGGTTGGAGGGGGAGGGGGGTGCCGTGACCCAGGTGCATCGCACATCGTGAATCGAGTATCTCGCGGAGTTCACCTACCTCCCTTCCTCCTCCCTATACCGATGACTCTTCTCCCTTTTAAGATCACTAACGATCCATACGATGCACATCCGCGTCTCTTCTTCCTTGACTCCTTTTTCCTACTCAATGCCTACTCAAGCTTCGCGACCAGTCGCATTGCCTCCTGAGGGCCACGCATTCCTTTCAACATGAAAATTCGTGGCTCCAGCAGCGAAGCACTTAGCGCTTCCAGTAAGTCATAACTTTCGACTCAAACGAGCCACGTGTCCAAACTTACCGAGACGTACGCGCGTGTCAATATCCTTCCTACGATCGTTTACTCTCTGATTGTGCCAAGTCATTGGCTAATTCTTTTAAGAAATACGCAACATGAACGCTAGATACGCTTCCATTGGAAGTCAGCCCAGGTGGTTAAAAAAAAAGACGCATCCTTCGAAATATTACCTCAGCCAGGCAATTCGGCATGAGAATCCTAAGGTATTTCGCGCTGTAGCATGACTTACAATTAGTTCAGGATTCGATGCAAGAGAGTAATTCGTAATTCGGCATTCCCGACATGGACAAAAAGTGAAGTCGGTTGAGCAAGGACAGAGATGGATAGATAGACTATTTATTAATAGCTCAGCACTTGCCGTTCGAAAAATTGAGAGAGACGAAGCGCGGAAGGGAGAGAAATGATGCGAATTTGAAACGAGGGGGAGGATGGGCGTGGTCGCGGACTCGTCGATGCGTCTCCGCGAAGTGGTGGTCGCGCACCCACCTCGAATCCACCGAAGCCTACGCGCTCTTGGTTAGTCAGTTTGCGATCGCAAAAGGAGGTGGGCAGGCAAGCAGGCAAGCAGGCGGTCAGGGGGGTTGGGGTGGGAGGTGGGAGGTGGTCGTGCTAGCGCTAGCGCTAGCGCTGCCGGTTGTACCGTCGTTGACTTTGCCGTTAACGTTCAAGTTCCTATAAGAGACTCGAAGGTAAAGCAGCATAGAGGTCCAGCGATACATGTAAAATGTAGCGCTTCGGGAGTCCGAGCATGTGCGTAAGTGTAAGCGTCAGCGTAAGTGCGAAGAGCATGTGCGTAAGTGTACCACGAGCGTAGCGTATGCGTGAGCGTGAGCACGAGCATGAGCGGGACTAACGTAAGAACATGAGAACGGGAAACGAGAACAGAGCTCGAAGAGGGTGGAGAGCCGTTGCTGCGAGGGTGGGGGGTGTTGCTGCACGCGCCGGAGGGGCGAGGCCGAAGGATCCGGAGTGGGGGAATATCACCTCCGTGAAACTCAAACACCCGCCACGCCACGAGTGAGTCTCACAGTCGGCGCGGGACTGCGCTATAAGGAACGTCGAATTTTTTTGTTACGCGACGCATTTTGACCCCCACGTTATCACTTGCCTTCCTTGGCCTCGTCGTCGTCGTCATCATCCTCAGTATCATCGTCAACGACGAAATCAAACCTTACGTCATCCTCATTCTCGTCCTCGCAGTTGTCACCGTCGTCATCATCGTCTCCTCTTCCGTTCACTCTTGGTCCTTTCCCTCGCGCACGTATCGACCGACGGTGTGCGATTCGCAACAAAAAGTTCTTCCTCCCAGTGTGGCTGCTACTCATCTTACTCTACTCCGTCGGACCTTGTCCTGCTGTAACGACATGTCGACGACACAACAACGCACGGGATAACGCAGCCTCCAGCTATGGCCAGAGGTCACCGGATTCCTCCTCACATTCCAGTCTTGCCTGGTGCTCTTATTCGTTTATTCACTGATTGAATCAGGCAGTGATAGAATTTCATTTCGCATTCGAATTACCGTATCGAGGGATGAAGAGTATTCGAATATCGTCTCAAGAGATTAATGTTTTGAGTGAACAAGTGAGTAATTTGATGGAGATCGGTTGTTGTGGCTACACATGGTGCGCGGAACCTTTGCCCCCCTGTGCCTGCTCGAACCTGGATGGATGTTAGGTGACATGACTGCCCCCGTCAGTTACGTCAATGGATCATGGGATTTCCCTGAAGAGAGACGTACTTCTGTCGGTGCTGAAGAGACGCGAGAGGCGATAACTTTATCTTTTACTGCCGAGAGTTTGACGTCTGAATAAAGGACGACTGCACGACGTGCCTTGTCAAGAGTTGCGATGCTGCAACGAATTTCTCGAATTATGTAGCCAAATTGCACCAGCTGCTTCAAAATGAAAAGTCAAGAAAGCTTCCGCTTATGAAAGTTTGAATCATGCGATTACGAGACGAGATAAAAAGATCGTTACTTTTTGTAATAAAAATTACGAATTGAACGTGCCGTTACCGTTGACGTTATTGTTACTGTTGCTGTTGATGTTGCTTATTTCGCTCTGGTTCAAATTTCGTTGACGGTGCTGATACTGGTGCTACTAGTGACAGTGCTGATGTTCTTGGCTACGTTGGTGCTAGTGGACTTTTCTGAAAAGTCATCGACGATTCTAGTGATTGGTCGTCTGATTTGTGTGACGGACGACATAGCGAATTTCGTTTTTAAAGAAATAGCGTCGATGTGTGCTGCAGTGTGGTCCCACCAATTGGAAAAGCTGAACGTGCTGTCCCCTCCCGTTCTGGTTTCGTCCCTCCAGCTCGCCAGCCAACGCAAAGCCGACTGTGACAATAGATAAAAGTAAGTCTATTGCCTGCGCAAATGATAAATACTTATAGAAATATGGCGGGCTAGCGACTACAAGACGATTACTGGAATACTGCTGGACTGGATATGGAGGCAGATACAAAAATCCTTGTCAGTCAATATGCTCTGTAGGCTTCCTTTTATTTAACACTGGCTAATTTTAGCGTTGACTTATAAACTAGTTATGAGTCTAACAAGTCAATCGATGAACACTCGAACTAATTGAAACAAAGAGTTACGTTGAATCGGGTAGTAAGTACGCAGCACCTTAAATTCCTACTCGAGTTTTGACTCTCGAATGTCCATCGGAGAGAAGCGTCGAGGCGCTCAGCTACGAGCCAATACTTAGTAATAATGAAAACGGGACGCATGTCGAACAACTTCATTGTCTCTCGATCGTAATTGAGGCGAGAGCGCGCGTGAGAGCCGGCTGGCTCGTGTCAGGTGTCAGGTGTCAGGGCTCTCCAGTTCTGTTTGCAAACAAACGTCGTCCAGCTATCGCAACCTCCTCCTCTAGCAACTCTAGTTCAAGGCGTCGCACGATGGACTCTGCAGTTGGATGCTCTGTTGTCTCTGTCTCCTCGGTCAACTTCAGCCGCATTTCTCTTTTTCATCGAACGATAGGAAACCTCGACTTGGCGCTCTGGAATAGTTTCCTGCCAAAAAAAAGTGCCTCGCAAACTCGTATATACGTATACGTTTAGATGGGTATTTCCGCACCTTGATAATAATTTTAATACCCGATTTGTCACCCGCGATACGTGAGAGAAGAAAGGCGCCGAAGGAAGAGAGATCTAAATCTTAAAGATCTAAAAAGTTTATATGAACTTGTCGAGTTTATGTTTTCTGTCTTATTTTCTTCGCTCGACAATCATTTGAATGACGATTTTAAAGCTGACCGATTCGATTCGAATCGATCGAGTACTTTCAATGTCTCTACATCTTCGCAGACAGTGACTTTCACGTTTAACGTTTCGCCTCGAGTAATCGTAGAAGGAAATATCTTACGTATACCATTTTTTTCGAGTTCGATGATGATCGAACGTGAGCAATCTCGGTGATTGCGGTGCAATTAGGAAATCCATTCGAAGTAACAGTGCGCGAATGAGTCTGCCGTGCAATGAGCTACCGTGCTTAATCGAACGGCGCCATAAATCTCGTCGGTCAACATTAGATTTTCGCATTTTTCTCGTCGTCGTGTCGTCCACCCGCACCGAATGTAACGGCGGGCAGCCAGTTTATCTAGCAAAGTTATCCTTCTGTGCATTCAGGGGCAGGTTGTTCACTGAACACGCTGGCGTGTTCACCCTATTGCGGGGTCGAGGCTCAGAGAGACGCAGACTTGACCCAGTGACGAAGAAACGGCCAATTGGAAATCGATATCCGCCGCTGGAGCTGAAGTTGCAAGTTCACATGATCAGCTTCTGTCGGACAGTGAAACGGCAACACGTCATGAAACTCTGAAAATTCTATAAATTAATATATCCTCTTTCCCTCTTTCTTTACGTGCTAAATGTCCTACATTTCTCCGCGTCATGTACATACATGTCTCTTATCACAGACGAAATCTAGGTTGGCTTAAGGTTTCAGATCGCAGGCTCCTATCTATAGGCTGGCTGTTCTTTAAGGCTTTGCGTATTGGAGAGTCTGGCCTTTTTGGCAATAAAATCCAGATCTGCTTCCTCAACGCATACCAATTCATCTGGAACGGATGCGCTTTACGGAGTCCATACATTCCAGCATCCGTACGTCCAAATGTGCTTTTCTTGAAAAAATATTGAGTCGAACTTTAACACCTTTTGAGTATGTTAACCCTTTCGAGAACTTTACCATGGCTACGACAGCATCCGAGGTGTCGCCGGCAATGTGTCAAGTAAAACTTTTTGGGAAACCAAAGGTTTCTTTGTGCTCCATAAGCGCCTCTCCGTTACCACGTCCTCTCTTGATAAAGATTCTCTCTTGTTCTCGCTTCGGGCACAATCGCACGCGGAAGCGGCTAACCAAATCCGGAAGAGGAAAATTGTATTTCGACTTGAGTTTTTTTCTAGTCAATCGACTTGCAGCCCTATAATTTCATGCAACTCCTGAAAATTGTTGCCATTGAAATTGAGAATCCCTGCCTTCACCTGTCTGCCGCTACCACACCAGAATGTGCTCTGTGTTAATTACGTGAGTCGAGAATGAAGACGATTGGACCCTCTTGCGGCAGCATCCCTTTTCTCTCACGATGCTTACTCCGCTACTATTGTAGTAAAACATTGATATATTATTACAAATAATAATAATCGTGCTAATATCCCATTATCATTCCCGTTTTGGTCTTTTATCGGTTGTTTTCTTTTTATCAGACCATTAGTCAATTTATCATGAATCGGTGACTCTTAACGTTATCTTCGCTAGCAATTGTTCGCATAGTACTATGTGTGTGGTTCGTAAGTCTCTCTCGTATAGAAGAGAGGAAAGGGTCGATAAAGAGCAAGAAATATGGGAGAGAATCGCGGGATATTTCGAAGGAGCCTTTAACATGAGGATCGGGATGGGGACGACTGTCCGTGATTTAGAAAGCGTTGTCCGGGAAGCCGCAAGTGCGTGCGCGTCCGCGATTCCGAGATAAAGCTCTCGTACGAGCGGCTTCTCTGATGTTCGAAAGGAGAGGCGGCTGAAGCGAAGGATGCGCTGGAGCCTGGAGGCTGGACCTTCGAGAGATGTCGTCCGACTCCCACGAGTAGCCGCTTAAGACCCGTTTACACTGCTCCCATTTTGGCTTTGGGCAGCCACCGCGTCTCTGGACCTGTCAGATGCTGTCCTAAGAATCCTCCTTAAATCCGAGACACCGAAGATCTCTCGTGCTTTGGTTCGAGAATTTTCTGAGGAGGAGACTGGGAACGAATCGAAGGGGGAGGGTCGCGCCCGTCGCTGTCTCACGGTGTGAAACTGCCTTAACTTTGGGACTTTAGGAAGCGTCCACATCGCGCGTTGCTTTGAAACTTTAAAAGATTCTCGCTAATGCTTTTTCTTTGCCTTCAGCCGCGCGGAATGTCGCCGGAATGTCGCCCAGTTTTCTCGATTGGCTGCTTCACTCGCAGGAGCAGGACATGTTTCTTCACAGTTGAGCCTTTCATCTTAATATTATTTTAACCTTCAAGTTTCTCTTGATCTATGAACTGGGGTCTTATCGCCACGATCGAGTCACATTGGTCTTGCAGCGATGCGATTCGCGTTCCAACACGTAACTACGTATTTTACTGTTTTATCCTATAAAAATACAATGACTTTGCCCATCCCCCATTAATAAATTATCAAACGCCTATACGCTAAATATTAGTTGATTCTTCATTGTGCATCTTCGGGTAGAAATAAAATAAAAGTAATAGCGAGAGGGTTTGTCGAGCTGGGACTCGAAAGGAAAACTATGACACAGATGAATGCGCGAGTGGAATGGCGGCGGTGCGCTGCAGGTTATATGACACACGGCTCACGGCTCACGGCTCACGGCTCACGGCAGAGTCGTCCGCAGGATTACTTAGCGCGGTAATGACGATCGGTCGGCAGATGGCAGCCGCGATAAAAACTTGCCTTACTGCGACGTCCAGAACCGCCATATACTACTGTCCTGCCTTCGAACCTTCCTACGGCGTCTCTAAGTTTCTTATCACATATTCTGGACCTCTTTGTACTGTTTGTATGAAAGATACATGCGGCGCCCTCTTCTTCTCTCCCGGAATGATCCTCCGTCCGAGGGGAAAAGCATCGATTCGAGAATTCATTCGACCGTTCAGCGGATCTTCTATTTCTCCATCCGTTGATCCGATAGTGGCTCATGCTCCTGCTACTTTCCTTATATCGATTCGATTGCTCTTCCGGCGACTTGTATGCAGGCAGGAAACGATCAACGTTTGTGCCTTGCGACTGCATCGCGTTTCCATGATACGTCTTCGAAATTTTTCCAAACTGCGGGTGGGAATTCCGAGAACCGGTTCTTTTTCCTTTTAGTCAAACATCTGGCTAATATTAACGTTCTCGCAAAAGAAAGCCACGATTTGGAATGAGTCCGTTAGAAGTATCAATCCCCGTTTTCGAATTTTTTAAAATGCTTTAGCAAACTTTAGTTTCGAGCAATATGAATATTTCTTGTATCGCTCTTCTTATTCTTCGATCACGTTTTAAGTCGTGGCTTTCTCGGATTGTCTCACGTTTTTGCGTTTCTGATCCTTAAATCTGCCTACCGTTCTCGACTATTTCCTTTGTCCAGCATCCGGAGCTTCGTGTCTTCCATGCATATCCCCGTCACAGATTTATGCTCTCTCGCCGCGCATCTATTTACATTTCAAATATTCATTGAATCCGTCCTTCGTGGCTCCGCGAGATCCAACAGATCAGAGAAAACATCTCCCGAAGCCGATTGCACGGTGTTATGACAAAGTGCCGTTGTCACGTCGAACATGGGAGAACTTTCCGTATAGCAGTTTCTTGTCCAGAAGAAATTTGACAATCAGACAAATCCGAGCAGCTTTAGAATTTCACTATCTCTTTGAACGTTATCTACGGATTACCTACTCTCCCAGGAGTGCTCGATCTGTCCCACCAAAAGAGAGAGAGAGAGAGAGAGAGAAAGAGAGATAGAGAGAGAGAACATTACTCCTCCGATAATAATAACTACTGTTCTTATCAATACTCTGATAGGCTATGAGCTGACATATGTAATCGCATGATCTTCATTGTTGCAGGCGAAAAAGGTGGGAGGAAGGAGAATCGCGGTAGGAGGGGAGGCATCGGTGGGAGAAGGGTCAGTAAGGGCAAGAAGGGGCCCAGGCGGCGGGTGCCGCGTCTCATCGATGACGATGGCGGAGAGCGCCGTGGAGGACGCCGCGGCGCCCCCAGGGCCAACGAAGCCACCTCCATGTACAAATAACAACACGCTCGCCGCGACGGCGAACCGCAATCATCGGCCGCGCAAGCGGAAGCGGCTCTCCCAGGTCCTGGATATCCTTCAGGCGCACAGAAGCTCACCCTCCGAAGGAGAAGTCTTCAGATTCGAAGGGTCCGTCGTATCGGAGGAGGATGAGGACGTATTCAGTTCGCCCAGATCCTCGAACCTCGAGAGTCCAGGCATTACTTTCTCTCCGTTGCGACTCAAGGAGGAAGGTAGTCCCTCTTCTTCAGCGCCCGTAAATGTCTCGACGAGCGGGCCTGGGCAGGGCCCAGCATCAGCGTCCGTCCCAGCCTCGTCGTCGACCTTGCCAGCAGCCTCGACCATTGCGTCGGTCTCGACTAACGCGAGAGTGGCTGATACCACCCCGACGCCCATTCAGATGCCGACGTCTATGACAATCATGGACGAAGAGGAAGCCGATATCCCCCCACGTCGCAGCAATCTTCAGTTGAGCAATCATCATCGGCACCATCGTCATCGTCATCATCATCCAGCGCCAAAATACACGGGTTGTGGATGCACGAACTGTACGACTTCCTCCGGGATGCTGCTTCCGTCACCGACTTCACCTCTCGCACCTCTCGCACCCCTTGGTACTCTCGCCCCTTTGACGCCCCTAACGCCCCTGACGCCCCTGTCGCCCCTGTCGCTGACTCCTCTCACGCCAGTCTCACCCTCGCCATACAGCTTCGAGCACTATCTTCACACCAAGTACCTTCCGGACATCTTTCCAAGACGAATCCAGTCAGACTCGGATGTCTCGATCTGGGAGTCACCTCGTGGTCTGCTGACTGTCCCTTCTCAGAGCGGTCAACAGCGTCAGCATTCGCATTTGCAGTCACATTCGGAGACGGAGGTTGAAGCGGAAGCGGATCTGACAGCGTCAGCCCGAAGTCGTCACCGAAAGACTCTCGAGGAAAATGCTTCGACGGTGGGATGCCCTCAGGAGTCGCCGCTCGACCTCTCGATGAAGAACGTCGCTGTGATGGCCGTAGCAGCAGCGGCGGCAGCAGCTGCAGCCGTTTCAACGTGCTCCTCGTCCTCATCGCAGTCCTCGTTGTCTTCTTCGAATTCGGCGAAGCCACCGGCGCTCCAGTTGCTGCCGCCCGGTATCGTAACGAGTCGCGGAGCGGTGAGCGTCCCGGTCGTTCGCGGCGACGTGGCGTCGCCAACCACCAAGGAGAGCGTCGCCGTACGCTACAATCTCGAGGTGTCGCCCGTCGTCGAGGAGATGCCGCCTGGAGCCGACGTGGCCTACGTGTGTCCAGTGTGCGGTCAGATGTTTAGCCTTCACGATCGGCTTGCCAAGCATATGGCTTCGAGGCATCGCCGCCAGGGTGCGCAGGACGCCTCCGCGAAAGCCTACCTCTGTGACGTTTGCAAGCGCAGCTTCGCCAGATCGGACATGCTCACGCGGCACATGAGGCTGCACACCGGCGTGAAGCCATATACCTGTCGAGTGTGCGGCCAAGTCTTCAGCAGGTCGGATCACCTGAGCACTCATCAGCGCACCCACACGGGCGAAAAGCCCTACAAGTGTCCGCAATGTCCGTACGCGGCTTGTCGCCGCGACATGATCACCAGACACATGAGGACCCATGCGTCACCGCGGTACCCCGACGGCGCCCAGACGCCTAAGACGGAGCTCGTCGTGCCAGGCCTCGAGAGTCCAGAGTCACCCTCGTCTCGCGCTCTGGCCGTCGCGCCCTCGCCCTCTCCGTCGCCCACCTTCGGTTCAACGGCTACACCCGTGTCCACACCTACAGCGACGCCGACGCCCTCTCCTTCGCCCGCGGCCCTCAAGACTGAATGACCGAGCGACCATCTTCGTGGCTGCACGGGAAGAGCTACCAGCTCGATCTTCGACTGACGAGGTGCTGTCATTCTGGTCTTCGACGCCAGGTGGCGACATCTCATCGAGAGAGGACAGTGACCCACAGTATTATCGTATCGTTCATCGAGGTGGATGATCGCGCAAATAAGAGGGAAAGACTTTTTCTCGCAGATCTATCTCCTTCTTCTATAGATAAGTGTGTTTCCGCCTGTCTCCGCGTAGCTACGTACTTACGTGTAGTTGTGGCGAATCTCTCGGGAAGCTGCTACATCGAGACGCCCGCCTTCTCCCAGTCCTTGACCCATCCGCCCGCCCTTCTCTTGAGTTCACCCCGTCCCTCCCCTTCCAACCCCTCCCCTCCCCGCCGCGATCTATGGACCGTGTAAGGCTCCAGTGCCCACGAAGAAATTGCCAGAAGCAGGCAAATGCATTCCTATTAAATAGGTGAAAAGCGACGCACACGAGGACGGACTGTCGGGCGAATCTTTTGCGAAAAATTATTTGTAAATAGTTGTCCGTTGGCTAAACCATTGGCAAAAGATTTCGCCCATCCTTCTTCTTTCTGCCTTGTGACTTTCTCCACTTCCTTTGACGATCCTCTTTATCGTCTCCTGTTTCCTTATCCATTATTCTTACGTAGTATGTCGTGTTCCGCCAGTGACATTCCCTGGGAGTGTCTTTGTACGCGCGAAAGTATTCATGTGCCAAATTGAAACGGTCAGTCCAACTAACTTACTATCTATTTTCTACAATAAGATATCTATACTCTATAAGAAACTTTGCGGATCGCTCGAATTTAGCTTCGAAGGGAGTCTGTGGAAAATATTGGCCAGAGGTGGCGCATTCGGATGAATCCCGCGCCCTTGTCCTTCGAAGGCTCGACCGATGCGCCTGAGTGTCATCCGAGGCGAAAGGAAAGTGTACCTGCGAACGAATCAAGTGTGTAAATTAAGAAAGGGGTGCCCACATTGGAACGGCTAATGGATTCACGCGATTCACACGATTGTCGCCCTACGTGAGCGAGCGAGTTAATTGAACAAACAAAAGATAACGAAGTATAAGGACACAGGAATCGTATGTTGTCGTGTTTTTAGAAGGTGTAGTCTAAGGAAAATTGAAATGGAATATTTTTTATACACGATGAAGATTTTTGCTAAAGACTTTTGCGAGAAAAAAAGATTTTGATCGAGCTGCGTCATTTGTTACAGTAGATATAAGCTGGTTGTGCAGGGCATGACCGTTTTCCTGCCTTATTTTTTCCACTCTGCTTTCACTTTTACTCTCACTCTGGTTACGTACTTACGCGCACCCCCTTTCCTTAGTAGCGTATTTCCAAATTCCTCTGCCGTTCCTTTCTACTTCTAGAGAAAAGGACGTGGAATACATATCGCGCCCCAATGACAAATGTCGCCTTGTATTTTTATATATCGAGATTTTTTTTTAATGATTAAGGGTGTCGTTTAGGACAGAGAGTAGCCGTTAAGTTTGATATTTCGATATCCGTTACCGAATATCTCCGGTACCTCCTCTCTTATCACTGTCCTCAATCAGCCACGGTAGAGGATGACTAAGGGGCAGAGAGAGAGAGAGAGAGGGCGGACGCAGTATGTTGTCAGAGAAAGAAACGTGCTAGTAAGGGAGAAAAAGTGTGGACTCTCCAGGCAAGGTCCATGCGCCATCGTCGTTTGAGCTATTGCCGAGGAATTCGCGATTGTCACGCTGGAGAATTGCTCGTGTAATTATTAAAATTCCGCCATCCGTACGTTTATTGTAATTCTAGTTATGTTGTTAAGTGATTAATCATGTTTAATGCTTGTGTTATTTATTTTGTTATTTCGTTGCCAAGAGCCCCGCCCTATTTTTGGTGTTAAAGCGACGTAATGCCAATCCGCGGCGTGTAAGCCTCACGGAAAGGACGATCGGCAGATTGTCAATGTAGCCTTGTGTGCATTTACTATTGTTATGAATATGTTGAGCATGTTAATGATCCGATTAACGTAAGTCGTATTGTTGAGCGGATGTGGCGTAGCAAGATATTTCATTGTCAGTTTGTCCCATTCCCTTTTTAATTATTTATCGTCGGGACGATCGGCTCGGCGAATCCTGGCCAAATGTATTTTTCTAATTCTAGCAGACGAGACGACCAACACTTAAGTCTTAACTGTGTGTATAAATTATTGATGATTGTGTATGTTTATTTATAAAACATGTTGTGTTTACGAATCGTGCCAGAATGGAAGAAATATAATTTTTGAACGAATTCCCTTTTTCATTTATTTTCTTGCGTGACCATTTCCACTGCACGAGCATGTGCGAGTATTTTCATTCGAGCGACTAGAGAGTCGCGGGTTCAGGGGAAAGCAGGAGGGGGTAGAGGCGACCGCTCTCTTGATTGCATTGTTCTTTTTTTCTTAATAGACCTGGAATCCACGTTCACGTTCCTTGGCAAAGATTAATCGATCGATCGTTTGATCGGTCGTAGCGGCTGAATTTTCAGTTTTTTGGAGTCCAACGCCAACGCATAACCCTTCACGCTAATCGACTTACGGCTCGTACGATCGCTATCTAATCGGTATGAAAAAAAACCTTTGATCGGATTGTATATTATAAATCGAGGCAACGAGTTCCGGGACTTTTTCTCTCGTTCGTGAAACGGCGAGAGGCCAAGAGAAACGAGCAACTTCGCTGTCGACGCCAATGCGTGTCCAACTGCGACCGCGCGAACGTGAAAACGCGCCTTCGGTCCACCCACACGCTTACCACTTTCTATTTGAGGCCTCAGTTAGCCTTTTAGACGAATCTTTGAGTTTCTTGGGATCGACATTGTTGCAGGTACCTGGGTGATTGTTTATTGTCGAGGAGCGACAAGCGTTCATTTCGGACCTCAAGGGAATTGCCGCAGGAGGAAGAAAAATGGCCGCAACCGTTGAGTTGCTTTGGCCAAGGTGCCTCTTCCTCCTCTTCCTTCCAAAGCACACGTGACAACGTTCGTCCCCGCGCACGTGTCGCCGCCTTCGTTGCATTCTCTTCAGGTTTCGTTTATTAAAAGAGAGCAATCGTTTTCAATTCACGAACCCTACGAGACATCGCATCAAGGACCTTCGGAAGCGAATACCAGAATAATTGCTCGTGAATGTCGGACGCCGGACGCCCACGCGTCTCAGCGATTGGCCGCGCCAACATAAATATCGTTCGAGTTGCTTTTTATCGGCGACAGTAATATTCCGTCGAGGCTGCGCGCGAGATCGAATCCCGTTGACGCTTTCTTATCGAATAGGAAGAAAATTCAGGCAAATTGTCTCAGTCTCAGATCTCGCAAAGGGGATTCCCTGAACTATTAATTTTGGGCTAAACTTTGAGTAAATTTGGGTCGAGAAACAATCCTGTGCATCGAGATGTCTTGCAGCTCGCAAGTTCTTTTTTGGCAGTGGAGCTGCGAGGGAATGCATCGTGTGAGAATGCATCCAGCAATTCACCAGACCGATATCAGCTTCTTGATTCTGATATCTCTAGCGGGAGACTAGAAAAATAAGATGGAGAGAGAGAGAGAGAGAGAGACGTAAGGCCGGTTTCCTCAGCGATTAAGCAAAGGAAGTGGCGCGCGCGCGTGTGTGTGCGCACTTGTGCTGCCTACAAATCTAAGGCCTCAGGCCCGGAAACCATTACGCACTCGAGGATTCTCTGGAATTCTTGTGACTCAGGAGTCCCGAATGACGATTTCTACTTTCGTCCTTATTGCAAATTCTTGCGACATCAGGGCGAATTACGAATACGAATACTGCGACTACAGCCGCAGCATGGCCAACTCTCGTTTAAATCGGATAACATGAGACAGCGATGAAAAGTTTGATGACCAGCGTAGAGTAATCTCAGGTCCGTTCCGTCTTCCGGTTCCTCGAATTTTTTGCAATGGATGAGATGAACGAGACAGATAATAGGAACGGGATAAAGAGCGTAAACCGGACTTAGTTGCCGGTGGCTGGATGCTTCGGTGGGCTCCGTAGAGACCGCCTACGTCCAGACCAGTTCTCTATTTGGCAGAAGCAGCCCCTGGCTTGTACACTTCGATTAGGTTTACTTACGAGCGATCTGGTTGCTGCTAAGGACATGCGGAGTTCAATGGGCGCGACAAGAGGAACGGCAGGAGCAACGACAACGGCAACAGCACTCACTACACTCGCACCATACACATTAGGAGTGCGTCAAATGCGCGACGTTTATTGAGCTCCGAGGAATGTAGAGTCCCGAGTTTGTAGATTTGCCAGATGAGGACTGAATATATTGCGTTGCCATTAAAGGAAACGCTTGAGAAATCTATAAAACATCAGTCACCTATTGCTCGAATGGATCGACCCGCTTGACTTCTTCTCTTCCATTCTTTTGCCTGTTTATTAGCCGTGCGGCTCTGCTAAGGGACGAGCGTCCACGAGAATCCTCGGAGCAAGGTCGATCGAATTGGGGGGGGGGGGGGGGGGCCGAAAATTAAAAACAAAATATTT
>JARQTJ010000320.1:611658-678941 GCA_030142635.1 Trachelus troglodyta
CGCCCCCCCCCCCCCCCCAGAAAATTCTAAACTCAAGATTTGAGGGAGGCCAGAAGTAGCAGGACAGAGGAGATTATGTATCCGTAGGCTACCCTGTGTACGTTCGCCGAGGAAGGAAATCACGCGGCTGCGCTCGGTCGTTTAAAACACGAAAGAAAGATGGAAAGATGGAGACGCCCCCGTGCATTGTCTATCGCGTCGCCGAATAGAATACAATACGTATGTCGTGTAAGATGAATAAATGTATATGATTTAACGTAGGTGTGCCCGCATATGCCATGAGCCACCCACTAAAGCGACGCTGCGTCCGAGTTCGTCCCGCAACTCCTCCGCAGTCACGGCGCAACTTCGTTACCCTTTCTCGAGGACTCCAGCATCGACATGCACCCCGTTCTCAAGATTCGGCTCGTTTTTCTCGGTGATGCATTTGGCGATAGTCGAGAGAATCCTCGCAGGTGCGGCGCACCTGAAATCGCGCATTTTCATACTTCAATCGTGTCCGCGTCTCGGCAACCGAAGCCTCGAGCCGCGCCCCGTCATTATTCATTCCTACGGTCGCAAATGTGGGTTAGTCATTTCCATCGCATCTGCATGGAGACACTGGGAGGCTGCGACCCTCGGGCGCTTCTCACTCGACCTTTATCGAATCTTTACGAATCGAACGATTCACCTCTAGGAAAGGGTAGGGAATATTCCGTAAATACCCTGGAAGACCGATCGATCTCAAGCGCAGAATCTGCAAACAGAATTAACTCGAATGTTTATTAGTTTATTACTATACGAGTCGATTTTCCTATTCGAATTGGCGTATCTCGCGGACTTTGTCAGTGTCTTTGACATATAATTCCAAAGAAGCAGGACTTTTACCAGGACTACGAAATTACTAGGAATATGTAGTACGAAGCTTTTATAAAGATCTTGAGGCTAAAGATATTTTACGACATTGTTCGATCCCATTGACGATGAGAATTTCGTCAGGATCGGTTCTCCGCTATCAAAGCCAGTAACCCTTTAAAACCAAATAGAGTTCCAGTGGAGGCTGATCGAAGCAGTGGGTGGCCTCCCGTAGTTCCCTCCAATCACGAGCAATCATTTGCCATCCATCTGGAAGATCATTTTGAGCGACGCGTATGCAGAGCTAACGCAATTCATTCTGGTTTCTCTCTCTCTGCAATCGAGTCCCTCTCCTCTTCTCTTTTTATTATACTATTCTCTCTCTTCTTTTCCAGCTTCATCCTGCTCAATTATTCCATTTCTACGAAGGCTGCACTTTCTAGCTGAATCGCTGAATCGCAAAGTATCCCAGCTCCTACGCTTTACGGTAATGGCGGTACAGATGCATTTCGCTTCTGGGCGATAGCAGCGTGCGAGCGTCACTGCAAGTTGCACTGCACTTCGCGCAACTTCGTTCCATGCTCTGGAATGGGCGCATCTGATCGTCGAATGGTCCAGACTGAGGAGGCAGTCTCTGGCTAGAGCAGAGAGTAGCGAGGCTCGCGGGCTATGGATTCGAGAGAGAGTTCAGAGAGAGAGTCGAGAGTCGTCCGGCCTTGTAAGGCCACTTGGCCTATCGGTGTGTGCCGCACGTACATTCTCAGGCACGCATGGTCGTCGTACGAGCAGTAATAGGCAGCAATAT
The DNA here is from genome assembly GCA_030142635.1 of Trachelus troglodyta. Taxonomy (NCBI): domain Eukaryota; kingdom Metazoa; phylum Arthropoda; class Insecta; order Hymenoptera; family Cephidae; genus Trachelus; species Trachelus troglodyta. The sequence continues at coordinate 613,298 of JARQTJ010000320.1, forward strand.
AGGCAAACAGGCGAACGATCGAAGTATATAGCCACAGCGGCGTGACGGTTCGAACGGCTCGAACGGCTCGAACAGCCCGAACAGCCCGAACGGTACGAACGATCCCAACGATCTGATGCAATTCGCTGTTATTCCGCTTCGTACTTCGTAATTTCCACATAGGCGTCGCTTCTTTCTCGCAAGCACATCACAGAGAGTGATGTACTGCATTGTCTCTCCTTGTGAGAGCTTATTGCTTTGATCTTTTATTGGCTCGAGATGTCGGGTCATATTGACGAATGAACGAAAGAACGAAATTTCGAGCAATACGTGGAAATAAGTGGCCGTTAAATGGACAATTTTTAGGCAGAAACGATGCCGACTCGGACTGCAGAAATAAACTGGAAGAGAGTCGGGAAACGGGAATAAGGTTGAGGACGAGCAGCTTCTGATCGGTGTTTTCCATCGCGACGGCAATGACGTTAAGCGTCGAGACGCAGGCGTCTCATCGACTCTTCAATATCTTTCGAATCGCTTCTGGCCATGCAAGACGCCTGTCGAAAGTGAAAGGAGCCGAATGGAGTCCAGATGGACTCGGATGGCCGTAGCCGTACTCTGCTGTCTTCGAATAAGGCAGATTTTCATGTTGCGTGCACGCACCTCCAGTGTGCGTGCCAGTGGAAGAAGGACTCGATTCGGCGATTCGACGAACACGCGCGTCACTGGAGAGTCGCCTCCGCGCCGCAAAAAGCGCAAAGACGTCAAAGACATCGAGAGTATTGAAGATCAATAGAGGAGAGAGACTTTGGTCCATTGACGTGTGACCTGTACGTCACTATGGCAGCTTTGACGTTGCCAAATATAGTGACGTCGCTGTCGCACGTAGTCAGCCAGTCAGGAGGACGCGGAGTACGAACCAAGGAGGATCATCGAACCCAACCGGTCTACTCTCGGAGGACTCGAAGCTCCTTCCGTAATTACAGGCCGATTTCAATGTAATAACGGGCTACCGCCGGAGCCCTGCCTCGGGCCCCCGGGCTGCTCCGAGGAACGTTACTTTTATCGCGTTACTGTAAGTCCACCTAGGCTTCTTAACTTTCAACCTCGAGCGATCCACCTACAATCGCTGCTGAAGAGCCTCTCGTCATTTTCGCAGGAGCTTCAACCGCGGTCAATGTCGCGCGACATTGACGCGCCTGTGCGCAAAGAAGGATCCTTTCGAGGTTGGAAGAGGAGAGGAGAGATGCCGCTCGCGAATCGAGGTCTCGAGCGAGAGATACGTCATTACGTCATTAGCGCGTATAGTGAACTTCCTTTGCGTTACTGGCTGCCCGCGTCGGCATGCGCGCCCAGCGTGTTTTCAGCCTCTCAGCCTCTTGGCTAATTGGCTGACTCCTTGGCAAACTGGCGCAGGTTCATTCAGGGTGCTCTTCTATGCGTACAGAAGGGTAGCGCCGAGACTCTTGGAAACGCGACTTCCCGGAGATGAGCGAATCTGCCAATCAAGGAGAAGGATGAGGAGAGGTCGGGAGGGGCGAGTCGCCTGCAGCTCGTTAGTCGGCAGGGAAAGGGAAAGAGTATTTCCTAACTGGATTTTTAATTATTCTTTTCCTAAAGAGTCGATGGGAGTCTTCGAGCGGGACACCGGGGAATCTATTGACCAATTCCTTCGAGACTCGATAATTCCTTTCGGCGCTGAATGGTAGAGGAATCCCGGGCCATACTTTCCCCGGCGTGATCTCCTGTGCTATTGACCCTTTTTCACTACAGGTGAGCTGGGAGGGGCCTCGGACAGGTAGATACACCTAACCTATGTACCTCGCAGCCGCGCTCTGCGAGGCGAGACCCGAGTCCCGAGACCGTAAGCCCACCTACCGGGTGTTCAGCGATCGTTCTCATCATTTACGTCATCCGCGTCATCCGCATCATTCGCGTTGTCCACCTTCTTCTCGCTAATTCTCTGAACAAAGGTACAGACGTCCTCTTAACATGCGAAGAAATTGTCGAAAATCACGATATTATTTATATTGGCTTATCGTGGCTGCTGCGCTCCCCGACGAGGTCCAGCCGGTTCTCGAAAAGACGCCCGTTGGGCAGAGCCAGGAGATGCCTGCTAGATATGCGTCAGGAGTGGGCACAAGGTGCACAAACTAGCATACATGCCCTTGCGCGGCACTTCTATTACGACACGCGCTCCGCGCTCCTTCGCTCCACGTCGAGAGAGAAGAGCCAGCAGCGCGGCCTGCCTTTCGGGGATCTCTCTCTCTCTCTCTCTCTCTCTCTCTCTCTCTCTCTCTCTCTCTCTCTCTCAACTAAGCTCTCACGTAGTCGCTCTCCCACCGATGCCCAATAAATGACCACATTGTAGACATAGGTGTTTTCTATAATCGATTCTCCACGATCATCCAACTTCCTACACAACCTCCTAACACTTTTTCGTGCTTCTTGCTCATGACGATTTCCGAACCGATTCCAATCTAAATTCTGGTGTCGGTGCCCTGTTCTCGAATTAATCTTCTTGGCGAGGTCTCGGCCGTTTAGGAGGAGTTGGGCATCTCTGCGTGCACTTAGCGCCTCTTGGAATAGCTCCTGCCGTTCCGCGTCTACGCAGCGCGTCGTTTAACGTCAGACGCTGACAGCGCAGGGACAGGTTGCAATGCACCTGGACAAACATCCCTGCCCAGCGTCCACTGGCGTCCACTGGTGTCGCGGTGCTAAACGAGCCTCTTTCCACTCGCATGTAACTGGCACGGGCAATGACTCTCTCGTATCGATAATTCGATAATTCTTTACAGCACGTACGTTCTGTCGATCGATCCCTTAACGGAATGGCACCCATCGCAACAATTCGACATCGTGGGAAGGTCCCGCGCCGATTTCCGGCTCATTGGCCACTCAGGAATAAATTTTCTCAAGCATTCGATTCGTTATCGTTGTGTGGTCAACTGGGTCCACTGTGATCAACGGACGAATGATGGTTCGTGGCTGCGTGTGCGTCTGCGTGCGAGTAGCCAATAGATACGCAGCTTGTTCGCGTATGAGATGCTGGAGACAGAATGGATTAGTGATCGAAGATGTTCCTAGTATCCCACGATATTTAATCGCTTTTATTCCTCCATAAATAATTGGTAGATTCGACGGTGCCGAAGCTACCTGCTAGTCGAACTGCTGGTCCACTAACGATGAGGCACACTGGGCACGGCTAAATTATAGCGCGCTATTTGTAATTAAAAAGTGATTTAAATGCTAATGGTCGCGTGTAATTAACATGCGTTACACCCAAGGTCGCCAGCCGGTCGGCCGAGTGTGCCGATTATTATTTGATCGGACGGTGACGGGAAGAAGTACGAGAGGAGGCCTACACTCATTTAATTGGACGGCCATCGGAATCGTTGACGATTTCTAATGGCCATAGCCACCTGTTATTAATGCAATTGGAAAGATGCTGACGAAATGGCCCTGATCCCTTCACGTGAAAGTCACTTTGAGAAACGGAAGTGGGAGAAGAGGAGGTCCCTTTGCCGCGGCGTTTCATTCCTCCGGTGGGCCTGGATGCTTTTAAACTTCCGAGACGAGGGAGAGAAGTGATAACCGGAAAGCGGGTGCTACGTGGGAGCGGAGGCAACATCGGCGCTTTGCATTCGCTAGTACGAAAACGCAATAACGTTTATCGAAAGTGTCAATCGCGATCGATTAAGAATTAATTAAATAATACGGTCGAACGAATGATAAATCGGGGAATGGGGGCCGCTTGGGTGCGAGGGAGAAAATGCCCTCGGGCCAGACGTCCATTTCGATTGAGCTGTCCCGCTCCGTGGTGGGTTTGCCTATATCGAAAGATTATCGATTATTACTCGATGTGTCTTGACAATGCCGGCAATTCGTTGCGGCGTTCATGGATCTATCTTGAGCCAACCAGAAGGCCATCGATGAAGAAATCAATGACTTTTTGTGCAAGTCTCTTGCTCTGGCTGGCTCTCTCTTTCATCGAGAATTCCTGATTCCGATGGTCGCTGCAGTAGTGCTATTAGTCTCATGATTGCTGCTACGCAAGGATTCTGCCATCGGCCATTTGGATGTCTTTGATTCAAAGTCGGCTAAGCGTCTTCCCTAACGGTATCGATCGTCTCCAGATCGATACGAAAATTGATCTTTCCTACGCACTAGATGCCCGCGATAGGACAGGTCGAGATCAATGAGTGGACGTAGCATTTCGCGCGTTTCGTGGACTCGAAGGACGCGGGAATCGCGAGAAGTTTATTAAGTCGATAATCCGAAATGATCGCCGGTCGCTCCGACACGACTGACACGGGTAACACGGCTGACAGGAGTGCGAGGCGTCGTGTGAATGGTCGCCCGGGAGCGACCCGTTTACTCCGTCCGGTTTTGCTAGAGAGAGTTCTTGCTAACAAGGTATCTTGCTACGCTCAGTGGAGCTGGCCCTCTCCACCCCAATGCCGTCCTATCTGTCATCTAAACGACCAACCCCGCTGAATTAAACAATTATGGAGTCAAAAGTGTAAGGGCTCTCCTAAAACCTTACGGTGGAATGCTTGTCCAATTATGCGAGGTTCACAATCGGAGAAGAGGTCGCGCGAGCCTCTCGCTCTCACGTGAGAACGCGGGAGGACACGGAGCGAGAGTCTCGTTGGCTTTGTCGCTGCGCAGGATGCAGCCATCGGACATGAGATTCTCAAGATAGATTCTGCAATGCCGAGATGCCGAGGTGCCGAGGTGACGAGCAATCGACGTCAAGGAGCCAAGGAGATGCCGAGAAGCTTCGGGTTCGCAGTCCGAGCAATCCCGACATGTTCCGAAAGATTGTATTCACGTGAATCTGTGATACACGAGCGCACCACCGACGCACTCTAATGTATTGTAATACATTCCCAGAGTCTATTGTAGTCTGGCTGTTTTTATGGGACTCACTATAAAATCTCAAACCGATAGGCAGAGTCCCCTGGCTGTGGGCTGGTAGTTGCGGTTGCCTGCACCCTCCTCGTCGCACGATTCTTCGAGATCTCCTCGCCTTCGATTTTTTACGGCTCCTTTCGAGACGCTGCGAGCAACTCGAACACTCAAACACTGAAACGCTGAAACACCAAAACGTCGAGACATCCAGCCATCCGACCATCCAACCATCCAACTCGGACCTCCTTTCGACTCTTCGCTCTTCTTCCTTCGGCCTCGTGTACCAGCTGGACCTCCTCTACGTGATCTCAGATGCACACTAGCCGTGAAGCACGTCTACTTAGTCCAATTAGAGAAGCGCGCACGGAAGAACTGAGAGCTGGAGATCGCACGTAAGAAAATGATGCGGAAGAAAGAGAAGGAGGGAACGAATTCGGAAGAGATGCCGATCGGCACGATATCGGCAGGAAAGGAGAAATGCGTTGCTAGGGCAGATGTGACCTGCCGACTGCACTTCTGCCGTTTATATCATTTTTATGGCTAATTACAACTTCATTACTAGTCCGAGCCACACGGTTAACGACAGAGATAACCGTGGTTTAATTACCCTGTCATAGCCGGCTGCATCTTTCTGATAACCTGTTGGGCGCGTCGCACCCTGTGCTTTCTGCCGAACACATTCTGTATCCCAACTGCAAAGTTTTTACAATTTGCTAAAACTGTACAACCGTTACACGGAAAATTACGGCTTTTTGCGCGGGTGCCTGAATCACCCAAGTCATCCGAGTTAACCTGCGAAGCACGGCTTCTTTATTCCTAGTTTTGTCGCTGCTACAGTTGTATTTCATTATATATCTGTTCCGCTTAGAACCCTTCGGCTATAATTCTTCCCGTCCGTTAGAAACTTACGTCTTTATTGCAGCTGCAGCTTTCTCCGACTGTACGCAAGAGTACATTATCCAATCGTTCGCTGCTCCTACTGCTTCGTCGTGCGATCATCAACCAAAGGCAACTGTACTCACAATGAGCCCACTGCTCTCTCTCTCTCTCTCTCTCTCTCTCGCTCTGCAGTGTGTGGGTGGCTGACACACGTTAACTTCGTGGTGGTGATTCCAGCTATAATTGCATTAATAAGGCGAGAATCTTCTGAGGCGCGAGGAGAGTCTTCTCTCTTGTCGACTGAAAAAGAGTTCGCTCGTAGTCTCGTAGTTTCGTATTTTCGTAGTAAGAGCCGAAATAGCATGGAGCCTCGTAGTCTGGGTATAATAGCATCCACATAAGTGTAGCGTAAAGTTATAAATAAGTGTATACCGGGCACCCTCGGCCCGTGCTATTCCGCTATTACGAGACATCGCAAACCTGTCAACGACACGTCGTGCAAAGAAGGCCCGACTACGAAATTTACTCGTCGCCGAACTAATTTCCGGTATCGGTGAGCACCTGCCGAGCGCGATCGCTATCCTCGGGCAATTTCCAGCCCTTGCCTTGACAGGGACTGATACACGGGAGGCACCGAGTCCAGGTATTAATCCCTAACGCTATTGCCGGCATTAGCGAAGGCGATGGTAATGCCGATGACGTGCTCGCGCTGCTAGCAGCTCCCACCGTGTCTTCGGGAGATGCGAGATGCCAGTCAAATGCCCCCCCCCCTCTCCGCCCCTCCCTCGTCCCTGTCCCTTCGACCCGAAGACAGACTCGCCCGTTGTCCTCCTAATGGGCTGCGCATTTCTCTGTCCGCTTTCACAGTCAGCTGATTATGACATGTTGCTCGCGTCTGCGATTCATACCGCGTGTTCCAGGCACCGGAACGTCATTTGCCCGTCTAATGATTCGCGGACTTATCTGCCGTTAGCCGGAGAAGAAGAAATACAAATAATCTGGGGGAGTCTGATGAACTGGCTCTTCGTAAAAACGATATGCATGAATTATGCCCCCGTGATACTCATCTGCGTTCTCACACACGCTGGCTTTGTTTCCTATTTTGCTCTACTTTCCTCTTTTCGGCTCTTCCTTACTCATTCGACATCAACCTTACGATTCCTTCAGCTAAATTGGATTTTCTTTTCGAAACCAACTGCCAATAGGTTAGTCGAAGGTTTGAGCGGCAAAGTGCCCAGGATCGACGTCGAGCGTCCGCAAGACGGAGCTGCAGCAGAGCCACCCGTAGATCCATGCGTGCGTGTCTACGCACACTCGCGTTGCACGCCCAATGCGACTCAGCCCAAGCGTGCATAATGCGTTAGTGCTAAATTTACGTTCTGGCGACGTGATTCTAGACGTACGTGGGAGGACCCACCTCACCTTCAGACTCCTGTCTGTTGCGCAACGCGTGACGGTGTTGCCACTTGACTGACGATTTGTTACTCGCAGCTTTACCAATGAGTAATTGCGACGTCCTCTCTCGCAAGACGCCTCGCGTCGTTCCGTTGACGACTCGAGCGACTCGAACCTGACTGTCCGGATTTCTTGTCACCTATGCGGGGATCAAGGCGAGGACGCGAGGGTGCTTATTGCGCAACCAGACCGACTCAAAATTGAACCATCGAGGTTACCCTGGTCGGTCGAATTCATCAGAATTGCATATAAAATTGAGTCGGCAAGCCGACCTCTTACAATTCTCACATCGAAATCAGAAACTCGGCAAGAAGAGAGAGAGAAAGGGAGAGAGAGAGAGAGAGAGAGAGAGAGAGAGAGAGAGAGAGAGAGAGAGAGAGAGAGAGAGAGAGAGAGAGAGAGAGCTTTAGCGCAGCGTATAATCCAGTGCATTAATTACGCGTCTAGTCATAATACTGTCCGACGAAAGAAGCAAAGGATGCACGCGCGTTCTCTGCATTGTCAGCCGAATTAGCAAATGAAGCAGCGCGACGCGAAATTAGTGGTGGAAAGCGTGTTGCAGATGCAAGGATGAAGAGAGTAAAATGGATGAGGAGGAGGCGGCAGAGTAGAAGCGAACCAAAGGCTACGTAGAGGCGGACGGCGCAGAGACTAAACAATGGGGAATTTCAACTCCGACGCACTCCCACTTTTATCATTCTTAAGGAGCTGCTAGAGGCTTTCGATCGGTCAAAGACGCCGATTGACGCTTCGGCCTTAATCGATAGGAGGGTCGCGTCCCTGAATCTTCCGGCGAACCGTTTGCTCGGTTCCAGCTGGGATCTGGGAGGAACAGGCCGTTTGCCTCAGACTCTGCCTTTGCCTTCCTCGATGACACCTTCGACTCTCCGGGTCTCTGTCTGCAAGATGAGAGTCGCAGAGAGTCGAGGAGCTTATTAGCTTCGCTCACAGAGAAGGGCAATGCATAGAATGTTGAACGTAGAACGTAGAACAGGAGCCGAGTGCACGCCTCCGTACGGATCGTGCTCACCGATCTCGCCCACTTGGGATAATTGTGTAGAAGACTAGGTGATTAACTGACCAGTGACTCGCAGATTGTGGGTCGGCGATCTATTTCGATCGAAAGCATTAACCCCTCCCACCCTATGGCGACAACGACTGGGACGACGACCACGACGACAACGACGACCAAGACGACCAAGACGACCAAGACGACCAAGACGATCACGACCAGCACGATGCGACGCCTGTGGATTGCGAAGAGCCTAACGGCCATCCCCTAGGTCGATGGGCTCCTTTTTTGGCAGAACTTATGGAAAGATTAATGAGAAAAAAGTAGAGAGGAATGAGGAAGAAGAAGGGAGTATAGGGTATTCTTGCTTTATTCTTTACGGCTCTCGCTTTGAAGCTGATCCGCCTAATTCCAGGGCATGAGAGTATAAGGTGCGATCCGTACGTCTGAGCGAGTGGGAAAGATTTTGATTTTTAGCGGCAGAGTACTCTGTACTAATTTGGTTTTGCGGGTAAATGTTTCGAAGAACGCACTGTAACTTATCGTCAATCAAGTGCAAGTACATATACGCGCAACGCGTTATGAATATAAACATAAAGAAAATAGTAGTTGCTAGGTGGCACGCGGCACGCAACATGCGCCACGCGGCCTGCGGACACTATTATTTGCCTGTAATTTATACAGAGCTGAGATAAAGTAAGTTATCTTGTAGCGACGCGGTGCGACGAGACGCGACGTAAGGGGCAGCACACAATGCACGAGCAGCCGCTAACATTCGCGTGCTTTACTGCCCGACCTCCCGCTCTTCTTCGCCTTCTCCTTCTTCTTTTTCTTCCCCTTCTTCCTTCTTTTCTCTTTCTCGTCCGGAGCACCGAGCGCACTCTCCGTCCGTGCAGCTTGTTCATTCGCCTTCACCCATTATCACTGGACGCAGTCGTCAGTTGTCATTTGTCATTTATTCGAGAGGAAAGTAAACCTTAAGATGAGATGCTGCCAGTTTCCCAAGATCGGATCAGCGGAATCGTTTGGCACGCGAGCATCCGTGGGTGCGGCCGGAGGCTGTGCACTCCCTACGCCGCCAACTCAAATAATTCACATTGTCCGTCGGGAATGGCTCGGGGGCTTTCTTTTGCCAATTATTTTGGGACGCAATGCGAGGAAAGAAAGTCCCGCGGCAGAATAGATCGCACGATTTTCTCCGGACTAATTTAGGAGTGTTAAGCTGGCATTACACGCAGTCGCACGGCGACTTGACTATCGCGCGTCGCAGAACGCGTGGGACTCTTTTTTCTCTTTCTCTCTCTCTCTCTCTCTCTCTCTCTCCCACTCTCTCTCCCCGTTATTCCTCGTGGCCCCGATCGATCGGATCACCGGCAGACGAGACGAGAGCCAACCCATGGATCGGCTCCTCTTCCTGGCTGCGAGGACATTTCCAGGCATTTCCAGACATGTCTATCGAGGCCGATCCATCTGCCGGATAACGGCAGATTAATGACGAGCGGATTGCCGGCAACGAATCAGCCCCCGAGCGTCTTCAGGTTGCGCTTCGCTATTTCCTGAGCCAAGGTTCGAGTGGACTTGGAGTTCCGGACGGAGCGCGAACAAAGAGAAGCCGAAGGTGCGAATCTTCGGCGACAAGCTCGCATCTCTTAGCCTCTCCCCTTGGAGGCCTCCCTACTCTCATCCTCCTCTTATCGTTAGGTTGGCTTAATATCGAGCAGGCGAGTGAAGTAAGGCCAGAGCTGCCCGCATATGCAAGCAGCAAATCCAACCTTCGCTTGCGAATTAATGCTGGCCAATGTTATTAGTGCAGATCGCAGTCAGATAGTGCTGGCGCTCGTGTGGTTAAAATAAAGATGATGAATGCCTCGCCGACTCTTGCTCAACCTGGATGTAGATTAATATCGGAGCCTACTCAGTTGCTGCTCACTCCGTACTACCGTACTACTAGTATCTTACGTCGACTAGGATTCGTTTTCCTTATCTTCGGCATTCCAATCATCAATCGTTGCGACTGTCATATTCGGATTTCCATCGCGGAATCCTCAAGCGCTGGGCGCGTTCCTTCGACAGAAATGAGCCAATGACCACGTGGGCAAACGGAGTTTTCTATAAATTTTCATATTTTACCGGTCGATTTTCTTTTAACAGCTCAGGAAGGCGAACTGCTCGTTATGTTTCTTTTCGCGGGAGAATCCCTTCTCTCTCTCTCTCTCTCTCTCTCTCTCTCTCTATCTCTCTCCGTTACCCCCCTTCTTCTTCCTTCCGCGCTTCTCACCCCAGTAGCATTGGCCTGGCGGAGCAGCGCGTTACTTCAATTATCGAAGCGTTCAAAGTTTAAGGCGTTCGCGTCGCAGCCATGTGGATCGAAATGCAGGAAAACGACGGCCTCTCGGATTCTCATTGAGATAAGCTGACAGGCGCTTAAGATGCTAATGCCTCATTGTTCGAGCTCGGCCGCAGAAGGACTTCGGAACCTTTGACAGCCCTTCCAATGGGATGGGCCCTTGTTAACCCCGTACGTGCGTTAAAGAACTGTCGCTGCAGTTAAATTAATTCGAATGGCCGTTTAAGTCATAGACGACGCGATCGGTATCGAACCTGCTTGACTTTCTCCTACCTGGACGTCGATTTGGTAGGCAAATCGAGAAGATCAATCAAAGGATGGACCTTCCGGTTGGGTGACCCGACCCGGGTCAAACGTTTGACATATATTTGTTTCAGGTCCGACTTCAGCCGGTTCCCATTGCCGTCACGTGAAGAAACGGTGCGAACAAAGACGACAAGCCGATCAGCATCCCACGAGACTGCAGACACGTCACTCTTGACTACATTCCGAGACAGCGTCTTCTCGAATTAGCGAAATGTTAGCGGATGGTAATTAGTGTGATTATCCGAAAGTAATGTTGATATCCATGTAAAATGGCCGCTGGTATAGATATATCCTATTCGCTGCGTCTTAAGACGGTACCATTTCATGTAGCGTTCGCTCTATACTTTTCTATATCAAAGACCGAATTTGGCCGCCAATAAACCCTTTTTGAGGGCCCTCAAAGAGTCCTTTGTTATCCTCCAGGTATCGCGAAGGTAGTCAGATGTGGTGATGTGCTCGAAGATTCCAGTCTCGGTTGTGCAATTGGCCTCATTAACGAGTTCAACTTCTGGTTGGTCGTAGCCACGGGCGAAGACGTTGTAGCCATCGGGTCTTGTAACGTTTGACGTTGACCGATGCACCGAGACGGCCGATTGTGTCCGCAGATTTCACTCGGACGGGAATTGCGCTAAAATTAGGATGTGCAATGCTCGCGATATATGCAATCTACGCAAAGTCCGCGATAGACGCAGTTCGCAATACGTTAAGTACTTGGCTGTCCTTGGACGATGCGCATTTGTCAAGCACAGGAGAATGGCAGCTGATCGGCCGCCGTGTCGAAGATGCTGAAGACGCGCAACGGCCGGATCCAGTCTCGTTCTAAGAAAACTAAGGTGACTGTAAGCATGTACGGTGAGAGTAGAGTAGAGGGATGGTCGAATTATCGGAACTGTCGGAGGAAAAGTCACGATTCGAGTATCTGGTCGTTCTCCGCCAAGGGCGGATCTTGTCGCGTCCAATGCATGCGTCATGACTCATGAAGTTAATGGTGGGCACAGGGTGGGCGGATAGTCGCGAGGCTCGATCATATCGGCTTGAGATTGTCTGCTGCTGGATGCTGCTGATTGCTCTCTGCTCGCAGTCGACGGTAGGTGCTGCCAGGTGTGGTGCGTGGATAGCGTGAGTTGGAGAATTGGTTCGACGTGTATTCCGTGAACGACCACAACTGCATTTTCTGCTGTAGGTCGTGCTGCTGGAATCGGTGCATCCTTCGTAAACGTTGCAGGGCTACTATGAGCAGCTCCGCCTTGCTGCGCTGATCTCTGCTGCCGGCCCATTAACTATTAAGCGAGCAGATATGCATATGAGCCCAAGCGCGTGGGCTCGCTCCAATCGCATACAGATTGCTGTGTGGTCAATAGAACATTTCGATTTGATTGCGTGATATAAATAGAAAATAGTGACGGAGAGGCGATAGGCGATAGGTAATTGGCCGGATTCATATTGATGTCTCGACACCATTTTGCAGCGGCGCCTTGTCCAATCGATTATCAAATTTATGAAAGTTTGTTTAGTCCGCGAGTCAAGATTTACGGTTGCCGACTGACGCAATCGAGATCTTCCGGTTCGTCTCGTGGATCGAGGTTCTCCGTCGAATCCACCTCGCGCGGGAGAAGGACGATGTTCATCCGAATTTTCAATCGCTCAGAGATTTCCGATAAAGCGGCCTTGCTCAGGTAGTCGGATGGTCGGATGGTCGGATGGTCGGGTGGTCGGGTAGTCGGGTCATCGAGCAGCCGACGTCACTCGGTGGCTAGAATGTCGCAGCTATTAGTCTGACCATAGGATAATAAAGGAAGAAGGAGCGACAGGAAGACGCGCGAGAAATAAAGAGAGAGTAGAAAAATATGGGCGGCCGGCAGTTTCCTTTTCTCTGCACCCGGTCGTGCATACGAAACGAGCATTAATGAAGCAATTAGAGAGGAGTGCTGCTCGTTTCGAAACGAATGTGCTCCTCGAGGATCCCAATCCGAATCTCGATGCAGTCGGCGATCTCACTCGGCAGGAGGAGGAGGAGTGGAATGTGTTCCAGGGCGCAGGGACTTATTCGTCGGCACGCGAGAACCGCGAGCTGGAAACGAGTCTTGGAAAAGGTTCGGGGGTGGCGGTGACACAGCCGATGAGCCCGTGGAAGGTGCACGTGTCCAGAGACCGAAGGAAAAAGATCTTGCTGCGGGAGAATCTCTCGAGACTCTCGCGCTATCTCGATTACGAGACGGAGTTTTATCTCGCATCGTTTGACTCTCTCTCGTTAGTGAGCAGCGCGCGCGAGGCACAATAAATTCGGGCAGTCCAGAGCATCCATGTTGAGCAATTTACAGGTAGGACAAAATGACCGAGCTTTTGGTCTTGGGCCGAGATGCGGGGACAAAGGTCAGGTGGTTCGATCGCTCGAGCGTTCGTAGCGGCGGGTGATTCGACTTGCTATTGCGTAATTAGCGGATCGGAAGCGAAGGCTCTGTCGTCGCGTCGACATTTTTCTCAAAGATGAGACAGCTGTGCGCAGAGCCTGCTTCCTTCAAAGTACGTTGGCTCATCTCGAATTATAAAGGGCTCCAGTCCGAAGGAGAGAAGAGGACAGAGATCTTGTTTGCGTTAAGGGCACGACTTAGCTTCGCCTTTGGGTTCCCATTGATCCGCAGCCTCCGCTAAGAGTGCAACAACTGGAGAAGTGAAAAAGTGAGCCGAAGTAGCCGCCGTCTTCCTCTTGTTCCCCGTAGGGTGTAGCCCGAAGGGCTAGGGCACGCTCCAACCGAAATTCCGAGTGAGGCAGTAGGGAAGTAGCAGGGAGGGGATCCCTTAAAAAAAAAAGAAGATTCATTCAAAGCCGAAGAACCGCACGGCACAGAGTCCCTGCGCCATACGTCGGATTTCAAGGTGATCGCGTACGTTGCTCCTCGCGTCTCCCTTGGGACGAGGGGGATCCTGGCTAATGCATTGACGGACGCTGCGTCTACCTGAGTCGGGGAGAAAAAGGGCAGAGGATGGCACGCGCCAGCTCGCACTCTCAGCTGATCGAGCAGCTGCCGCCCTTTGCTTTTGCTGTCGCTCTTAAGCCGGGTTAGTCACTCGATCTCTTCTTGGTCTCTTGGCATTCTGACCCCCCGATCTTATGAACGTTGTCGGTCCTGTCATCCAAGATGAATGACAAGGCGCATGTGTGTTCCATCCAACGGTGTGGCCCGACGTGCGATAAGTTGATTTTTTAATTCTGGCTTCTCTCAAGATCCCGGAACGTGATAACTCGATCCGCGGAGGTTTCTCGATTCCCGAACACTCGGACGAGCTCAGTTCCAGTTCTCCCTGCGTTGGCAAGTAACGGTCGCTCGAATTTCCTTTCCACTAGTCGTTATTGGAACATCTTCTTGTTATAGAATGCGCGGTGGTCAATATTTGGACAAGGCTAAGGAACAATGGAGGATGGGGGTTCGTAGTCCACTCTGGGCCGGCCGTCGGTTCTTCTCGTTCATCTTTGTTGGGGCTTGTCCTGCAAAATGTTTACCATTGTAGGCAGCAGACGAACTGCAGCCGCAGCTGCGGATCTTTAAGATCTTTTCTTAAAGTCTATCCAATCGTCAATATCGCGCGAGAACTCGGTGCACCGAAAGAATTACTTAATAGTATTGCTCGTTGGCGTGACGGGCAGCTGAATCGATTAGCCTAGGAAATTTATTGAGACGCCTTCGTTTTCTCTTCCACTGTTACCCCGTATCCTATATTCTCCCTAGAACGATTCTGCGATTTCTGTTAATTGGACGGCGAAGCAATCGATGACGAAGTCAGAGCTGCAGTCTGGCCGATTAACCCATTATCGATATGATTATTTATATAAGCGGTTCAATAACAAGTTGCCTTTATTCCGAAGGATTCTCCTGAAACTCTTGAAGAGGATTAATGTCCAGGATAAGCAGTCCGGAACTGGAATTGCAAGTGTCACGCGTTTTCATCGAGTCAACTTGGCGACAATCAAACCCGACGCAGCGCCGACTTTTTTCTTTTTCGGAAATTTCACGATTTCTGATTCTTGAATGGCTGCTGAAGTCGAGGTTTTCCCTCCTGGCAGCTTGCCCTCATTTAAGCTACGCTGCTAATTTATCGAGAACGTGGCAGGTATTCCAATTTGAGTGAGAAAGGTCTCCTATGCGTAATAGACAAGCCATCGGCCATCGGCGGTCCTTCCTCCAGCCATCCCCCACTATCGACAATTCTATCGAGCTCTTCGAAGCTGGCTTCTGCTCTTTTCTTTTCTCCTTTTCTCCTTCTCTTCCTCCTCTTCTTCTTCTTCTTCTTCTTCGTCTCTTCCTCCTCCTTCTGCCACCCTCTCTCGTCCTTAATGCGAAGCACTTTAGCTTCTATTAAGTCCCCGCCGAAACAAGCCGAGCCTATCGAAATACATGGGTCCTCAGTAAATTGTACAAGCGTTCCTGCCCTCCAGATTTTATCATCGAGTTAAATATGGGCTAAGACGTTCGACTCCGTGATTAGGCAATAGACCGCATCCGATGCCGATAATAGTGATGGAAATCGGCTATTACTCGATCGCTCGCTGCCGTTTCTTCCGTAGCCGATTGAATATCGTGACGGATACTTGCAAAATCAAAAGGAGCGATAGAAACTATCGTGGAAAAGTAAGTTCCTGAATAAAGACGAGGATCACTGGTCGAATATCAGTGGGTGACGATGACGTCGATGAGGTCGGCGATGTCGACGGCGCCTCAGGTGTATTAATAGTGCTAGAGGAGCGAGCACTCGCGAATAGCAACGAGGAGCTGCGAGATGGTGGCAAGTGGTGGCAAATGGTGGTAAGTGGTGGTAAGTGGTGGGAGGCGACTGTAGAACGAGTAGAGAATGACCGATGCAAGTTGGCGCTGGCGCCGCTGTAGCAGCAGGATCAAACTGACAGGATCATTTCGAAGCAGGTGCTTCGTGTCATAACCTGGTAACGTTTCAGCGGCAGGAGGTACCAGGAGATTAAGAGGAAGACGTGGTAGTAGCGGGTATCGTATCTCGACTTGTCGAGACACCACCCGCGGAGAGCGCTATCTCACTTGACCTCCTACCTACGCAACAGGTATACTTTTCTTTCCTAATTATCTATCATTCTATCATCCTATCATCCTATCATCCTATAATTTTATGTCATCCTTTCCCCTCCTGATATCCGACGCCTACGACCTCACAATAATCGACGAGGCTATTTTCAATGATATTTAAGATGTGAATTTTTATTATCTTTTGAAAATCACAGACATGCCGTATCGGCCGAAGATCCACCTTAAAATAATTCAGAACGTCGAGATGATCCAGCGGTTGGTTTTATCCAAATTCTTAAGGGAATTGTAAGATAGTTAATCTTCATTCAAGATACAGGTTAACTGATGCAAAAAATCGTACCGCGGTGCGTGCGCTCGTTCGAAGTCGCTTCGACGCTGCTTCCAGCTTCCACGCAGGACCACACAGCGGTATCGTTCAATTTATATTTTGGGCGGAGTTCCATTATTCATTGCCGCTGTGTCTCAGGGATTGCCATTTCGGCCATTTTTATCATCGATCTTTGTCATTCCTGCCGGCTTCCACATAACTGTACACATACGACGACTCGCACTTAACTTATAAAGTTTAATTAATCTCAGATATATCGATACGCGAACGGAGGAGGGTCTCTCCTCCTCACGTGGCAATTGTTCATCGATTGCGTTTACCTTATCGTTGGAAAACCGCGAATTCGGAGGATATCATTTTGATAAGGTGAAACTGCTAAAAGACGAATGGCGCGCATTGGCTTCTCTTTTGTCCTTGTGTCGCATCCGTGATAAAATTTCTAGAGACTTTGCTTGGTGGTCATTTGTTTCGCATCAGCCAGTTATTCCTGCCAGCCCGTGGAGTCGATGATGATGATGATGTTGTACAAAGTGGGCAGTGAGTAGGTGCAGGAGCTGGACATTCGTTGAATCGACATGGGAATGTCGAGTAGCAGCCGAGAACGCAGAACGAGGAAAACTTAAAGAAGAGAAATTGTCCCTCGCTCGGAAGGTTTCATTCGCATTGGACTATCTCTATCGAAAACTGTCCTTAGAAATTCACTGAATATTTTAGGCTGACTTCCTTCATTTTTCTTAGCGTGGTAGCGTACTGGCGTTGCAGCGTCGCATCGCAGCAGCGCAGCAACGCGGCAGGGCGTGCAGCAAATACAAACAGCGGGCGCTGCCACTCAGTGGCCCGTAAAATCTATGAAATATTAATAATGTGCCGACTTCTCGTAAAGATTCGAGGACATTGGCGTAGACTATGCCGTCGATTTCCCGGTAAGTATCCCAGCTAATGCAGCGTCGGGCTCTTTGTGCAGACTGTGCAACACGAAGCAGCTCGATGGAAAAAATAAATTTGACATCTTGCTGCTTTGGAGTCGCGTGTCTGGTGCTGGGAGCACAAAGAGGGAGGAGCACTGATGATCGAACAATCTCGAATTATTATACAAATATTATGAGATTATAATCAGAGGCAGGATCGAACAAGACATTCGATCGTCTTAATCCGATGCTGGGCAGACTAAATGGATGTTAGGTGACGCACAGCTCATCGGGGCACTGGGTTTCCTCTAATATTTTTCTTACTGGCATAATCACCGATCGTCACTTAGGATTTTCATGATTCGTGACTTCGTAAAGATGACGTCAGTAGGTAATTGCCTGTAATTCACGCAGCAGTGTTGCCAGCGGTGCCGAGCTGCCTCCGAAATCCTTGCCCGACTCGCTCCGATATCCTTCATCCTGTTCTCTTCTAGAATCTCCATCAGGACGAGGTCGGCCGCCTGCCGGAGCCTTTGCTGCGGAACGCGCCGCGTCCTTCCGTCCATCGCGGCGTCTGCATCGCGGAGTCTCGCTTTTCCCTCTTTGCCCTTTTGTCACACGACCGGTAGAATCTTCTGGATTTACGTGGAATCGAGTGCGCAGAGATCTTGAGCTCGATCGCGACCAGTCGCAAAAGCGGGTGGATGTACGCGAGGATGATTAAAGGCCATTCCACAATACAACGGGACACGGGACACGTAACACGGCGCGGTATTCAATTGTATTTTCGCAAAATTCCATTAGCGTAATTCGCGCGGCGTTTCCCATGCGGCCGGATTCCCTTGGAGCGGTATTAATATACTGGGCTTGTCACAATCGTTTGGTAAGTTGGTGGCGAAGGGAGTCGCCTTGTTGTCGCCTCAGAGGAGCGTCCATCTCTCCCTTTTACTATGCTTCCGTCTTCCATTTCGACTGACGCGCTTGCGTGTGGCTGCGTGTGCGTCTCTCGTGCCCTTTGAGCAGGTGAATAATATGCATAATGAATCGAGAAGCGGCGGAACGGCAGGGCGTGGCTCTCGGGATTCTGAGCAATGACTCCCCGAATTAATCCGTAATCGATTATGTGCCCGACAGCTAATTAGCAGCGGTCGGGCAAGGAGAGAAGGGAGTGAAAAGAGGAAGGGGCCAAGGGGACTGCACCTTCAGGCCCAAATCTTTTTATCGATTATGCTCTATCTGGCAGTGACTTCTCGTGACCTTCGATCTCCCTCCGATCTGCAATTACGCTTCGCGCGTAACTTGTCGATTGCCACTCCAATCGCTCCAATCGCTCCGACACACATGATAGGACCGATCTCAAAATGTTCTCAGAGGATTATGCAGATGGAAGGGTTTCTAGGCGTGAGCAGCACGATTACGTGGGCACACGTGCGCTGGTATCCTGGTATCTCCCACATCTTATGTCCAAAGTCGAAGAAGCATTTTTATTGTAAAGAGGCGACGGCGGTGGCGGCGTCGGCGGCGTCGGCGGCGACGGCGGCGACTGCGGAGGACATAATGGAAACCCGTGTATGGCGCTGAGTGACGATTATGTTTCATCCTTATTATGATATCCCTCTTATTATGATTATTCGTATGGTGTTGTGATCGTTTCCGAGGCCAAAGCCGTGACACTCCCTCTGGCCCCTGAAATTTCCATAAGCAATCGTCCACGAGCGACTCACTGCGCCACATCGTGAGCAAAGCCGAGCAGCAACGTGCCGCTTCTATAGTATATGACGAGCTACGATCTTATCCGGAAGGAGAAGCTTCCACCGGCAATTCCAGCAGTAGCGTCCTCGTAGTTATTCTCCTGATTATTACAATGATCCCATCGTACGAACCCCTTACTCGCGAACGGAATTCTGCGCCAATGCAGACTCTTCGATATTCTATAATATAATAACGATCGTGCGTCTCGAAGCATTTCTCAAACGTCGGACATTGGCCAGTTTCCATCTGGATAACAAGAGCATCGAGCTCTCCAGAGTGTAGAGTGACGCGCAAGGGAAATCCCATCGGGGTATCCTCGGGCGCCGATGAGGACACCTCGTTGCTGGAGGCGCCTGGAGCGGGAGGAGGACAAGAGGAAGCCCTCCGACTGCTCGGGTGGCTCCGTCCTACCTCCGTCATCCATCACGCGGCCGACGGGCGACAGCCAACTCGGCGTGGGAGGTTCTTGTCTTTCTTCTCATACTATAAACTTACCTACAACGTCGATGGAATCGCGATACTCGGCCGTTCCTCGTTGGCCTCCCGTCAACGCGTATCGTTCACTGGCTTTCGTTCGCACTTTTACACAATTTCCTTATTAAGCTGCTCCTAAACGGAGCACGCTGTTACGATAGTTCATGCGAAGAGGGTCGCGCCCGGTCCATTCAGTCTCAGGTGCAACGCAATCCCTCTTACCGATAACATCTATTCAAGTCGAACACGATCTCGAACCACCGTTATCTCCCCACTAGTGGAGCTATTTCAGGCATTCTGTCCATTTGCCTGTGTGCACCGGGCTACGTGCCTTAAGGCAGAAATCCAGCCAAATTGGATAACTAATGTCAAGATGGACGGAAAGGCAGTTCGAAATTTAGTTTCGTTGAAAAAGAAGGACGAATATTGAGGAATTAAGAGAGAAGAAATCTGAAAGTCGAAACGAAATGTATATTTTCTCATCGTTTCCAAAGTTAATTTTAATTTTTTTTTGGAATTTCCATTTTCATCTATAGCGGGAAAAAGAATGAGTATACGAATAGAGAATTATAAAGATCGTGTCTCGTAGCCGGCTCCATGGATTCGATGGACGACGACCAGTGGGCACAACAGCCATTAGTGATTCTGATGAGATTCTTGGTGGAGCAGCAGGCCTGTGCCTCCCGGTAAGTGAGCCGCGGGCATTTTCGAATCGAAGCGTGAGTTGAGCACCAGCAATAAATGAGTCGATCTAAAACTAATCGATCGAACGATTAAGATCAGGCTGGTTGGCTATCCATCACGCGGGCGACGTGTCACGTTGTTGGTTGGTCGGTTGGCCCAGCGCAGCTTTGCCCATGACGCCGCTCGAGAGCCTCTCGGATGGTTCCAGCACCCTTCGGGGCTAATGCCGGGCTAATTTACCTTACTTTATATTACCTTGCCTTGCCTTACCTTATTTTGCTTTAAGTTAGTTCATCTAGTACGTATACGCCGTCCTACGGAGCTGGATGAAAAGATTGACTTGCCTCCATGTTCGTTAAGCCTGCGGTTGATGTCGACTTGACTGATATAACATCCTTTTGTTAGCTAACCTGAGAAAAGATCATCGTAGAGTAAACTGCGACACGAGGAAGGGCAGTGAAATGCATCACTTTTGGCAGAATCCTTGAATGTTTCGCCGATCGGCTATTGGATGGCTTCGTCTATTCTAAATGATCGGTGAATGATCGGGCATCGCTGAAGATTCTGCAACGTGCAACGTGCAACAGGCGACAGGCAACGTACAGGCAACTCTATCACTCTGTTATCTCGGGATCTCCCTGCCCACGGATATGTGACTTTCACGTATTAATTAGTGAGCTACACGTAGGGGCTTGTATCGTTTAACGCGACAACGCTGCATGGTTTGTGCTATACGTTCCTCCCCGCCAGTTGACATTTATCGTTGCGCGGTCAATGGTTGGAGATGATCCTTTTTCGCCGCCGCCCCCCAAAGGACATCCCCGAGATCGTCGATATTCTCATTCGAACGATTAGATTCCTTTGCTTTGCCTAGATGAGGATGACGACGTGTAGATTCATTGCCAGTAGAGGAGCAACGACAGCATCCGCTGATGCTGACAAGTGCGCCTCGTCAAGAGGAAGGACGTCGGCGTTCGCCAGAGGACATAAGAGTCCATTTTGACTGTTCGAGTGGCAAGTATACTATGCATAACGTGACCATATGTTCGAGGTATCATCTGCGGTGCTGGCCAGCACACATGTCGGCTCACGCATCGCTCTCTAAACGACCAAGTCACGCACGCCTCGGTCCTTCGCTCTCCTCCCCAGCTAAGTGAGCCTTCGAGGATGGTGCTCATGTCAGCCTAAACTCGGGCTTTTACTTTTCTTCGAAAATGACTGCAGGCACGTCGAAACTCCTCAACGAGACAGACCATCGGCCAAGCTCTTCATGGGTCTTTTTATTTGGTCTTGATTATTCGAATTCGGCTCCGAACGTGGGTACATTGTGATGGAGGTTGCGACCGAAGTGGCCATAGGCCATTCAAGGGGAATTCGTATGCGAATGCGAAGGCGGTGGCGGCGACGAAGGCTCGCGTGCGCATGATTGCACCCTCCAGCTCCTGGTCAGGTGGCTGTCTGCCAGTGGTCAGTGGTCAGTGGCCACTGGCCAGTGCAGAAGCAGTGCCCAAGCACCTAGAGCGCAGCGTGGATGCCTCAACCCGTTTGTACGCTGGCGGCCCTCTTGGTCACGGATGGGTTAGTTCCGTTTTTGAGAAGGTGCGCATTGTAGCCAGCACGCACACGCACACGCACACGCACACGAAACACAGGCACGATACATGTATAGGCGCGCATGCACCTAACGAGTCGCTTGGAGTCTGCGCTGATGTCCTTCGGCGGCGACTCAAGATCAACCAGCCAAGGGATCTTGCGAGCGAGCATTGGGCAACCATGAGGAGGATGCGCTGTGCGCCGGTGATGATGAATGTGCGGGAGCGCCGGAGCACGCGGACGAGACAAAGGTCCGGAAGGGTCTTCCAGAGGAGGATGAGACCGAGTCTTGGGACGACTCCGAGGCGTGCGTTACGGGCATTAGTTCGCGTCGCCCCCGCTGCGCGGAAATTAGAGCCAAGCGCTGCTCAGGCTCTCGTGGATCTAACACTGGGGTGGCAATGCTGCCAGCGACGGTGGCGGTTGCCTCTGCAAGGAAGGCTCGGAAGATCCAGGATGAGGCGAAGGGCGGCTGCGACGATGGAACGGAGGCAAACGCGATGAACGACCGCAATCAACGTAACACTGCCTTGCGAAAATTGCCTGCAATATCCTTGTATATATTATCCGCTAGATGTTTCTACACGACGTTCTTCGGGTCAGAGGTCCCGGAGTAGCTTCGAACGGGCGGGTGCGTCGCACCAGCTGCTATTGCCGAGGGAAAACGGTGAAGGTGTCCTTGACTGCGACGATTGACGCTGCTGGAGTCAAGGAAGGTATATTCGGTAGCGGTAATTCAATAATAATAACAATATTGATTTAATAAAACTAATCCCACAGCGTCCATCTAATTTAGCCAATAAACGCAACCGTCAGGCAATGTACATTTTATATTTACGAGTTCCTTCTCTCTTTCAGTCACTCGTTATAATTTCCTGAGAATTTTGAATATTATCGTTATCAGCATCATCGAAAACGAGAAAAAAGTACGCGTGTTCAGCCTACAAGAGGCTGGTAGCGAATGAACGAAGGAACGAACGCTGCGAGATGATAAATCTTTTGGGAAGGCACTTTCGAGAGCGGTGCCCTCTTTAAAATAATCCTCGATATTGGTTTTGACGCTGCCTCCGGGACAAGAACGTAAATCATCGGAGTTGCCTACCGTGAGTCGAGAGCAACCCAGCTGAACCAGCAGTCGAGATATCTTGACTCATTATCGTGACGTATAGTGGTTGGCGGTCGGAATTCAACGGTCGACGCTCTGCGTCCGATATTCGCTCGCTTCGTCGATACGTTACTTCCGTTTCTAATGATTGGTCGAGGTAATCCTTTAGCATTTCTATCGATTAAGAATCTTCGACGCCCAGGACGCCCAGGACGCCATACTTCTTACCGCGGAGCATCCTTAACTTGAACTTTTGACTTTCTAGCTTTTTATCTAGTTCCTTTACATCTTTCTTCCATTTTTCCCTTTAGATTATTCAACCTCCGTAATTGGGCTATATTGCAACCTGCGTTGAATTGGCGAGTTGAGTCATGGAGTTTAGGAACGGCAAAGGATCGGAATAGGATAGGAGGCGAGCTCTCGATCTCTGTGCTGCTTCTTGAGGTTTAAGCTGCCGATTAAAAGTTGCGCTAAAGTTTTCGACACTTGTCGTCCGCGAAGTTAAGCCGGTGGGTGTTTAAGGTCAGAAAAGTAGGAAGGTCGTAAAGGGCGTTCACTGAGTGCGTCCGAGGGCAGTGGAGAGAATGATCTTCCCTTCAGAGTCGACTGCTCCCGTTCACAGTCCTGGAAACTTGCAAGAAGCTCTTTGCTTCTCAGCTCCTGCGAGCAAGTTGTCGCAGCTTCGTTCGATCAACGTATATTATTACGTTTATCGGGTACCTGTGTCTCTCTATCCTGCCGAGAGACAGGGAGAGCAAGAAAGAGGAAAGAGAGTGAGAGAGAGAGAGAGAGGGAAACCTTTAGGAGCAACGTTGGCAGAACAAGTAGAACCAGCAACGGCATCGGTAGTATCACACAGGAGCATCTTTAATCGCATTGTCTCCTTAGGGGGAAGAAAAGAACCATATTAACAGTCAAGCGATGGCGCACGCACTTGACCCGCTGGGGTGTGGATGCAACAAAAGGTCACGCTCTAGGTCGATCCAGACGAGAACTCGATCGAGTGGAATATTTAGTGGAGCGCGTGACGTATTTAAATATCGATTTCCTCCAACAACAAGGAATATAACAATCTGCAATATTCTAATAAAAGCCGAGTAAGAGAATCAGCGACAACGAGAACGCGAATAAATCCGAGAAGGAGAAATAATTAGTTAATTAGTACAGTAGGACAGTGGCCTCCCATTAGGTTTGCGTTTTTGGAATTGTAGGGGAAGCCGATTCGAAGAAAACTAACACCTAAGGTAGTCCGCTAATTATAATCACAATATTAATAGGAAATCACGGATTAAACAGCCCGTAATAAAAAATTTCAAAATTCTTTGTTCAAGGATAAATGAGTGAATATATAATATAACCTCAATATACGGACCGACAGTCATTTTATTTTACCATGCGGAAATGAAAATATTGAATTTTAAAGTAGCTCATTTTTATAGGTCGAGTACAGTGGAAATTCAAACTTTTAAATCTTTTATACTACAGATACTATACCGTAAATCATTTTTAAATTTTGCATAGACGAAGATTTAGTTTAGCTTAACCCTCCAATAGATTTTAATCAGAATTCATTGCCCTTAAGTACTTATTTCCAAACACGCAGTCCTTCTGCCCATGTAAAACAATACGCTCGGTAGGAGCTACCAAGATTCGCATTATCCGTGGGGATAATGCGAATCTCCCGAGGCGCAAGTTAAGCGAAGACTTGTGACTTGTTTACACTTGTACGCGAGCTGCTATGTCATTAAGGTAACACGAGGATCGCACGCGTCAGTCAGTCAGCGAAGACCCTGCGCGCTTCGGTCGAAGGATATGCGACTTGGCGTAGTGAAGCAACTGAAAAAGAAGTCGCGCGAGTTGTGCAAGTTGCACAAGACTCGCAGCTGGATTATCGCTGGGACGCGATAACGTTTGCAAGTCAAAATGATACAGAAGAATCTTTTATTGTCTTCCAGAGCCGCAAAACTCGTATCGAAATTTAGTTCTTTCTTCATAAGTGACTGGGTAGTAGGTATAGTCTGACTAGATGTTACGTATGGTATTCACGTAGGTTATAGACGCAAATGTAGGTGCGCGGTCGTTTCGTCAGAAATAAAATCTGTTTTCTCCTAATTCCTTCCGCTCGGCATTTCATTCATGTATATGCAATAAAGCTTCTGGTCACGCGATCCCGCGTCGCGATGCCTCGCCCAATGGCGAACCGATGTACAGAATTTACAAACTAGTCGGTATGCACGCTGGCGCGTCGGCCCTCGTCGGGTCTCGTCGGGCTTTGTCGGGCGTCGTCGTGCTGCAGCTGATCGTTCCGAGTCGCTCTCGTCCTTTTCCTTAGATTCGACTCGATCGGGGCTCTCCTGGGCCGAACGAGACAGAGCCAAAGCTCCAGCGCTATTAACGAGCCGATCGCTGCTGTCCTTTAATTTGCTCTCGCGTCCTCTCGCTCTTCCACCATTGACTCGCAGGAAGGAGCCGCCGAAGAAGGTCTCTCCGAGTGAAACCTCGCGACTGGCCGCAGGACCTCGTTGGTAGAAGCATGAGCACTCGGGACGACAGGTGGATGTGGGTGCCGAAGCTAGTAGTGTGTTAGCGTCAGTGGCAGGAGCCGCACCAGCCGGCAGGTGAGATCACGGACTACCGTATACTTCCTGACTGGGTTTCTCTTTTTCGTCGGCGCATCGTCGAGTTAATCAGCATCGCACTCCCCCCCCTCCCTCCCCCCCAATGATGCACAACCCGTTTCGCTCCAGCACTCTGTCACCGTGTGAATCCCCTCGAAATTCTTCTAATTGGTCGACCATTATTTCTCGTGAATACTTCCAACGGGAAAAGGTGGCCTCCCCTCCTCCCTGCCCCCTTCCCCCTCCAGCCTGCTCCCTCGATTTGCTGGATAGCGAGCTATCGGAATATCGGTGCGACTGCCCCGAGAAAATTACAGAACTTGTAAAAGCTCGGAATAAAAGAGACTCGTTTAAACCCGCGAAGCGCCATACGTGCAACGCGCTGGCATCCGGTTATCAACGTATTTCTGATCGCGAAGGCGCCAAAGGATACGATTCGCATTTACCGAGAGGTTTGCCAGTCTCTTGGCTTGAGAACGATCAAAGGGAGCCGCCAATAATTAGAGAAATATGCGCCTGATGTTCACGATCCTTTTTGTCGTCGCTGCTCCTGCTGGTATAAGGGCCGATCATTCGGGAGGAGGTGCGAAATTGTTTAATCTTATCGACATGGCGTCGCGGGCACTTCGAGCTCTTTCCGATCGTCTCCGTTAATTGGTTGCTTGGCAATAGCGCCGCGCAATCTATAAAGTATCGTTAAGCTTAATTGGGGTTCGCCACTTGGGATTTAAACGTCAAAGAGGACGAAGCACGGCAAGAGGACGTCCCAGACGGAAGTTAGGCACGTCAGAATTTGACCCAGTTGCACTCGACGACGCTGCGACAACAATAACATTTGGCGGCTGCGGCGAGCGAAGTGCGCGAATATTAATGACGCCTCTGACGTTCGGACAAATGCGGAACACTCGAGTCGGTCCACCGTCGAGGCAACTTGCGGAACGCCCTCTTGCCCTGTTGCGCTCCTGCGCTTCTGCGCTCCTGCGCTTCTGCGCTCTTGCTCGGAGTCCTCTTGCCTGCGGGGCGGCAACTGACAGTCGTTCCATTGCCGCGCTTGCATCTCTAACGGCAAAGTCTGGCTAATTCTAGGCCGCATGCGCCGCCGGGAGAGTCGCCGAGTTCGGAGTAAAGTTCCCTGGATTATTTCCAAGAAACTTTCGTCGACGCTCGGCGCCACTTAGGGCAGATTAGGGGCCTCGGCAACTGCGCGACGCTCACTTCGGGACGTCTTCATCTCGCAAGGATCTCATTGAATTGGAGCGTAAGTCAAGGTCACCGGAGGAAAATTAAAAATTAGGATGGTCCACCGCCCATGGACAGAGCGCGCGTGCTCTGCGGGCAACGTACCCGAGTCTCCTGCGGAATTACAGCATCACGCAGGGTAGATCAAATATCCTCCTCAGGTGGAACATCGAAACCTGCGCGCATTAGATGCTCCCACCCGATCTCCGACAGACTTTCCCAGACTGCTCCTCGCAGGACAGACGCTGGAAGAGCATACGCCCGCTTCATCGTGATAAATCGTAAGGACGGTGTCCTAAATAATGCGAGGTGCCTGGCCGTTGGACATTGCCCGTGAATCTTCGCGCATCTTCTCACTCTCTCGCGCGCACGCGCACACACACGCACATGGTTTGTTGCTTCTTCGCATACTTTTGTAAATTATCGCACCACTTGGTTGAGCTTTCCTTCCTCTCGGATATTCTCATGCATCCTCTCGTGCTCTCGCTCTAGAAGCCCCGAACGAGCCGAACGAGCAGAACGAGCAGCGCACCGAGAGCTTTCAAGAGCTTCTCTCGTCTTGATACGTTTATCGGTTCGACTATTTTTATCCGTGCACCCTCTCGTAAATCTCTTCCCACTGGATGACGTCGCGTGCGAGAGAGTCGTGTTTATGTATATTAGAGCCCACGTAGTCCTAGGTCGCGAATCTTTTCAATAAAATGTCTCTTCTCGAGAGCACGGTTCCGTTTGTCTCTAATCTTTGGTAAAAACATTTTTAAGAAAATGAGTTACAAAAACCGCTGCGGATGTAAGTGTGTAGGAAGATTTTTGTCATTGTGTAGAAATTTGCCGATCGCTTTAATGTTTTTAAACTTCTGGGAGCAAAAAAGTGGGAGAGAGAGAGAGAGAGAGAGAGAGAGAGAGAGAGAGAGAGAGAGAGAGAGAAGGAGCAATTAATATTCCTTGAAGGTTCCGAGGTTCCCTCAGTTCTACGGAGCTGATTATAAGGACACTGGATCCGAATGCTTTTTAAAGGATCCGTATGTAACAGTCCTTCGAGTCTTCGTATAAGGAAATGCATTCTGAGCCCGCGTGATCCGCCACGCTAATCAATAGGCTAAAGGTCGTCCCACGCAGCAAGATTACATCTCGCAGGTGTCTATCCAGTGCCCTCTTTGTCACGTGTATCTGATTGAAGCTCATGAAACGGCGGAGGCAGCGCGCTGCGACTATCTGCTGGTGCGACTATCGACTACACGCCTAAGAAGAGGCAGAAGGCACGAGGAGAATCGCGGTGGAAGCGCAGCGGATGAGTCCAGTGACTGAGGAAAGAGAAAATATGAAGGCACAAAGATAAAGCGGAAAGGGGGGAGGGGTGGGGGGTAGTAGGGAGTGATTAGGTACGGCAGTGCGGCCGACGAGAGTTCAACGGCGTCGTACGCGCGATAAATCTTTGGAGTCAGGTGGACGATGGTCATCAGCTAGTCCCCACGTGTACAGCCGGAGCAAGTAAAGCTCGTTCTCATGGTAGACGGCCTAGCGACGACCTTCGACCCCGATGGCCACAACTTACCGCTCTGGTAACGCACACCCGCTACGCTTTCTACGATCCGGCATTCCTGGACAACTAGTGGCTTTGGAATACGCAATTCCTCGGGCAGGAACTGCATTTCGTCACCTGGCAATGCGGACTGCTCCAATCCGTTCGTTCACCGGAGCAGAATCTCTCTCTCTCTCTCTCTCTCTCTCTCGTTCTCTCTCTCAGCTGTGCCCCTCTCCGCGATATCTTTTCCAATTTCGAATCTTCGAAAGTATTATGAAGGGAGGAGGTATCGATCTCCGGATCTGCCCTGATGCTGCGAGAGAATACGAAATGCTGACAACAAAGAAATCCCCAGGGGCTCTCGACTTGATATCGCGTTGCCATCTTGTCAAATCCACTGATCGTAAAACTTGGACGTCGAGACGCCTGCAGAGTGCGATATTATCGCAACGACCGAACCACAATGGCAAACGTATTAATTAATACGAAATACGGGGAGTCTTTGGGGACAATGGACCAAGACCTTCATAACGGGAAATTTGCTGTGTTGAAGTAAGTCAAAGAAGAGAAAAGAGCAAAGACAGATTAACAGAGTAGCAGGAGGAACCGAGCAGTTGGCGGACTACGCGCGCCGCCTTCGCGAATCTCACGAGAGATCTCTCGTGTGATCTTTCGATGGATCTGAATTTCATCGAAGGATCGAAGGATCGAAGGATCGTTGGTTCGCTCGATCGGAGCTAATTACCTCGATGTTCGTGGGACTTTCGAGCGCTTCTAAGAATAAATTATAGCAACGGAGCAGTACACTTGCCCACGGCGCTACCGCCATATTGGTTGCATCCTTTGGCTTTTATCGTTGTTTAATCATCTTCATTGTGTCCCGTGACAAAGATGCGCATCATGCCTTGCCGTATCTCACATTTCTGCTTGCTCATTGTCCGCCCGGTACCGCCCCGTCTCCCACGAACTCTTCTTGATCCTCCTTTCACTCCTCGCCCCTCTTTTGGTCACCTGTCGCCCTTCCGCCACCATAACCAAGAGCAAGCTCAAGCCGTCTTCGACCTCGAAGAACGCACCCTGAACCCACTTGCCCACTCGCGATGGTCGCTTCCATTCCGCAAAGAGGAGGTCTCCATCCGCGTTATCTCCCCATCTGGTCGTCCTGGCCGGATATTACTCAGCGAAGATGACGTCGTTCTTCTTCTTCTGGAAAACTTACGTAAAACCGACCGAATGTAGAATTGAGACTCTTTTCTCTAACGCGTTTATAATGCGTTACAGCTTCTTGCGGATCGTATCATTAGTCCCGGCACGGCTGAGTTATCTCGTCATGTGATACCGTCGAGATGAGTCGGTGTGGTTCTTAGTCAAGAACGTCGAGAACTGCGCGCCGTTACGAAACTAAAAATGCACTCTAATCAACCGAAAGAGCAACGCTAAGCTTTTTGTCGGTTCGCTGTACCGAGCAACTGATACACCGAAGATGATGCGATTTGCCGGCACAAGACTTGCAGATTTCTCCACGCGATCTACGAGTAACCGGAAATGGAAAAAATACAAAATCCAGGCTCTTCTGGTTCTGCTGATTTTCTCTTCTGCCATCTCTTTCAACGGAAAGTCGTAACGTCACCTGGACAGACCGACAGAACAGCAGAGCAAAAACGCTGAAGGTCCGGAAGTCCCTGCAAGAGCATAGATGAGCGAATGGATTTTAAATAGGCTTCTCATGCTTCTTTTCGCCGGTCAGCACGCGCAGGGCAATCGTTAACGCAGAAGGATGCAGAAATTCGGTAATAGAAAAAGAGTCGCGTTATCCCAGCTCGAAATGTCCTTTCAATGTTTCTCGAATATTGACTCGACTCGTAGGGGTTTAGCTTTATTGACGTTACCGTCGCTCTCGTACAGCAGTCTACGTAACAGTAACATCAAACGTACAATATGTACATTACATACGTTTCAGAGCGTTTCGTCGAAAGGATATTGCATCACTTTTAGAAACGCAACGACATCTCGTAATTTTGGCATTTAGTGTAAGAGATGCACATGGAGGATGCATGCTACTCGGCTTGATTAATTACAGGCCAGCATCCGGGCGAACGTTCCCATTGACAATGGTGGCCTCCCGAGAGCAGCGAGAATTCGAAGATGGAGCACCCAACTTTTCTCTTCGGAGAAGACCAAGTCTAATCATTCAGAGTTTGCAGAAGTACTATGCGTTGGCTAGCTGGACACTTGGACAGGCAGTCAGCCAGTCAGCCAGTCAACCAGTCAACCAGTCAACCAGTCAACAAAGCACGCATGTCCCGCAGGCATTCGAGAGTGTGCGTGTGTCGAGTTAAACTTTCACGACCTGTTCCGGAATGTCCCGCGAGTCTGTATTCTGTATTCTGTACTCTGTACTCTGCACAGAGTGCCCAACCGGTACGAGGACCAAGTTATGTCCCGGGTTTCATTGTTCTCAACGTTGATAGCGCGTGTCTGGCTGTAACGTCGTTTTTGTCGATTCCTCCGACGAGGCGTGTCTTATGCTTATAGGTTTGGTATTTATTGGATTGCACGTGCGAACCTGTGGGTGTTTTGTGATTTAAGCGTCTCGCCCGCGACGATAGCGAGTTTCCTCTCTGTCTCCTTTCTCGAGTTTCTCGACTCTGCATTATCGAGAACTGGCGGACGGGTTTCAGGAGGAGGAGGAGAAGAAGAAGAAGAAGAAGAAGCAGTACGGCCAGCCGGCCACGTTGCTCTTCTTATAAGAAGCAGATTTGGTCCTCTGACGGTCCAAGCGCATATTCCTAGATTTTACACTTTTGCGAATCCTGCAGGTTCTGCGAGTTCTTCGAGTGCAGCAACCTAATCGAGGGTAGCAGATTATGATTTTCTTGGGCGTTGATGTCGGCATTCGCGAGCCCACGCATGCTCCATTGAAAGCAGAGGGAACGCGAGGCTGCGCTTCTCCTTGGTCCGGCTAGGTGCGGTTGACGCCTCTGCGGACAGGATTATTGTTGCAAGGTGGTAACTGGGACCGGTGGCGGCGACCATCGGTTCTTCCAGCCACCCGAGACGCTCTGGACCTCGTAAATCCGCGCATAGGCATGTCGTAAGGACGCCGGCGTGATTTGCGATTATTGACCTACGATTTCTTTGCAACGTGGCAGAAAACACACGCGTGCTTAGGCTAATTTATCTTTTATCGCGACACGCCAATACTATTGGTTCGAATTCATTGTTTCTCAGGCAACTGAGTCGAGCGCTTCTTATCGGTACGCGTAGCCGCACGACCTGTCATGAGTTTTTATCACTAATTTAGCCTCGACGTTCATCCGCATCAACGGACATTTCTCTTATTGTTAGATTCCGAGTGCTAAACCAATCGGTTACTCATAATTCCTATTTAATTTTTCAATCGTTGGACAAGCATTGGCTAATTAAAAGAAATAATGGAACTTTTTAAAGCAACTCAGTGGTACGGGACAGTTCGTCCTATCTGTCAAGAGTACTAGCATGTCCAAAAGGTTTCCCAGGCGAAGACGATGCCACCGAACCAAAAGATAATCATCCTCATAAGCGTCATGAGCCTCCATTTGATTGATTGCTCGATCCGTATCTGCTAATTCGTCTTCAGTTCCGATTATTCGATTCAAGGACCCAGCTTAGTCCTTCGTGCTCCACGCTGTCTTCAGCGGAGGAGTCGTTACGCTCTCTTCTAGTCTCTGCGCATTTGTTAGATAGATTTGCGCAGTTCTGCTTCCGAAAAATTCTCCGATTTACTAAGGTATATCAATAGATATCGCAAAGATAGGCTTCCGAAGGCTGCAGCGGAGCAGGATGCTGGGGCGACGAGGAAGACCAGGCTGGAAGGAGGCAGCGTGGAGAGGAAGTCGCGTGAGTCTGGCTTGGGCAGGATCCAGGTACAGCAGGTAGGTGCGCACAGGTGAGCGGAGAGCAAAACCAAGAAGATCAAATTTTCGGATGAAATTCGCAGGAGAATCGGATGGGAGTCGCATGTCGGTCCATGATTACTCATGATCCCAGTATCTCCCTGGCAGTCGAAACTCTTCGAGCCTCGCTCACTTTAATACGCGATAAAATATGCTCTCGCATTGGCCACAAGCTCTACTTAATCTTCGTTAATTATGGCTGCGCGGGTCGTCTAGTGCGCAAACGGACAATTAATGAGTAATTGATTTTGCGCACGCCATTCGCCGGGGAAAAGAATGAGCGCAAGACGAAACGCAAGAGGCGAGGATGCCGCCATTGGCGCACGCCTTGCAATTGCCAACTTGAAACGTAACTGTATTTTCGGTTGGGATCGAGAAGGCGAACGCGATACTTAAATTCTCATTATCCAAACTCTTTTTTCTTTTTTTTTCGTAGGCGGCCTTTTGCCTTTGCCCCGTTGGCCAAAAAATGTACCGACAGTGCGACAGACTAGACCGGCAACTTCCGAATCTCCGTTCCGGTTAAAAGGACGGAAGCGCCACTTGCTAGTGCTGCGCCATCATCCTCGAATATTAAATTAAATCGGGCTTTATCGATTATAATCGAACGATCGATCGATAACGAAATTGACTGTTGACGGGAGAGATGTGCGGCGGAAAACGCTGAGTTGTGATTACATTGTTGACCCTGAATGGAGCTGTCGATCGTCTATGGGATCTTAGAGTGCAGCGACTGAAATAGAACTTGGTCTCACTTGGGCTTCGCTCAGGCTCGCTCCAGGCTCTCTCGCTCTTTGCTCTCATTGTCAGTCGGGGATCCGACACCCACACGGGTGTTTCGTCTTTTGGTTTACTCTCGTACTCACTGGTACCGGCAGCGTCCCTCTTCGTCCCTCTTCGTCCCTCGGCGAAATTTGCAGGACAGGACGACCAACAAGTGAGTCCTGCGCGCGCAGGACAACTTGGCGGAAGCAAGGGGGCAGGGGGGAGGAGCTGCAACTGGACCACGCGGCTCCGAGATGTAACGTCGGGCGAGGATTCAGCCCCGAGGAAACTTTCACTTGGCGAAATCAAATTTCCTAACGTTACGCTCATGAATTACGAGACAGGTTAACGAGAAGAAGTATCTATATTATTCTATAGACTCCGTGGGTTCGTGCGAGCTCGTTATGGACCAGCAAGAGATAAGAGGATTGTTCGAGGCAACCGTACACAACCGTATTGGTAGACGCTAACCAATAACTAATAACTAACCTAACCAGCGTTAGGTCTTTGGTGGTCTTATACTCGTATAGTGCGGAACAAGAGTGCCGACACTGATGTCATTGGCTCCTGAACGGTGCGTCTTCGTTGATCCGCTGCAGGTGGATCGGGAACAAGACACTGTTACCACTCTAAGGCTCTTCCTTCACACAGCCCTTCGCCAGGACCTCATTACAATTATTATGTATTAGGCAGAGCGAAGGACTCGAGTTAATGAGAACCTAAATAAGTAATGGCTGGAGTTTCCGTCCATGAGCCACAGTCATAGCCGTCAACTAAGATCCGCTGAGCAGAGCGCGTTCGCACGGTTTTGAGATGTTTGCGTGGAGAGAAGCGTCGTGATGGGAAAGCTGATCCCAAATCGGGTCCTGCGCAATAGATTGTCAGTGGGCAAGTAACGTATGTACGAGGAGATGTGTAAGGACCTTCCAGGGTACGAGGAATGCTCATAAATTATCAAACTTATGCGCCCCCCCTTCCCCGTATTTTCTGTGAGCGCCATTATCGGTAAACACACTATTAGCCGCTGCAACCCATAAGAAAGCTGTGTACCAATCTAGCTCCATAAAACTAGCAAGTGTCCGGTAATAACGTGCAAACGCCCTATCCATCACGGGCGCTGCGCGGACAAAACAGTTAAGCGCCTATCTGCACTATCTCCAGCATCTCCAGCATCTCCAACCTTTGCCCGATGCTTCGTTAATGAACGCTGCTGCGGCTGTTTGCTCATCAGTTGTGATCTCGCAAAAACCCAGAAACCCGCGCTAAGCCTCTTCTTCTCCGAAGATCCTTCGGGACCATCTAGGAGGGAGAGTTCGAAGCTGCATCCACTGTCTGGAGCTGAACTTCCTGAAGTCTTCTTGAGCAGCGTCTTGACACTTCTTCTTTAACACGAGGATTCTAGGACGGTCGGAATGGTAGGCACCTCAGCCCTCCTCGTGGCTCGCCGTTCTATTACGACTTCACAAGTGACTAATTAAATTCTTCGAGAGGACCAGTCTCGGACTGTTCACACGAACTCCAGGTTCCACAGGGGCACGCCCCTCCCACCCTGCTCGTCCTGGTGACCGCCTTCCTTTGCCCTGCAACCATGGACGTAGCCTCTGGCCTAACCTCGAGGTGGCTTCGCTGCGTACCGCATAAATCTACCTTAATGATATCACGGAACGTAGAGGTGACGCTATCTTGCTCCGTAGACGTGAGAACACTCGTGACGCCTCGAACGCTGGATCCTCCGTTTTGTAGCCGTTCGTGAACCTCAACCTGAGCTTTAACATTAACGTGAACACGAGCCCTTCCAACGAGGACATCAGGATCTCCTCGAAGGTTCCTATCTTGAGAATATTCTCCTCGAGCTCGGAATCGGATCCTCGCGTTGGCTGAAACGCGTGAGATGAGCACGCATTATTTCGATTTATCGGGAAAGGAACAACTAGGTCTTCTTCTTCTTTTTCTCCCTTCAAGAAGGAAATCGCTCCGGAAGGATAATTACTCCGGGCGAGGGACTCGTAAATTTGTCAAGCCTGACATTTCCCCTTTTCTATTTTTCGCAGGTCTCTTGCAAATTAGCCCGTTTCAATTTGTGCGCTTCTTATCTTGGCCAGCAGGTTATGTATCGGTTGACTCGTTAAATGATAAATAAGGAGCAATGTTTCAAAGGCAAGAAAGGCTCCATTATCTTATCGTAGGAGAGCACTCACCTCTTGACTTATGCCCTGAAAAAGGAGTCTGGTGATTCTTGGCTTCTTGGTCCCTATGCTCATAGCATAGTTCCAGAGATAGGCATAGCTAAGACTTGACTTATGGCCGAGTAGCTCGTTTCCTCTCCGGAATTTTGAGAATACTAGAACTTTAAGAGGTCAGACAAAGTGGTACAATTAGAAAGCTAAGGGGAATCACTGGGGGACGAACAGAGAGGCACCCTTCGGGTTAAGGGTGAGATCCCGCGTAGGTGAGTGAAAATGAGAATGGAATAGAAAAGAATGGAGAAGAACTTGTAGTGGAGAACGTGGAGAATATGAGGGGGAGCGGGGGCGGAGGGCGGGAGGGAGAGAGGAATAGTACGCGTGTTCCTGGGTGGACGTCGAGCAGTTTTGAAGCGGTCCTTCGGGATGCTGGGACAGGGCTCAGGATGCTGATACTCGGTGGGTCATTAACGAGGAGAATGTCCGCGAGCCCCCTGCTTGGCACTGCGTTGTCCCGTACGAAATAATAATGTGTTATGAAGAGCAGACACGAGACGCTCCGAGCGGTTGTAACGGCTGGAACGGCTGGAACGGCTGGAACGGCTGGAACGGTCCGAACGGCATAATGCACGGACGCGTACTCGTTACAGGACACAATGGGGTGCACGCTGAGCTCCCAAACTACGGCAGCGCTTGAATTAAAGCCGCCATCGCGCGTTCCGTGTCCCACGCTCCTCGCTCCTCGCTTCTCGCGCCTCGCGCCTCGCGCGAGATCGAACGAATGAGAAAACGAAGAAACGATACGTCAAGAGGGAATTTCCGTTGAATCCTTCTGGAGTACTCGGTGGCAGGAGTGGGGCTGCTGACACGCTCGACGAGTAATGTTCATTCGAGCGCTTTGAAATCGATTAGGAGTTTCCGATACTTTAAGAAGGTCGATACGCATCAACGTCGACCTTCTGATAAGAGTTCGCTACCGGTCGGGTAGCAGCGAGAAGCAGAAGGCTGATGACGATTGGAGAGCAGAAAAGGCAGGCAGGCAGCAGCAAGAATCAATGGCGGCTGACGGATAGTTGAACGGAGCAAGATGCGTCAGTGTCGCAACTGTCGCTCGGGGCGGCTAGACGGCCCGTTAGACGCGTATTAATATCGCCTAATGAATTCCCAGTAGTGCAGTCCCGATGTTCTACCGATGACACGTGACTGGTAGCAGAGAGTCGAGCTGTAGCTACGAGAAACCGACAATAGTGGGAGAGCAATTACCGTAATGGATCGCGATCCCATACGGGTGGTGGTGGTGGCTACTGCGAGAGTCCTGTCCGAGAATAGGAGCAGTTAGGTCGGTCTTCTATCCTCGTCGACGGCCACCATAGGATATTTGGATATGTGGATATTTGGAGATGGCCGAATGATGAACCTGCTGTTCTATAAAATACCACAAATCTTTTCATCAAATTTTGTGTTAGAACTTTGACACGCGGAGGTGAAGCTTCTCTCTTGAGAAAATATAGTCTCTGTCATCGGTGTTGATTTATTCGATACTTTAAGCAACAGAGATCAATGAGATTCTACAAATTTTATAAGATTTCACTTATAACGTCTTTCAATCACATTTCTCCACTTTTCTTCTTCCTTCTTGGATTTTTGACATATGTATGGGCCGTGTGTGTATGTGTGTGTGTGTATGAGCATCTTGAACAATCATCTGGTTTACTGGAATAATTTCTTTACGGGACAACGGTGGCAACGTGCGCGACACGTGGGACAGTAACTGGGATGCAGGGACGCCTCTCACTCGATCTTCGCTTCGTCGGGACGCTCGATGCTGCCTTCTCGTTCGCTGCTTACCGATGATCGGCTGTGAGTTCGCGGCCGACTGCGACTGCGACTGCGACTTCGCGAGCGGGCGACTCTCTCCCTCTGCTCGTAGCCGGCCGAGCGGCGAGCCCGATGAGATCGATGAGGATCATGGGAATGCTGACTGTCTTCGGTAAGATCCGGGCGACGATCTCCGAGCGGGTCGCGCGACAGGACGTCGTCCTCGAAGCGTCCTCGACCTCCTTGAGCCCTCTTGCGAGTGGCACCCCGTGTCCTTCTGCGTCCTCCTCTGCGCCGCCTTCGGCGACCCCTCCTGCTCTTCCTCCTGCGCCTTCCGCGCCTCCTTCCGCGACGGCGCCTCCTGCCCCTCCTCTCCGTGGTCACAGCTTCGTGCGGGTAGAGCGGCTGATTCGGCTCCGTGTTTAGACTGTAATGCCCATGCACGCGCTTCAGGATTCCGCAGGCCAAGCCGCGTCTCAGTGCGGTGTACATCTGCAAATTAATCGCATAATTATCTTAATTGATATCTCCTGATATAAATTAATAGAACGGCAACTCCTCGCAGAGGACGCAGTCTCTGTGGGAGCCTGAAGAAGGATGCTCGAAAGTCAAAATAAGAAGATCACCTGGCGCTGAACCGTTGGCTCCGAAGCATCGTACTCCGAGGCAAGGTAGTTCAAGATCTCCTTCGAGGTCGAGCCGTGGGCATCGCGCAGGTTCCTGATCGCCGAGACGACCAGGGCGGGCATTTTAGGCACCGGCTTCACCATTTTTCTGGTGGCTCCCTTCGAAGAGTGCTTTCGCTTCGTCGCATGGACCTCCTCAAGCGGTACGGTCGATCCGCTGCTGCACCGCTGAGGAACTCGATGGAGTTTCCAAGAAGTCGGAGGAAATTATCAATCGCATTCAATTTTTTTCCACTAACACGTTCGAGGATCGATTATGCATCCTCAAAATATCACAAAGCAATTTCAAAGGTAATTTAAATGTCCAAAGATTAACATCGGTGTGTGCGCGCGTTGCGTCTTGTGTAGCCCGTCGACCGTCCAAAGATAACTGAGTGTGTTGTTATCGGTCCTTTTACCACGTTGCTAGCCATTTCCTTTTGTTTCCATAAAGAGGATACGAGCGGATCAAAGTCTCATCAACCTTCAACTCTTTCGTTATTCATATTTCAAAACCAAATGCTACATTTTTCACCGGACTCGGGTTGAGAAATAGATGAATAGGATGCAAACGCAGTCTACGACAATCAGGCAGACGCACAGCTGTGTAAATGCAATAGTTGCTACCTGTGCCACCGTGGGCAATTTAAATGAAGTTAACGAATTACGATATAGTGCTGCTCCACGTCTTTCATCTGAACTGCTCCTTATATAAGATCGAGAGGAGGGATACTTAATCTGATAGAAAATAGGAAGAAATTCGGAATATCCGAGTAGGAGCACACTTGGGCATCCATGCCTTTCTTCGGATCATCCACTCCTCTTACGCATTTAAAAATAATGCATCAACGTACTCTTAGAGCTACAATTCGCGAAAGATTCATCGAAGCATCAGAGTGCCTGGGGCATGCCCCAAGGGACGTTGAGAAATTTGAAAGGACCGAGTCAAGGGATGCTGCATGAGTTCTCGAGTGTCTCCCATTCTCTCTTCTTCTTGAAAACTTGGAGCTGCGAAAGTGAATCTTGGAGCGATGTAATGAGGAAAGAGAGAGAGAGAGAGAGAGAGTGAGAGGGCGACTGATTGCATCCTTCGTGATCCTTCAAAATGGTCGAGTCGTTAAAGACGAGATGGAGTAATGAGTGAAGGGGAGCATGTACTTGTAAAGCTCTAGTCCAGTCATTTTTACCATCCTGAATGAGAGAGGAATTGCCAGGAAAACTTTCCAGACTCTCACATGCCTCCTGGTCGCATTGATGGACCAGTGAACCAGTGAACCGGTTGCTTAATCTTGGTGCTGCCTGTGACAGCCAATGGGGCATTTGTCTCCATCAGAAACATCGGAAGAAGCCATAGATCGAAGCTTCTTTAAATCTTGATCGTTCGAAGACATCCGAATTTTTAAGTTAATTTGGAGGAATCGCGATGGCATCTCCCGGTGTGTCTCTCGGCGCGTATCTCGTGTCGTAGCCACTTGGGCCAAAGAAACGAAGGCAGTTTGCGACACCGATGGAAATAGACTGAATGCTTCGTAGTCCTCGTGAAGCGAGAGACACGCTTGCCAACGTTCTGTAACTGTTATGAGTAGCTATAATAACAGTGGCTGCTTGAAGGAGCTCTCTCATTAATGGAATGGCAACCATGAATCGTCAGGCGAGACGCCTGAACGAAGCGTCGCGGGAGCCGAGCCTCCATTCTCAAGGAGCGAACGTGACTGAAATCTATGGGTCATGCGAGAGTCGTCGGATCTTCCGAAGAACATTAACGTGCGCAAGGGTGGCGATCGTTTGAGTTGCACCTCCGTTAGCCGGGCTGCTTGTTGTTAGACGCGCAATGCTCTTACAACTCCAGTCTTACTTTTGGGACTCTAATAAAGTATTTGCGTGAGAACGGAAAGACACTGCGCAACCAAGACGGTGGCGTCGGCGCACGACAATTGGCTCTTTTCGGCGATCAGTCGAGAAGTCGAGAGGGGCACAGCGAGGGTGTGATGACGGGAGAGATGCCGTGACGCTGATCGTGAGTGCGTCTAAAAATAGGAGGACACTTTGGCACGGTACGCTGCCCTCAAGAGTTTAGCGCTTGTTTACATCGATAAAGCTGTTGCGAGAATCGCAAGACTCCCGAGTGCCATTTCGAGCCATTAGTGGCTTCCTACATCAGCCACGAAACTTCCTCGCTTCCAACGCGCATTGATCTTACGAGGCTCATGCTCCATTCATCCAATTAATTCGATTCATCCGATCCATCCGATCTCAGATGTACTCCTCCACGGCTTTGCGACATCTCTGACTCTGCCGCTCGGTAATTTATGATTGAAATTTTCCCTGGCGAACATTGGAAACTTTTCATGTTGGCACCTTGCCGTGAGACTGAATGGTCAAGTTATGCGCTGCGTTTCCTTACTCACGGAGTGTTTTAATGCCTCCTGGGATGCCACCGGTGGAACCGACTGCTGTCTTTGTGACTCAACCCGTGTATCTTATTCTTATCAAGACCTCATGTTCTTTCCCCTACTGCAGTTCGGTTAAACGGAAAAGTTCAACTTGATTTCTGATTCCTAATTCCTAGACGCTTTTGGGTCGCAGGTGCGTAGGAGCGATGGCTTGTTTGAGATTTCATAGTTACTAGAGGAATTCGAAATTCAACGACCGAGACTACATCGTGCGATAGTACATGACTCCAATGTGCACCGCGTTAGGCTCGCACTTACGGCACTGGAGAGCTTGTTGGAAATATCGGGACTGCACCATGTATCTGCGTTTCAAAATTTCACGTGACTCGAATCATTTAGAAATTTACGAGATCGGCAACATTTGGGAACGGATGCATCGAAATCCAATCGTGCGATATATCATACTCTCTAATCTCCCATCCACATGGTAGGTGTACGCAGCCATCTACCGATTTATGTTCCAATGCCGAGGATCATACGAAGTCTGCGGAAAAACAACTGATACGACGACCAAGAAGACCAAGAAGACCAAGAAGACCAAGAAGACCAAGACGAGCGCGAAGATTACGACGGTGCTCAGTGCGAGACGCTCGCAGTGATAAATAATCCCTTGTCGCCAATTTTGACAGGAACTTTTTCCATCGAATACGTAGACAAACCCGTGAAAAAAAAGAGAAGAAAGCATGTGCATCTTCCTTCTGCTCCTTTTGTTTCTGGTCTTTCTTGCCTTTTTCCTCCTTCCTCCTCCTACTTCCTCGGTACGTCCCACCTTCCGAAAGCTTTCTCACCACCGCGAACGACGCATTCTCGTA
The DNA here is from genome assembly GCA_030142635.1 of Trachelus troglodyta. Lineage (NCBI taxonomy): Eukaryota > Metazoa > Arthropoda > Insecta > Hymenoptera > Cephidae > Trachelus > Trachelus troglodyta. The sequence continues at coordinate 654,098 of JARQTJ010000320.1, forward strand.
TTGTTCGTGCGTAACGCGAAAATACACGTCAGACGCGTTTCTTGCGATCCTCGGGTTAAAATGTTTAGTCTGACTTGGACGGAGAGACGCGTGTCTGTCCAGGAGGGCAGAGTGGGGCGAACAGGAGCGCCCCTCGGCGCAGACTCCAGTCTGTTCGCTGATTTGGATCCAAAACTGAGAATCCGAAAGAGCAGGAGTCCTACCAGAGAGAATACTTTGGCAGCCAGCACGAGACTTCTCTTAAATCATTGTGGAAATTATGCGACGACGCGACACGTGATGTCATGATGACATGATGACAGGAATCCGCGACAGGAACATCTGTTCGATTGTCCATCTGCGACTCTCTCATCCGGTTGTCATCTCTTTCGTGCCCACCATGCCCATCATGCCCATCATGCCTACCATACTTCCCATGCTTCTATGCCGCGTGTCTCTTGGTCCTTTTAATTGTCGGCTCATGGAGATATCGTCTTTATATCAGGCAAGCGACTGAAAGATCTTCCTCCTCCTCGTGCGATTGCCAAGGGCTTCGAAACGATCAGTGATATCTAGGCGACGGTAAGGACAGCGGGGGATGCATGGATCAATGGACAAGCGGAGCAGGACTGTGACTCTGGAGAATTGACGCTCGCGACGCTCTTTGCGAACAGCCGGACGACATTCCATGCTTATTAATATTGTCGTGTCTCTTTCGGACAGTGGTTCTCAGGAGGTGGATAGAGATCTCTTCCGATTGGCTGATACGAAATGGACAACGCGTAGGTATACGATGCACTGATAATGAACCTTTTAAATATAACTGTGATATCGTTGGGGACTGCCGATAGAGAACCGGTGGACACTGTCAGCATAAATTGCAATATCGGCGCAATTGATTTCAGAGAAAATTTAAAAAATTCACTCTATTTCTGTCGACGGTCAAACCCAAGCCACAAATATCTTTTACAAGATTTATCTAGCCAGACGATCAAGTCGATCCCACCTAGATCCCACCTAGATCCGCGCCTTAATATGTCAGCGTCACGCGGAGAGCAGTGTGCGTAATGAGTTACACGCAATACGACGCCCACGCGACGCTTGGCGTCGAGCGTCGAACGAGCTAAGCCGAAGCTGTCCTAGGGCAGCTCCGCTGCTCGGGATTGAAGCGTGCGTGCATGCCTGCGACGTCTTATATTTTCGCCCCTTAGAACGCGTGTTTGCGTCGCGCGAGACAATGTCGGACATGACGCATGTAGGTACCACTGACACATTATGTCGGACATGCCGTATATTATCTACGTTGCTGCGAACAATGAGATATATTTGCTACACTGAGACAGCCGGCTGTGGATTCCTTTCGTCGAGAGCCGAGAGAGCCGAGAACGCATATTTCGGTGCCCCTGCTGCTGCGCACATCTCTCGTGGATCAGCATTATGTCAAGCAGCGCATTGCTCTACATTCAGCTGACAGTCCCGCGATATCATTTCAATGCCTGGATTCAACGAGACTCGCTAAGAGTACTTCCGCCAGTACTTACTGACCAGTTGATAGAGGAAATATTGGCAGAGTTTTGAGAAAACAGAATATTAAGAAAGAGGAAACGAAAACAAATGAAATATAGATAGGTAATAGTAATGTAAATATAGATAAGTAGAATAAATTAACCTGATTTAAAGGTAAATAAAGCAGAAATCAGGAGAATAGTAATAACATTCTAAGTAATAGAGCAGGTTTAAAGGTAGTAGAGTCGAGCAATATTTACAGTCACGCATACTATCGTCCGTTAAGGCCACATACATCCATCCACACGTCGCCATTAATCTTACAAGGAGGCAATAATAATCACGCTGTATACGGTATCCGAGTACTAGAGGCAAACAACTAGACAACAGGCTACTTGTGGAAAGTGAGTGAGACAAAGAGAGAGAGAGAGAGACAGAGAGGGGGGGGGGAGAGATCCTTCTACGGTGGAGCAATGTAAATCAGCAAAGGGCTGAGGCGATCATCGTCTTAAACATCCCGGAAAAGAGGGCTGCTGGACTCTGAAGAATCACAGCGAGAGTGGCAGAAGCTAAGTCAGACACTGGCGATAAGTTGTTGCGCACGACCACTTGTTGCACGCCTCTCGAAATTCTTTGTTCTTATACATTAGTCTTTGAGAAAAAAGTTAAGTTGCGGCAATGGAACAACACTCGAAGTCATCGAGATATGGGAGTATCGAGAGGAGAATAGGATCGGCAGCATTCGGAAGATTCGACTCGATATTGAAAAAATGCGTCACGGGTAATATTATAACATATTGGCCGACGTGCCCTGCAAGCTGCTACGAGTCTCTGTATTTTCATACGCGTAAGCGAGGGAGACGCGGCTTGCGGCCGGCAGTCCGACTTCGGCATGGGAGGTGTTGACCATTTTCAAGTATTGCGGAATTAGCCAGAGTGGTCGTATCGTGTCCTGCCAGTGAGGACAAACATCGCGAGAAGAGTTTCCCCGGAAACAACGCATAGCGACCGGATGTCAGCCGGTGACAGCCCAGTTGGCTGGACTGTCGAGGTCAAGGAGTGTTGCTCCTCGTTTCCGGGGTAATAAAGGAGGATGACTGGATGGACAGGTAGACGTTGGGGACTTTGAGGCGTCAGTAACAGCTAATAGGCGATAGCGAATCTCTCGCGTGGCATTAACTAGCGCAATCGGTATGCGAAAGGTGCTCTACCTGCATGAGAACTCTCGTAATTTGATATTCGTCCCTCCCCGCCTCGGTTCGCCAGTCGTCCAGTCGTCATCGGAAGGCTTCTTGGAAAATCACAGCGGCCCGCATGCCAGAACTTAAAACCAATTAAGCCGGCGTGCTGTTCAAATTATTCGGACACTAGACACCAGTAAGGTGCCCATCTCACCCACCTCACCACCTCCGCGTCCGTAACGATTCTTTAAAGATTCCTTGCGTGGCCTCTCGTCATTCGTCATTTCTGATGTCGACGTCTTCCGAGTAATGCTCGCAACGGCTTCGGGAATTATGTGAAAGACGAAACGAACCCAATTCGGAATCCGGCAGAGATACATACGTCGCTGCATTCGTCGGCTACCTCGTCTACCTCGACCACTGCTTTGAAACGCGATCCGCAACATGTGGATTTATTAAACGTTGAAGGACGGCTAGATCAAAGCGAGTATTATTAGGCTATGACACGGTCACGCTGTTGCTGTTGCTGTTGCTGTTGCTGTTTCTAGTTGCGACTGCTCCTGCTGTTACCGTTGCTTCATAAAAATAGAAAAGCACCCGCGCACTTGCTTTGACATTTGGCCTCCTTAGGTTTTAATTACTGGCTTGGCACCTGGAGCATATCTCGTTTGGACTAGTTCAGCCGCGCGAGATGCGATTTGCTTTCGGAATTCTTCGACCTCTCTATATCAGGCTAGGAATACGTAGATAGGTATAGCCTTCATTTCATCTTCATTATCTGATTAATACTTCCACATTGTAAAGGTCCAATAGCTCAAGACGGCAGAGGAGGAATCAATCGCGGTTCAACAGATTAATCAACTAAATTCGAGAGGCTGCGATAATCGGAGACGTTCAGCGCTGTGAAAAGGATGGAGATTCACGGGTAGAAAAAATGGATCATCATAGAGCTTTATAGAAAGCTGAAAAAAAGTGGAGCCCAGAATACGCGAAGCAAAGGATTCCTGCATAGACAAGGAAATGTCAAAAACATTTAAAGTCGATGGCAGTTTCAGGAAAGAGCGAACGACGCGCGCCAGGTTCGCAGATGGAAGAGATATAGGCGCGCGGGGGGAGGCCTTCCGTTCGTTCGCGATGATGCACGATAAAAAATCTCATTTTCGTTGCACCTTGCGCTAGAGGAGGCCGTCTGCTAAATTATGTTTTCCCGAAATCGGTCGTTGCCCCGCCCACAGATCAAAGGAGCTCTCGCTTGCCTTCGGACCCGAAATCCCTGATCCAGGATGGATGCGCGCGTCTTAGGACTTTACGGTGATTAGTGTTTCGTGCCTCTGAAGACTCCGCCGTTGTGATGACTTTTCACACATGTCTATCCCTCACTTCAGAGGCCTCACCCGAGCCGATAAGACCGACGACACTGAGTCACCTCTCTCTCTCTCTCTCTCTCTCTCTCTCTCTCTCTCTCTCTCACACCACAGTCATCTCTTCCACTTCTCATCACTCTTTTTCACTCCCCATTGCGCTCACGGCAGATCATTATTCGACGCGTCTGATTGGGCCACGTTTGTCTTTTGAGCTGGAATTTCGAGGAAAGAGAGAGAGAGAGAGAGAGAGAGAGAGAGAGAGAGAGAGAGAGAGAGAGAGAGAGAGAGAGAGAGAGAGAGAGAGAGTACGTTTAAAAGTAATCTAGGCTTTGCATTTTCACGCGACAGTGCCACCTGCTCATTGTTCGCTTCGTTAAACGCATTAGCGAAGCCATTACTCTTAATTACCAAGTCCATAAAAGGAATCGTACATACTTAGTCTTACGACACTACCTTCGGCACACGACGTTTCCGCACGCCGACGCTGCTACGAAGCGTCGCTTCTTCTCGTTTCCTCGTAATACGAGAAGGGTGCGGCGTGTGCAGTTCGGCTGTGATAGGTTAGGTGAAAGACGCTTAAGTTGAAGGCGATAGAGAGGTAGAGAGAGAGAGAGAGAGAGTGGCTATCGGCACGGCGGTTCGCATACCGATGAATGAAGACTCGACCGGTGAATGAATCGAAGAATTGGAACGATTTCAGGGATTCGAACGGGCAAAGGGGCAGATCGTCCTCTTGATTTTTTTGAAAGATTCTCTGAGAGTCAGAAACCGGCTGTTCTTGCTGCTCGCAACCATGCGAGTCTTTGGCCCTCGGGCGATTTATGCAAACGACTCTTTAAAACGGGATATTTGCGTTAGGGATCGGTGCAATCTGCATTCGATCTTTGTTGCTGTTAGTACATGGCTTTGCGCGGCGGGTGCATTAGGTCCCCGTACAGGTGGCCCTCCTGCATCCTACCTAAGGAGTCTAAGGGAAAAAATTCCGAAGAAGATGCTCGCGGCGGGCTTCGCCATTCCTCTTTGCCGAATAATAATAACCGACTATTCGCCTGGCCGCAACTTTCCTGTTCTTCGTGCACTCCCGTCTCGGCAACCAATCGCGTTCTCACTGTATCTTTCAATAAGTTTTTAAAACCTCTTACGACAATCGAAAGCTCCTCTTCGTATCAGCAGCCCCGCTCTATTATGTGGCGCAGTGGCCGTAGTGGCGTCAGGCAAGACAGCAAGACGCACCGGATCACCGGAGTAATCGCAATCTGGCCTCCCTGCGAGCCACCGTCGCTGATGATGGTGATGGCGGCGCTGAATTTAGTACGCAATTTGGTCGGAACTATTTTATAGCCTGTCCGGCGAGAGCACGGGAGTACGAGCTGAGTAGAAGAGGACGACTGCGGCTCGTGAGCACGGCGAGAGGGTGTAAGTCGAAGAAGTCGGAGCTACACGACGTCGATGTGGAAATCTATAGGCGAGTCGAGTGTATGTATGGGTAAGCGCAAACCGTAAGGCCGCAAGAGATGAACGTAGCCCGGGGCAAGAGGAGAGCTACTGCGATTGAAGCGGCTCTTCGGACGCGTCCATCCATCCTACCCACCTACCCACCTACTCACCTACCTACCGTCTCGGTAGAATGTCTACCATCTACCGTCTCTTATTCTTGCCCTCCTAATGATAGCGTACGCACAAGGTAGGGGGCCTCGAACTCCCTCGAACTCCCTCGAACTCGCAACCGAGTGAACCAAGTGAATCGAGTCGAAGAAGGATCGAGCCGAGGGGGGCAACCTAACTACCGTACGCCTCCACCGCACTAAAACATTGCGCCTGCGCTACCTTGTAGGGTAAGATGGGGCAGCACGTAGCTCTTCTAAGTGCTATGCGGGGCCCGCACCATCTCGGCAGCCAAGCTGGTGATTACATCGAGGGTGGAATTCATTATATCGAAAACCCTTTGATCGGGTGTCCCGTAAAAAATTAAAGACGCCTCGAGATACACGCGGTTTTGCGCGCTTTCTTCTCGTTAGATACTATGAAGTGTCTTCTGCTTTCTCCAATTGTCCACATCTTTATTGCTATTCGATCTTTTTGTGAGCTTTAAGGCACCAGTGTTTAAGTGGAGCTTGATGCGTCATCAGAGCCGAAGATGGCGGCCATACTCCTTCGGTCTGGCTCGGGCGCTTTTTGCGATGTCTCGAGCGAACCTGGCTGCGCCGGCTGGAAGCCCATCGGCGGATGATCAGGGGAACGTGGAGGATGAGGAGGAGAAGGAGGATGGCGCTCGTACGTGACAACGATAATCAGCAAGTTAAGTGGGGTTTAATTTTCGAGCGGTACGCTCGAACGGCGAAGGGGAGCAAGGGTTGGTGGATCGGTTAACGTTGTTTAAAAGATAGAGGTATATGTGCCAAGATAACGAGTGGGGGTTGGGGGTAGAGAAAGTGACCGGGAGAGAGAGAGAGAGAGAGAGAGAGAGAGACAAGTAGAGGGGGGAAAGGAATGGTAAAAGGCGAGAAGAGGAGCAGGAGGAGGAGGCATTGAACGAGAAGTAGCTTGGTGGTGAAGTTCGCGACGGCAATGGACACTGTAGAGGCGCTGGTGGCGATCGCGATGAGGACGGCAGGACGGCAGGACGGCAGGACGGCAGTACACAAGGAGAAGCGGAGGCTAAGAGTGCGATGCGTGTATACACCTGCCAAGAACACGCACGTCTGTACATAGTAGAGGCGGACTTTGCACGACGGGAGGATGGCTGAATGCAATACAAGCCAGAGACACAAGAACGTCGAGAGACGCCCGCGCCACCTGTAATTGGGTCCAATCATGATGGTTCTCATTCACGGACCGAATGCGACTCAATACTGTCCGCATGGAGTTCTTCAATGTTTTCCCAGCAATAAACAAGTTTTCTTCGATGGCTCTTTCGAATTTGTGGAACGGTAGATCCTCTCGTCGAGGCAATCGCGGAGGTTGTCGATTGCAAATGCGCCCACCGACGAACTGGCTTCGCGAAAGCTCATGGTCGCGACTGGTTGAGAGTTCCTGGTTGGTTGCACGTACAGGAGCTACATCGCATCTCCCGAGGCAGCTGCCTCGACCCTCGCGTTGCCGTTGCTCAGCGCCCAGTTCACCCCACGCCGCACAGAGCGAGGTATACGAACGTTGATTGAACTCGATCAAACGAGTCAGGGATCGATCGAGCGGATGTTTTCGATCCTTTGGCTCTAAAGAAGCAACGACAGCACGACAGTTGGCCAGGGAAGTCCACTATGCTATGCAATACTAATTGTCAGGGTCGCAGAGTGGGAGGTTCTACGTCTGAACCACGTGGCCGGCTCTCGTCTTCGCAATCAAAACGCAATAAGACACTCCTCTTCCAGATAGACTCCAAGGCGAAACGAGCGTGGACGAAGGAGGTTTGGAGCACCACTAGAAGGGGGGGAGGAGCATGATCCTTGAGTAGGAGAAGCGGGAAAAGTGGGGGTAGAAGGACGACGATCAAGGTAAGTAGTGGTGTGTGCTGGAGGCGCGGGGGTAATAGAATACGTCGAGGGTCGCTTTGTCGGTGGCAGGAGTTGTGATACCGAGTCGATTACACCTCTGCTCCCTGATGCGATCCTATTGTGGGAGGTGATAGATCCAGACAGCCGAACAATGAGATCTAGATAAGAGCGTGCTCTTTAAATGACGCACCGTAATGGCGGCCTTGCGTCTTGGGGATCGTCTCGATCGTCTCGATCGTCTCGATCGAGAGATCGAGACTCAGCCGTTAGCAGAACCGTCAGCGCGCGCGCGCTCGCTCCTTCCGTAAACTCTTCTTTCCCTTTTCCTCTTGATATTTCTGTAAACGGGTCGCAGGTTGCTCGGGACTCGTCGAAATTAGCTCCTGCCGTGGGCAGAGGCTTTGCTGTCGAGAATCCCGCGTCTAGCGATACTCGGCCCCCCGGACAATCGAGGACGACGACGGGGTTAATTGTAAAAATCCATGTACCGGCAGTCCTACCGCAGTGCGCGCTTCGAAAAGATTATCTCAATTATGAACGCGTAAAAGAAGCAGACTCATGCCGACATGCTCGGTCATCGTCATCGTGAGAGCGTGGCAGAATTGCAACGTGCGCTATATAGCGCACATACTATAATACTACATGCACATGATATATAGACCACACGCCTCCACCTGCCGCCCTGCCGCCACATGGATGATGTCGATGCCGACTATAAAACCCGAGGGAAAGCCTAACTTCTGCATTTATAGACAATGAGTGTTATACGGCCGTTGTAACTCGGAATTACTAGGCAGCCGCGCGCGCACACAATCATCGGACAGCGCATACGTATGTAATAGAATAAGATTCGCCGAGCTCCGTTGCTATAAACTCATCTCTGCGACCACGTTCCGTCCTCGAAATTCCTCCGGGGGTTGAAATTTGACGTCGAAGCGTCCCGACGGGTCGCGAGTGGCGAGCACTCGAAGCCTTTAGGTACGCGAGTGTGCTTCAAGTGCGAGTCAGCCAATAATTCAGGGACAAAGCATTCGTAGCGCGTAAAGTTTGCGCTTGGTAGTTCATTAGGTGGATGCGGGCCAAATGGGGCAACGGCGGAGTAAAGCGGGCAGAGGGGCAGAGGCGGAAGAAGGGCCAGGGAAACCTCGGATTGCAGGAGCTGCAAGTTGTTAATATCGTTTCTGCCGGGTATATCTTATCCGAGATACAATCTTCTGAATGCCTCGCTAAGAGGTACACGTGTTTATCAGGCTTAACCTTCCTTCCAACCTTCTGATATATCTGCGCGCCGAAATTCGTTTAGACGCTCTCATAGATGGGCAATCGAATCGCGTTCTGCTTTTCTTGGTCGCCTTTAATATAACGTTAATACTGTTAAGCCTATTTAGATTATTAGGTTATTAGATTCATAAGCGCACAAGCGCTCGAGATTGCGGAGGCACATGCACATAGAAACGCAGGGCGCACGTAGGGCGTGCAAGGTGGGTGAGATGCACCACGCACGCGCCTTCCGCTCAGACACGCGCGTCACGTTCTCAAAATCGGCCCGCATTGCCTCTTGGCTGCGTTGGTTGCCTTGGCTACCTTGTCGCCGACTGAGCCGGGGGGATAATCGCCTCCTCTTTTTACCGAGTTCATATGTATAATATAGAGGGTGAATAGAATATATGTATAGCTCTCATAGCTCTTACTTAATAATATTGCCTGCTAGCCAGCTACGAGTATATCTATGTCCCCAATGCTACATTCGAATAGTCCAAAGGGAGGAAAGTTCTAGAGCTTAGGAGGATTTCACATAATCCATAGTATGATAAATTCTTAGTGGCTAAATTGTGCATCTTGTGCACATGTACTCGTACACGCGAGTGTCGGGACTTTTGCTTCGTAAGCACTTGCAAACTGCTACCTCTCTTGTCCGTGTCAAATTCTTCGAGGATTTGAAAACGATTGCGGTGTCCTCGAATTAGGTAGCCACGCACGAGGCTGCCCGAAGAGTCAGGAACTTGGCTTCGTATGTTACAGCGACTGGTGTAATAAGCTGTTAATGAGAATCTGACTGACTTCTCCGAGGGATGGAGAAGAAGGAGAAATCGGGGATTGGGGGAGGGGGGAGAAGAGGGGAAATGAGAAGGAGGGTAAAGAAAGAGAAGCAAGCGGGGCTGACGATTCGTGCCTCGCCGTGGACCCGAGCGGCCGGGTCATTTGCATATTCAGCGTTTGTCCGAGGTACAACAATAAAATGGCAGTAAACACGTGTTTCACGTATGTTCCGCGTATGCTGGATAGTGGCTCTTGGCAAGTCGTTGGGCCGTCGTCGCACAGGCGGTCGCGGCACAAGTTCATTCCACGAACTGTATCTGCGTACAACCGCGCTTGCACATGACCGCAAATTCTCCTGACCCACGCAACATTCGTCGCGTTCCTTTAGTTTTACCTCTTATTAGCCTCCATCTCCCATTTGCCAGCTGTCAACTGTCAACTGTCAACTGCCAACTGTCAATTATTCCCTGTCTCGTTGGCGGATTTCGTGTAGTTCCAACTCGACTAGAGTGTACGTCACCTGCGTATCCCGAAGAGATTCCAAGGTGATTCAAAATTCCAAGGTGCGAGAGAAACGCGAATAGTCTCGGGATCCCAAGACGTAGGAGACTCTGGTGAACTGCTGGTACAAGGAACTCGGTTCTTCGGGGAGAAGGCGCAGTTGTGCGTCGAGCTCCGCCACGTAGGCGAGCGATTGTCTGCTTTTTGCGCCTAGTTCGCTCGAGGGAAAAATTAAAATAGCCGAGAATATTTTTTTGAGCCTACACGAAAGGGTAGGCCGAGTATGTCGTCCGGGACAAGATAGCAATGTAATAGTTGGAAGGAAATACGTGCCGCGCGCGACACAACGGTCACTCCCTAGAATGCGCTCTACTCGCTCGACTCCTGTTTTCAAGCCCTTTCAAATCCTCTGGTTCAAAATGCATCCTGCGCCTTGAACCTAACTACTCGAGCTCCATCGACTCCAAGCGACTGATCCAGGTGAATATTTTGGAAAAGGTGCGCGAGGTCAATCGCGAGAATAAAAGTTTCGATGGACGCGCGCACAGTTTCCATCTTAATTCCCATCGCGCTCGAGCGCGATACTAAGCCGGCAGAGTGGCCCGATTACACGATCAGCATGACGGCGTGCTTTTGACGTTTATTTTATTTCGACAGATGGAACGTCTTAATCCTCCTCCGCTGCTGCGACTAGCAAAGTGGCCCTCGAGTATAGTAGAGTAGAATAGAGGTAGGAGACGCGGATTAGGGACTCTGGGATCGGGGTAGTGGAAGCTAGCGTTCGAGTAAAGGAGGATGGAACGTTAGAAGGAAAGATAGCTCCTTATCGGCGAAGGCGAAGAAGTGTCGATCGCGCTGAGGAGAAGCAAACTGAAAAGTCACTGAGTGAAATGGCTAAGCGACGTGGCCTGCGTTCTTCTCCAGCGTCCACAAACCTGACGCTTAAATCTTCGAAGGTCGATCCGATCGCGATCGACTGATTGCGACTCCAGTCGATTTAAAGAATTACTCGAATTCCAAGTTTATACTGATTCATGATAACATTGCAACGTTTAAGGAAAAAAGAGTAATGTAGGTAGGATGATCCCAAGCTTACCACTCGATCGCGAAGATGATCGACTCCCTCCCGCCGATAGTTAATACTTCAATGGACACACACGCGAAGATCGTTCGACGAGGGTAGTTGCTGAGGAAGCTGAGGAACCTCAAAAAAGCCCTGCCACTGCGCCCCCGTGGCTCCGTGGCTTCGTGGCTTAAAGGCGCGAACTCATGGATTCTTTTATTTCAACCGGTCGCGGGCAGCTTCCAGTTTTTCTTTTTTTTTTATTCAGGGCCATCACTACCATTCAAGAATGGAATCGACCCTTCCCTTTCGACATTCCTACCATTACGCCCGTAGATGGATTGACAGATACTGACTCGCGCTCTTAAGAAGCAAAGGCACTTTCGTGCCCAAGCTGAATCGAGTCGAGTCGAGTCGAACTAAGCCGAGACGAGCCGATCGAATCACTATCAGGAGACTCAGTCGAGTCTCACGCCAAGTACTAGGATGTTCTAAGCGGCGGGGCTGCCACTGCCATGTATCGAGATGCACTCTGATGCACTCTGTTGCACTCTGATGCAGTCTGAGCAACCCATTCCGCAGACAACTCGATTCTGCTCTTGCTATTGAATATGTTGCGAATTCGACGAGTTTACTTAAAATTATTCATGGGACCACGGTCGATCCTCTGATCATTGCAATCGCGATGAAACACGAAATGTAAAACGGAAACTACTCGATGCGGAAAGATACGCGTTTAATTTGGGTGAAACAGGCCGAAGGTGTATAATGCATCGTAATAAGAACTACGAGGATGCGCCTAGATAATACTTCTTCCCCTTTCACCTTGGCTATAAGATGGAATTGATGGACCGTCAGAGGATAATGATAGCTCCAATAAATCGTTATTTATGGAGCATCCAGACATCCTGGAACCAACCAGGAAGCACGTTTTCAATTATCCTGCAGCCTTAAAAATCACTAGTTCTCCACGCCTTGCTATCTCCATCCTCCGCACTGAACTCTCTTTACGAGTAATAGACTTTCGGTGAAATTTCCACTCTCTCTCTTTCTCTCTCTCTCTCTCTCTCTCTCTCTCTCCCCCCTCCCCCCTTTTACCGTGTCCCCCTTCCGTGTGATTATCAACATCCAATGTCGTTTGAATCATCTTACATCGCACCAATAGTCCACCCTACGAATAAGTATCTCATATAGGATCCCGTTGATTTGGTTATCATTACTCTACCGCTCGTTCTTCCGATCCTAGGTGCAATCGGCCAATCATACAGGATCGTCCTAAAGTCCGATCGATCCAATTTTCAAGAAGGAAACTAATAAAAATATATAGTTTTTTAACGGTCCTGTACGAGTATTTTAGTCATTTGCAAGCTCGAGGTCGATCTGGCGCAAGTGCATCCTCGAGCAATGATATTGTTTTCTAATTAGTAAGAAAATGAAGAGATCAAGGTGCATGGATCCTGATGGCGGTATCGCTGACCAATCTGGCCTTGAGTCTTGAAACTCCAGAACTCTAGAGCTCCAGAGCTCCGGAGGAAAATCTCGCAACGCCTTTGATCTGTCAGGAGTAATTAGTTTCAAGCTCAAGCTGTCAGACTGGCGCTCGTCGCACCGTTGAGCAAACGTACTATAAGGCCGCAGGTTTCTACGTCAGCTTGACAGCGGGAGACACAAAATTATTACCACCACGAACTGCTTCGTTCCAGCTCGTCGAAGAGGAGCTCGTACTTTGCTGGCACTTCGGTGCTTCGGTGCTTCGGTGTAGCAGTACGCGCCATACGCGCCATACGCGCCACACGAGCCATACGAGCCATACGAGCCATACGCAGCATGCCCTTCTCTCGTTCTATCTAGGCATGTACATAGTAACGTACGCGCTCACGCACGCGTCTCTACGCATTCCGATTACTTGTTCTCACACTCGAGTGCCCATTAGAGGAAATTCGATTGTCGAGACTAGTTTCGAGATGACTCGCAGGGGTTCTTCTTTGGAGGCTCGATCTATGCTCGTCAACGGCTATTACGACAAAGAACCAGAAGACGGACACAGGTCAAAGAGACAAAACGTGGAAAAGATTACGAGGGTGTTGCAGGAAAAAAGAAAGCAGAGAGAGAGAGAGAGAGAGAGAGAGAGAGAGAGAGAGAGAGAGAGAGAGAGAGAGAGAGAGAGAGAGAGAGAGAGAGGGAGAGAAAGAGACAAGTTAAGCAAAAGCGGTAAGAGAATATTATTTTGCCTTCGGGTGTTGGCATTAGTGGTTCAGCGAACGGTAGCACGACAGCAGGGTGCCGGTTTAATCTCTGCGCGCCTCGTACGTACTTACGTATTATGCCCATTATCATTATCATTATCATCATTATCGCGATGATGGTTACGTAAGGCGCAGGGATCGCAGGCAGAGGCGCGGGCGGAGAGAGAGCATCGCGTACCTCATTAATAACGTGATTATTAGGCGTCGAGGCACACCGTTACGCTATTCAGATATAACCTAATTAACATGGACAATTGGCTGCGTGACGAGTCATTTCGTATCGCCGTAAATTTACCACCTTTCAATCGCGCCGCCAGCGCCGCAACCGCCAGCATCTTCGCACTGATGTCAGCACTGCCGTTTGTCGTAACAACGATCGAAGCTCCCAAAGCAAATACGAAGATAATGTGTGCCTTACCGACTGTCTCGATAAGCGGAATATTAAATTCTGAAAAGAGCGGTCTGTGTTAAGCACTTACGCAAAACTAATAATTCTGTAGTCAAGATCAATGAATTAAATGATACCGTAAATAATGATGAAAACTCATCTGACAGAGGCGGCGAAGTGGACGGTGACGTCCGCATAACGAATAATCGATCGATCATTCCCCTGCTCGCAGAGTCCTTTGATCCTTCGATCCTCCGACTCCGCAGTGCAGAGTTCACAATAGCCAAGAAGCCTCGAGGAGATCTCGTTTGCATAGAATTATAGGATAACATTCTCCAAGGAGCATGTCGATCGCGTCCTTTCAATAGTTTTCCTCTGTGGACCGTATTAGCGACAACCTACACGCACAGACCAACCGCCTATCCACACATAGTTTGGCGTCCCGACGCTCGGGGACGCCCAGCAGCTCGCATCCATATCCATCTTGACCCATTCTTTTAATTCCCTCGATCCTCTCGATCTACCACATCCTCCTGGCTGGGTTGGCTAGGAGAGTGCATCGGTCGATTGCCAAGGAAGAAGGCGACTTTCTTTTGTCGGCAGTCATTCTTCATCGAGGAATGTAGAATTCTAGATCTTCGTACGTGGCGTCCAGCTCCGTAGATGGCCACTGCAGACATATTCCTAGTGACAGTCGCCGGACGCCGGACGCCGGACGCCGGACGGCGCACGCAATCAAGATTGAAGAGCGTCACTCGCCGCCCCGCCTTATTGCCTTAGCGTCGCTTCCAGGCTGTACTACTCTGCACTTCCCTAGTCGAAGGATCTTCAGGAGGATCTTCTACTTTCAGGCTCCAATTTTCCTATGCGCTTCATTCTGAACTACGCGATGACGTGAATCGAGAGGCAGAATCGAAGAAAGAATTGGGAGAAGACGAAAAGGGAGAATGATGCAAAGTGCAAAGAGCGAAGTACTAAGTGCGCAGTGCGAAGGGATTAGGTGAATTTCAATTGAGATATAAGGAGCTGGTCTGTTCTAAGTAGCTTTTTTTAACGGTTATACTTTGATGAAACCATTTGAAGACCTGGCCCATTATTTGTTTTATTGTTTTTGAAATCAAAAAAAGAAAAAAAAACATATTTTCCTCATGGAACAATTTCCTCCACATGTATATTGTAATAGATATTTAGGTTATAACCTAATGATAAAGTCTTTGTTGAATATTTATTATTCTGTTCTTCTTAAAAGGATTCCCATGTTTCAACAAATATTATGTTTAAAAATTCCAGGACGCCCCATGATTACTGTGTTTCTTACGATAATTTTCAATAAAAAATTCTTTCCGTGCAGTAAATACATATTGCATTATATATTTTATATTTTATTAAATGACACATAATTTGCGCGCGGAAACTACCTATCCGCGAAGAAAGTCCTGACAAGCCGTCAGCCAATACGAAATAAATATTCTTACTGTGAGCTGCATTGTGGCTTTATTGACCACAGGACTGGGGCTGCAGTTCGGTAGAGGCGCGAGTAACGAGTATCCGAGCCGAGGCGAAGTCTCGTTCGCACGCGACACGGAAACTCTGAATTGCAGCGACGACCAGATGTCGCTTGTTCTGGCTGGGTAACGTTTTTTGGGTCGTTCGGCAGCCTCCTATCTACATGTAGGTAGAGGATGTGGGTGCTCCAGGAGTCGGTAGTCACAGGCGCCGTTCCTCATCCTGAGGTTGTCGATACACTCGTCTAACATTCTTCGAGATCCAGCTCCTGCGAGATACAAGGATCCCTGACGAAGGAAGAAGCAAGAATAAGAAGGAACGGCTAATTGGAAATGGGCTGGATGATCTCGCGAAGCGTCAGATGGAATCGAGTGAAGAGGATGCGTGCATGGAAGCGGAGAGGCTCCATCTGAAAGTAAACTCAGAAGGAGGGAGGAGGAAAGAGAAGTGGAAGAGCGTGCAACAGAGTGAAACGTGAGGCCGTGCGTGTAAAGGTGTGCCCGTTACGTGTACAGGAAGGTAAGTGGTGTGTGATTTGGCGATGATTGATGGGGTCGCGGGTCAAAGTGATCAGCGGCGCCCGGGGCGCATCGGCGCATCGGCACATCGGCTCACCGGCTCACCGGCTCACCTGACAGCAACATCGACGGAATGCTTCGGGAATATCCTTTGCAATATCAAGCCGATACCAGCGTCTTGACTGCACGTGCGAATGGGACGAAGGGCTGAACATTTTAAATAATACCGCTAGAATGGAGGTAGTTTTGAATTATTTGAGCCAGATGCCTCGAATCTATCAGAATTGGCGCCTCGTTTCATAAGGAATGATTATCGCGATCCACGAGACGCCCAGCAGCAAGTGCCGCAGCAGGAACGGTCGGGTAAGGCCGGGTAAGGCCGGGTAAGGCCGGGTAAGGCCGGGTAAGGCCGGGTAAGGCCAGGTAAGGCCACGTGCATCGAGTACGGTCGTACCGAAGATGGCTCAGCACGATCCAAGTGCATCCAAGAGGGCCCAGCGGGCTACGTGTCCGCATCGCGCTTCCAAGAACTTCCAAGCGACAAATTGGCCTTCGCTTGGTCTCCGGTACGTATAAGCAGTATCATTAGTCAGGCTTCTGACTAATTCGCGCAATTAAGATTGCTCGAGGACTCTTGGATCCCAGAGCATCAGAAGTAGCCAACGGAGGAAGGAACTCTGACGGAGGTCGCTACCGGTTCGAAAACTCCTTCGTAATCGGCAGCTCGACCGACAATGCTGAACATCGTAGTCCTTAAACGAAGGAAGGAGAACATTTTGTGAAAATGTTAAGTCCGTGTCGCGGCCAGATTAAAACCTGCCGCGAATGCCCACCGTTTTCCAGCCGGCCTCGGTTGCTGCCGAAATTCTGTGCATTTCTGATATACAGCAGAGCCTGGTGGGCCTTCCTGGACCTGGTGGGCGATCGTGCCGCTCAAAGTAGATTGGCAGAAGGCGATCTTATTGTTAGACAAGGTGATCGGTGCCTAGGTGGTAGACGACCGCGAAGGCGAAGCGAGCCCCGACTAATAAAGGCGTCTTTATAGTACACAAGAAGCCACTAAGTGTGACGTGGGGCCGGGTCGAAATTACAAAGAAATCTCCTTAGAGAGCAGAGGCTAATCTAAATCCTATTGGGGCGCGGCGTGGCGCTGTAGCGACAGGCGGCAGGCTCTCAATATTTCGTATCTCATCGGTTCATCGTATTTCGGCCAATGGCTATCAATATGCTCAATATTCTCGGCTGTTTGGCTCTTCCGTCGATCGGTATAGTGACTCGGTGCTACGCGATCCTTCGGTGAGAGACCTAGATGCGCGCGAGAGAGCACGGACGCCCGACTTTCCTACCCACCGAGAGCCGCAATAATCCGAGCTAATCAATTTTGGCCTAATTGGAGATTACGGGCAACTCTGCGGACCCGGGTAACGTATACATAATCGTGGCAGATACAGGCAGTCACCACTAATAGATTAATTTATTACGTGAAAGGCCTCAAAGAGACCGCCGCAGTCTCTGGAGTTTGTGGCCCAGCGACGTATTAGTACTGTGTCACCGCGATCATTAGCTTCCTTACGAAGTGCCAACCTCTTCGCGGGAATGTTAATTCTCGATGGAAAGTGCGCGCGTAGGCGCAAGGTAGCTCTTGCTGCGCATGCGCAGCCGCTCCGCCTCCCGCATTGCGATCAGACAGTACTCTAATCTCGCTGATATCGCACGGACTACAGAGAGGAAAGCGCAACTGCAGCTCGACACGATTATCTTTCTATAGATAATCGAGGAGTGCATTTTCGGCGACCTTGATGTTCCCAGCCACTCCCTTCCTTATTTTACATCTTCAAACGTATTCATTCGTACTATCTCTTGTTCGAAGATAAAGAGCACCCTTGTCCAGGACGAAAGGAGAAGCGCGCACCAGTGACGGGAGTATCGTCGAATAGTCAAGATTCATCTGGCAAGGTCAGGAGGAGCGCAGCTTCCATCATCCCGTGACGTATCACGGGGGCGCGGGGTACGTTAGCTTGGCTGGGACGTTGCCCTTGCGAGCACGCATACATGTGTTCACTAGCAAGGATCCACTCGAGAAATTGAGAAAGTTCCTTTTCCGCGAAAACCCTCAGCGAAATTCCTCCGAGTGCCGCGAAATCGCAGACCCTTAACTCCAGGCCCATAAATTGCCAAGTGGGGCGTCATTAACACCGAATAACGAGTGCAATGTTGAGTTTGCTCGAAGCTCCCCCGTTGCTGTTCGAAAATAACGGCGGCCGTCACCCGCAAACCACGGGGTGCGTCACATTCTCGGAGATCCCGAAATACGGGCTGCCCTCAACTACTACGGAAGCTTCCCGCCGCTCCCGCCGCTCCCCTCGCGCTGCCTATTCTTCCTCCTCCGATTCCACTTGGACTCTTTGCTTCGCATTCTGAATTGCATTTACATACATGGCGCGTGTCAGTCGGTCAGTTTCTTTGGTTCTGGTCTTCCTATAGAGAACCAAGGTTTCAGGATGCCTCTCCCTCCTGACGCCGCCGCCGCCCGCCTGCATTACGGTCGATCTCACACTTTTCAAGCCGAAAGCGTCGCACCGCAGCACACGTGTGTTCGCCGAAGGATAACACGCACCGTCAAATTTATTAACGAGCCCGTGACTAAAAGACAACATCAGCATCAGCAGGCTGGATCAAGCCAGAAAATACATGAATATGAGACAAGAAGGTTCGTTGCTTCCATCGCTCTTCGCGATCATAAGATCCATCCTTCTGAATCCGACAATCAATTTTGGTGATGGTTCCGAACGAATAAGACGAACGTAACGGTATCTTTTGCTATCTTTTGTAAATTCATTGCTATTGTGACCGAGGGGATGTTTGCAGCAGGCGGCGAGATACGTGGACGCCGTATTATTAGCTACGTGATCCCACAGAGGAAGGTAATTTAATAAGAAAATTGAATATGCCAAAATAAAGGATGATGATGCTGCAGAAATCAAGTTCACATTACAGGGAGCATAGCAGCCGCGCATCGTCTTTTCACGCTGTGCATCTCTGGAACAAATTCCTTGAAACCCTTGCTGCACAAAGCACAGAGGTAGCTGCTCGTTCGAGTATCTCGCGTGCTTTTCCTTTTATCGCTTATCGAGCGCTTCATTAGACAGTTGAAACGTATATTTTTGACAACTCTGTCAACGCTGGTCAAGCACCTGCTCTCTTCTACCACTATTTTGGCTACTTAGTTCTACAGTGAACCAAGGTTCGGAGTGGTGCTGAAGGGATAGTCGTGTTACAGTAATAAGTAGTAATAAAACGTTCTTCGGTTTAATTTTCTGATCTCGCGTCTTTATCGGGTATAACGTCACGTCGATGTATTTGAAGTATTCTTGACGTTGTGGAAGCCAACACTTCCGGCTACGCGTGGCTCGATTGGTAAGAGTAAAGACTCTCTCTGTTAGTTTTTAGGGTAGCTTATGCTGCGCAACTGGATTATTTGGCCTGGCGGAGGCTGGACCGATGCTTGCAACGTGAAAGGCAAGAATCAAGACACCTCGGCAATTTGTCCACGACCCGATGATACAGGAATAGGTAGGAACCGATGGCCCAAGATAAACTACTCCTTCCCGGATAAGCGATGCGGAATAAGAAATATTCCAAGGTACGACATCAAATTCCTCAAAAATAAATTAGTCCTGTTGGATGTCGCCTACCCAATTAGTCCTATAGTTCTTCGATGTCGCTTGCAAGTTGCGGTGGCCACCTAGTGGCGTGGCGGTGAATTAGCGCTCGGTTCGTGTTCTTCGTATGCTTATACCACTTTCTTTTTTCCTAGGGACACTTGACACACCGTCCAACTGATAAATAATGTCACCCTCCTACTAGCTACGTCTACCCAATTCTGCTTCTTCGAATTAAAGAGAATCTTTCGAGAATTCTTTTAGTTTGTAGTGGGGCACGAAGGAACCTCTCCGGGCGACATGATGCATCCCTCGGCAAAGTCTTTGCAGGCGCCTAGACTGTTATCGAGAGTACGCGCGTACGCGCGTGCACCTCGGACGCACAAAACCGGACGAACAAATGCATCCGTACGCGCATCGCTCCAAATAATCGGGCAATTACTCTCTCATAAAGGAACGACACTAAAAGAAATATGCGCGGTGATAAAACGTACAGCCGAGCAATGACAGAAAACGCCTGCATAAAAAACTTAAACTCAAGCGATACTTGAGGCCACATTGTTGCCTCCTGTTGAGTGCTCGTAAACCCCGTTCCACACACCATTTGGTTATGCATTAATTATTTATAACGCGCGCCAGTTAACCGATTCGCCATGGGTGCCTACGGAACCGAGTGCGTTTCCAAGTATGGTCAAGAGCGCAACTTCGGCTCTGTATGCCGCGCGGACACTTTCACACTCAAAGTCATAAGAAGACGGAGTCCTAAAGTAAAGCCGACGACGGACTCTGACGACTTGATATTTTGGCACTTGGATTACGATCTACTTACGATGACACTTAGAGAGCGAACCAGTTGGTTTTATTGCGTAAATTATGGTTAATATTATCTGGCCGAGTGGTAAATGTTATTGCTCTCTTAAAATTGCCACTATAACGCCCCGGCCAAGACCTTAAACTCAAGTGTCTTTTGATGTTTGCGATTACTTCGGCATCTCGATACTTTGAAAGACTCTGGACCACGTCAAAGACGTCAACCCCGTGTGCACAGCTAGTGAATTCGCGTAGGGATCGGGACGATCTCGTCACTCCGAGTATTATCAGTTTCGACGGTTTCAGGAGTGTCTTGCGAGCGAGCGTGCAGTGTGAACGCGGCCTTAGAATACAGAAGACAGAGGCCAGGTCAACAAAAGCATATCTCGCATTCAGCAGGCATACGGAGCATTAACTCCAGGAATAGTCTGCGTGGGCAGATCTCCCACGTACCTTCGTTCTTTCGTCTCATACGTCTCTCTTATCTCTTCGCTATCCCCACACTCGTCACTTTCTCTCTCTCTCTCTCGGTTTCTCTGTGCAAAGTTTCTGCCTAGGCACGTTCAACGACTTCTTTGGAGGCTGCTGGCTGGCTGGCTGGCTAGGTAGGTAGGTAGACGGTTGGGTAGGTGGATGGTAAGCAGCATTAATAAAAAGAGAGAGAGAGAGAGAGCCAAGCAAGCGTCTTCGGTTGAGTTCAAGTGTCCGGCGCAAGTCGAGTCGAATCCAGAGTCGATTAGCGAATCGCGAGGACCACGCGGACTATGAGGACGAGGCAGAAGGAAATGCGGACGGCCTCGTTGCGTAGAGGTGGGGGGTGGGGGTGGGTGGGTTGGCGGCAAGAAAGAGTAAAGTCGAGTATAGGATGGAAAAAAGTCGATGGCGAATGTTAAATGCATGGGTCGAGAGCTCGATTAAAGTCAGAATAAATTGAGAGGAGTGTGGGAGCCTCGGGCCGAGGCTCTCTTGGCCAATTGACCCCACTTGACGAGAGCAACGCCGACTGTACGCGGGCAGATTCAGCACATGCCTAGATTTTCGAGATTACGCCGCGCGCGCCGATACGGGTCAATCCTCATGGGATGGTCCAGCACGCGTACGACGCCTGCGGCTGCAATCATCTGAACTTTCGCGGCTTACTGTTGATCGCTAGGATGACTGGTGCGTGATTCGGAATGGATGAAGCCTATACGGAGGATTCCCTGCGACAATTAGACCGATAAAAAAATTTAATTGTGATTAAAAATAGTTTCAAATTCCACCAAAGCACACCGCATGATCCCTAGATCTATTATTTTATTTAGTATCGTCCTCAGTTATCCCTATGGCAACGCGACGCTCAAAAATATATGTATGTCTACGAATGTTGCAGTCGAGTTGGGAGGAACTTGAAATTTTTAAATCTTAATTACACACTTTACCCTACATTATCCCTGTCGCGTAATCATTATTCTTTTTGAACATTCGTAGAAGAATGGACCCGATCCGTGATGCGACTAAGACGCTCAAATTAATGATTAGAACTCGAAATTGAAATGATGTCGGTTTTCGAAGTAAATTGCGGAGCCTTATTTACGTGGAGAGCGGAAGGTCTGACTTGGCCGAGAGCAGAGGATAGTTTATTTGATCGGTCCAAGGAACGAAATCATTGAAATGGTTTGCTCTCGCGATGTCGGCCGGGAGGCGAGACGCAAGACGCCCACACACGGGATGCCGCTGCTTAAGTGCTTCCAATGAAAGACGCATACGAGCGACATTAAGGAACGTAGTTCGGCTCTTGGGCGTAGCTCGAACCGTTGTTGCATTATAATTACTACAAATTGAATCGTTTAGCCGCTTTAAGGTCGTGAGATACTGGCCGAGAATGCAGCGAGGCTCAACGTACACAATCTGATTCTTAACTTGGTTCCAATTTACACGCACACAATTTATTAGGAAAGATTTGTCCAGCATGTTTCTCTCTCTCTCTCTCTCTCTCTATGTCTCTTCTTGACGAAAGCTCTTAGAGGACAACTGGTCCTAGCTCTTATTCTCCCGATTTTCGACTACTGCTCTCTACTTATGTTAGATATCTCGGATGAGGAGAACGCTAGACTGCAGAAGGCTCTAAATGCGAGTATTCGGTTTATATGTGGTATACGCAAGTACGAGCACATCACCCCACATCTCGTCGCCCTGAGATGGCTAACAGTTCGGCAACGTCGACTATACTTTCTTGGTGCGTTAATTTGGCAAGTGGTTCACCGAAATCCATCCTCCTTTCTTGCGGGGAAGTTAAAGTTAAAATCAAATAGGCCTGACTGTCCGTACCCCACCCGCTCGCATGCCCTGGACCTCTGCGTTCCTAAGTGTCGGACTTCCACGTGGCACCTTTCGATCGAAGTGTCTGGGGTTAAGTTTTGGAGCTCACTTCCTGCGGCGCTTCGCCAAAAAAGAACACTGGCGACCTTTAAAACTGCGCTACATGGGTACCTTATGTCTACTCCATAACTCGTAGGATTAAGTTAGTGTAAGCTTAGTTGTAGATGTAGATTTAGACATAGTTTTTAATTTCTAATTTTAATTTTCTATTGTACACCGCTTTGGCTTAATTTATAATTACAGGGCTCGCTCTAGTATAATAAATATTGTCTCTCTCGCGCGCGCGCGCGCGCTCCTGAACTCGGAAAGTTATTCCACAGGAAGAAAGCGACAGATTCGCACGAACGAGCTCACTCGTAGGACGTCCAGGTTTTCCTTCGTCAATGCTCGACGCTCGACAGACGCGCCTTTAGGTTAAGTATCGCTCGATTCGCACTCGGGGAAACGGAAAAGTACTCTCGGGGTGCTAGTGTTACCGTTACCGAGACTGTTACGATCCACGCGATGAACTCTCGCAAGTGCGTGTAGGTGCGTGTAGGTACGTGTAGGTGCGCACAGGTGCGTGGGTGCGTTACAGCCGTTCGGAAAATCAACCGACAAGACTCGTTGGCTCTGCTTCTCACCTCATCTTTCGCTCGCTTGTCTTTTTATTTCTTTTGACAATCTGCCGTGCATATCAATGCGTTTTCACGAGGGTGAAAGTCGAGCCGCGCATTTCCGTAGCTGTAAGAATAATATGACGCATCGAGTAGTAGATCGGAGATCGAGCAGCCCGAGAAAGAACAGCCGTCAACTGCAGGTGAGGACTGGAGTGTCGGAGCGAAGCGATAGACTCGGAAAAGAATAAAAACCGCGTGTAATTGGCGTCGTTATCACTAAGTTCGTCGTTATTGTTACGCAACACGACGTCATCCAGGGCGAACACTATCCATTAGGATTTATTGACGGCACTTAATAAACCGGATTTACGTCTAATCGATACTATCTCGAAGCCCAGCCCACGAAGACTCAGGTACCTTATGGCCCAAATAACTGATAGGTACTTGCTTCCCATAAATTTTCCATCACTCGGCCACCTCGATCGAACGAGCGAACGAGCGAACGAGATTTCATGATCTTGCTCTATAAAACGAGTCGTCAATTACCAGCGATATCTGTACCTGCCGTAGTACGCCGCTGTCTTATCTCTCTACTAAATAATAGAGTCCTGCTAGAGCACCGTCCGGCAACCCAAAGGTCGCGGCATCGAACTCCCTGGGACGTAAAACGTCTCGTCTCTACGGCGAGATCCGAGAAGGCTCGACCCCTTTGATCCTTTACTACCGAGAGGACATTCTTGTCTTGATCGGATGTGCGCGCCATCTTGAATAAAGACTTGTAGATGCAATCATTGGTGCGCTGGCTGCGATTCCAAGCAAGTCCAGGAGCGAGCATGTATTTAAATGAAATAAATAAATTCTGCCACGTGACAATAAAATATTATCGCTGTGACTCTGTTGCTCGTCTCCTGCGACTGGCGACAGTTCGTGAATATTCAAAGTGATAATGATTCGGATAATCACGGAACGTGCTCGATGAGTCTGCGCCGCCAGCTTAGAATCCGCCTTTTGCGTAACACAGTGCAGTGTTGGCAAGGTGCACCAAAGTGCGTCAGAGTGGGAAATAGGGAAGAGAAGGTGGGGGGATAAGTCGAAGTCGAAGTCAAAGTCAAAGTGATCTCGATTGCGAAGTTTCGAGTGAAATGTTTGCGGCACCCACGCGTCAGTCGGCTAGATGAACTGCTTGTTGTGTTGCAGTGAGTTATGAGGAGGCCATGGCCTCGCGCTACACAGCCACCGTATATTAACGACTGAAAGGACTCAAATGAGAGCCAGGAAACAGCACAATTACTATTGTCAAGAATTTTCAGCCGGAAAATATAATATTTATTTACTGGCTATTTATGCACAATCCGCAGAAGCTTACGAATAACGTTTCCGATACGCTCGATTCGTTTGATTGCAGCACGTATTGCAGCTCCGGAAACTTCATTTTTGCCCGAAATGGCATAAAAGTCATTACTCGTTGGTACCGGCTAGAATTTAGAGAGAAAGCTCCCGCGGAGTTGATTTATTCAACAAAATCATTATAAAAATGTTGCATACAGCGCTTAAGGTAGGAGTATCGTTGCATCGAAGTCAAATGACAGACATTTTACAAACGAGTTAAAACGAAAACATAAAAAA